>CM053617.1:23568838-23596575 GCA_028646535.1 Procyon lotor | reverse complement strand
GTGTAAAAGGGGAACCCCCAAGGGAAAGATGCAAGTCCACGGAGCTCACCCCAGCCCCCCCTTCCAGCCCAGTGTCAGCTGTCATGGCCAGGCTGTGGCTCTCCTCATCAGACACAGACACACACACAGCCGACAGACATTGGGAGGAGGAAGGAGGAAGGTTATAGCTTCTGCAGGAGGGAATGTAGGTGATGATGGAAGGCCTGGTGCCCGAAGAAAAAAATCTTCACGCCCAAAACCCACCGCCAGAGACTGACTTAATTGGCCCGGAGTGTGGTCTGGACATGAGGGTTTTTAAAGATTTTTTTTTTTTTTTTTTTTTAATTTGACAGAGAGAAACACAGCGAGAGAGGGAACACAAGCAGAGGGAATGGTAGCAGGAGAAGCAGGCTTCCTGCCGAGCAGAGAGCCCGATGTGGGGCTTGATCCCAGGTCGCTGGGATTATGACCTGGGCCGAAGGCAGACGCTTAACGACTGAGCCACCCAGGCGCCCCTGGACATGAGGGTTTTTAAAAGCTCCCCAGATGATGTGAATGGATAACTTAGCTTGAGCACCACTGGTCTTACCTGTGAGGCTCAACGGGAGAAAATGGTGAAAATCCAAACATAGCACTTCTGTCCGTATACCCTTTTCTCCACCCCAAGGGAGCTTCCTTCTGACCAAAGTGGTGTGTCTCAGCTGTGACATCCCTGTGGCTTTCTATCTCCCCACAGTGATGTGTAGAATCTGCTCTCCCTGCACAAAGCACGGTCCTGAACAGCCGAAGTTCTGGGGCAAGACCGTTTGGGCCGGAACCCTGGCTCTGCCTAGGCAGCACGACCAACTTACTCAACTTCCCTATGCCCCCGTTTCCTCACCTGGGGAGGAGGACGGTACCTGCCTTACAAGGTTGTCAACGAGGATTCAATAAGAGCACACTTGAAAAATGCTTAGAGAAGTTCGGACGTGAAGGAAATGGTCCCTGAGTACCAGCGGGTGTCACCCACTATGCCACAAGTCCCGGGAGAGGGAGGCACGTGCTCCCCCCATCTCTGACTCCGGCACAGCGCCTGGCACACGGCAGGCTGTTCAATCGGAAAACGACCCCTCGGGAATGAGCGGACATTTCCAATGCCGCGGTTTGTGTCTGCGCCCTCGCAAGCCGTGTTCCCTGAGTCAGGCACATGCAGGGCTGAGCTCTGCGGGTCGGAGCCAAGGGGCCGCTCTCCAGCACACTGTGGATGGGGCCAGAAGGCTGGCCGGAGACTGCTCGCTGGCTGATGGAGCGTGCAAGCGTTTTGTTGTCTTAAACAAACATCAAGCAACTCCTTTCTTGCTGTTTCTCTGTGTGCTGCCAACAGAATGCCAGGAGCATCCTGGATAATTGGAGGTTTCCAGTAATCAAGGCTCTGCCACATAGTGGTTGGCACAGACGATGCCATTCCGTTTGGGCAGAGACCCAGGGTGTGAGGTCTTTTGCCCAGAGACCCACTTGCTCGGTCCCTGTGGGCAGACACACGTGAGCAGGGGCCGCGGAGAGGAGCTCCCCTCCCCCCATGAGCATGCCTAACTTACACTAATTGCTATTAAAGCCTGTTTACTCTCCCTCATCCTGGCTCCGCGGGCAGCCGGTGCTCTCTGCGCTGTGTGTCTGATGATTACCTTCCCAAGCTGCCTGCCCGCTCGGGAGAAGCCTGCACCCACTGCTTGCTGCCCGTGGGCACGGCATGCTGCTCCGGGGTACCGGACAAGGGAGTGCCGGGTCATTGTCCCTTGGGCCCTGTGACAATGTTTGGGGGAAGGGGCAGGGCAAGGCTCAGACGGCTATCAGTTGGCTGTGCTCAAGGGACAGCCAAGCCCAGTGCCCAGGGCGGGGACCAGCTCCATATTCCCCTCCACAGGTTTGGAGCCCCAGGTCCAGACTCGGGAGAGAAGGGCCAGGAGTGTGACTTCGTCCTCCCGGACCTGCTGGCCTCGTCGAATCCCTACCCGGCTTAAAGGCTGCACCCAGCGATCACTCCCTTTTCTCAGCTACTAAGTGCCCGTCTCAAACCCCTTCCTCACCGGAAGCAAGAGCGGGACCTGGAATGACACGGCAGCCTGCTTCAGGGTGTGTGTGTATCTGGTGGGGGTAGGTAGGGTGGGTTTCAGGGGACCTGGGTGGGTGCCACGATTCTGCCAGGGGTTGGCCACTCAGAATCCTCTGGAAGGACAACTTTGGCAAACATCTCTTGGACAGCTGAGCCCTGCCCTGGATGCTGTGGCCCACTAATTAGCCTCTATCCAACCCTTCAGCCATGGCCCCTGCCACCTCTGTCCCGGCTCCTGGGTAAATGCAAGAAGAGGCCGAGCAGGCCACGTGTGGTTGGGACTCCAGGCTGGAGTGGCAGGAGGACCAGCAGCTGGTGGGAAGTGACCGCAGTGAACCCGGACACCAGCTCCGAAGGGAGGATCCACTCTCCCCACTCCGCAGCAGGGACGAAACAGAGGTGTGCAGAGGGGAGGTGATGGGCTCGTGCTAAGGACATAAGTGGGGCTTCAGCCCTGTGCCTTTCCGGCTACAAAACTCTGCTTTTGCGATCACCGTGGGGGCGGGGGGTTCCCTTCTATCTGGAGCCGGGGGTGGAGCAGGAGGGAGGTAAACTCTAAGAAGCCAGAATTCCCTGCTTGTGGTTCAAGCTGCTTCCTGGGCCCAGGGGTGAGTTCAGAGGGCGGCGGGTGATCAAGGTACGTGTCCTGGAAAGCTGGGGAGACGGAAGCGCCCCCTGGTTGGCCAGGAGGCAGGGCCCTGGGTCCAGAAGCATTTGTTTCGGCCAAGATCCCCTACTCGTTCGCTGCTCCCTTTTCCTATGGAGTATTGGTGGGTCTGCAGGGTGGGCGGCAAGCCCGACCTCTCAAAGCCCTTGCAGCCTGGACACAGCCCCTCCCTGGCCTGCCAGCTAGGAGGGACCAGGACCAGGGCCTGGCTGCACCCCGAGTGGAACGAGGAGGAAACTGCAGGAGCTCGAAAGAGACAAGCGGCTGATTCCACAGGTCACTTCTACAGCTCCGGGCACCGGTTGCTGGCGGAGCAGTGTGCTGGCACTGGGCGCACTGACTCACCTGCGGGCACACCAGACCAGCCCTTTCCCCCGCAGAACCCGGCAGCCGGGTGGGGAAGGGAAAGGAGGGCCGGAGGCCAGCTTCGCGGCTTGGGCCTGTCTCAGGGGCTGATGGGCCTCTGACAGCAGGCAGCGAGCTACAGGAAGTCGGTCTGCTAATCAGCCTCTTGGAAACCACTGTAATGAGGCCTTGCAGCGTACCCTCTCCTAGGAGAGGTTGCTCTGCAGCTATAGGCTCTTTCCAGGCCGGAGGGAGGCCAGTGGGCAAAAGCGATCCCCCCTTTTTTTTTTAAGATTTTATTTATTTATTTGACAGAGAGAGACACAGCGAGATAGGGAACACAAGCAGGGGGAGTGGGAGAGGGAGAAGCAGGCTTCCCACCAGAGCAGGGAGCCCATTGCGGGGCTTGATCCCAGGACACTGAGATCATGACCTGAGCCAAAGACAGATTTCAGCCCGCATCACGGGTTGAGGGGGGAGGGACTTGTTAAAACAAATCTCCCCCCAGTTTGTGACTGAGGAAGTCTGAGGAAGGGCCTGAGAATGTGCTTTTTTTTTTTTAAATAGGCTCCACACCCGGTGCGAAGCCTGAACTCATGACCCTGAGATCAAGATCTGAGCTGAGATCAAGAGTCAAATAACTGCTTAACCGACTGAGCCACCCAGGCGCCCTCTGAGTGCATTTCAAATGAGTTCTCAGGCGCTGCTTAAAGAAATATGAGTAAGAAGTGAAACAGCACAGCCCAAAGCATCCCTGCAGGATACAGATAATCTGCGTTCTCCGAGTGCTACCGCTCTATTAAATTCTTCACAAGCGCTTGTTTTCCTATGATCTCTGGCTCTCTCTGGAACACTGGGAAAAACACCCCTGAGTTGAGGGTCATGGAATATTAATTCTAGATTAACTGAAAGAGTCCCCTGCCTAGCAAGGTAAAGTCTCCTAAGTACTTGCTTTTCTCCTCCCCCTGCACACGTTCCAGGAGTATGGTGGAAAGCCACTCGGGATCGAGTTCTAACGCATACTTCATGTGGCTCCTGCCTCCACCCTCCAGTCACGCGTGGCCGCTGCCAGGGCCGGAGAGCCCGCTTCTGGGTGTTTCCACCAGACGGGTGATCTAGCATGTCCTCACGTCAGACTGAATGTCACCTCCCCCGAAGGCCCTCCAGGGCTCTCCTCACAAGGACACGTGGCCCACCCACCGCGACTGTGCTGGTGGCTTGTCCCCAGGACCCTCCCACCCAGACGGGGGCATCGGCTGCTGCGTGTGCCCGGGGGGGCCAGCTGGCGGGGGAGCGAGGCCCCTTGATCTTCCCCGTTTCACGGTCCCCTACACCTGGCCCAGACCTGCAGACTCGGGGTGGTGGGTGGAGGCGGGGAGCAGGGCGGCTCCCGAGATGGGGATGGGGAGACGTCGTGCACACGGACCGGAGAACTGTCTCCACCAGGCGCAGCCCCAGGGCCACCAGGGCCACCTGGATGCATGGCCCGAGTGAGGGTGGTCAGCTCCTGGGCAGCACCGAGGACTCAGCACCAGCACCGCCAGTGGCTGGCTTCAGAGAGCAGACGCGTAGGGAGGCCCCCTCGCTGCTCCCCTCCAGCAACTGGAGCCCCCACTCTGGCCCAGAGAGGAGGAGGATCAGGTAACAGCGCTACTGAGAAAGCAGAAGAGGATAGAGTTGCCTTCGGCCTCTCTTGGGGTGCTGCGAGTCTCCCTGCTTCCCTGGGGCCGGGCTCCAGGCATCCTCAGGGGCGGTCCCTTCAGACAGTGTCTCCTGATGCTCGCCGGGGCTCGCTTCCGAGCTGCCCATTCTCTTCTCACTGAACTAGAGCTTTAAGGCAACTCTTGCATCTCGGATTTATTTCTCAGAAAAAAAAAATGTTTCCAACACCTTCTGTGGGCTCTGGGAGGGGGCGGGGGAAGAAGCCACACTTAAGGTATCCTAAGCCCCTACTACAATTTTCCCAACGAGATCCTGCAGGGGACGAGCTACAGGTGCTGCAAGGGCAAAGCTATTTCTGTACCAAAGGTCGAAGGTCGGCGCAGCCCTCACCTTCTGCACTGTGATCTCCCACTCCGTGCGGCCGGGCTAGGAAGGCGGGCCTGCCACGGCTTGGGGCATTAGAAGCAATCCGAGCAACCGGGACGGATCAGGGAGAGGCAGAGAATGGAAGCGAGGAGACTCCAGCGAGGGAACAGGAGCCGCTTCCATGGGCCCCTAGTCTCCAGGGCGGGGGGCGCGTGCGGGAGCACAGCCAAGGCCTCCTGCAGCAGAGTGGGTCCTGGGAGCAGTGGGGAGCCTCGGGGAGCCTCTGCTGCCCAGGGCAGTCCCCAGCACCTCCCTAACCCCCCGCACCTGGCCAGGCTGGCCGGTACCGTTGCTGCAGGTGGACCTGGCCGGGGAAACAGCGCGGCCTGACGCCTCTTTCTCCCGGCCCTGGGTACAACGGGCACCTGGCCACGAAGGCGAGGGGAAATTTCTCAGAGCCTAGGCTTCCACATCTATCAGATGGGCTTTGGCCCTGTGCCCGAACATTCTTGGTAAACTCTAAGAGGCTCCCGCGTGTAGTCATTACTGTCACTTGCCGAAAGGAAGAGATCTCTATACAAGAGAATGAGTCAAAACAGCCCATCTTTGTTGTGGGAACTGTTGCTGTCAAGGGTTATCGTTGGCCTCGTGGTGGGGGAAGGACTGGGGCATCCATACCACGCCGTGCACCCTGCATCCTACGGCAGCCAGCACCGGGGCCCACGCGCCCTACTCTCCTGCTCGGGGCCCAGCTCCTTTCTGGGGTGGCGTAGGGGAGAATCTCAGTTTAAAAAGCTGGGAAGAAGCCAGGACTCAGAGAGGTGATGTGGGACTTCTGGGGCTGCCGTGAGGAAGTGGGGAAGCCAGGGGCCAGCGCTCGCCCTCACCCACCGGCCCGCAGCAACAGGCCCAGCTCTGGGCTCAGCGTCAGCTTGCAGCTGCCCCTGCTTGGGAATTGCCCCATTTGGAGAAGCAGCAGAAGGAAGCGGAGGCATCAGCAATGGCCTCAAAGAACAGGAGGCAGGGAGGAAGGAGGGCCCGGCTGAGCAAGGAGGGCCCGGCCGAGGATGAAGGGCTCAGGGTCAGACCCCAGACGGCAACGGCAGCGTGGGAGGGAGAGCCGCACGGCGGAAAAGTCCTTCTGCGCACGTTCCTTCCAGCTAATGACGGCACAAGGGCTCAAGGGACAGGGGGACCAACTCAGGGGCAAGGCGCTCAGGGATCCTGGTCGTGGGAGGGAAAAGACCAAACCAGAACCCATCCGTGGGGTCTTCTGAGAGGCCAAAGAACCTCATCCCAGGCACAGGGCTGAGTCTGAGCATCACGTGTCCTTGTCCCCACACCTCTGCCGTCTCCCTGTGTGGCCCGATGCCCTCTCCTGACTCCTCTGAGCCTTGGTCTACTCATCCGTAAAAGACTGGATCCCAAACCTCAGAGGTTAACTGGTCCCGCGCCCCCTCAGCCAGGGCCAGCGTCTTGCCGGCGGCATCGCTGACAGATGGGACACTCAGCACCCCGAGCCGGCGACGGGCACGCTCCAACCGGCTCGAAGCCACTGGAGGGATCTGGCTTTTAGTCAAATGGCGTAATGGCTGTGAAAGCAATTTCAAAACTAAAAGCTGCACTGAAGGGGGCTATTATTGACACTGCCAACATCAGAGGCGACGTGGGCGGGCACCAAAGGGGCTGAAGACGGGCTTCTGAGGGAGCCAGGGCGGCTGGAGGAGGGAGCCGAGGAGGAGGGGCTCCTCTCTCCGGGGAGATCAGGCAGCAGTGGGAGCGGATGCTCAGGGGGAGGAAAGGACCTCTGGCTGGGCCTGCCCTTTGCAGAGGGCGGAAGGCACTCTGAGTCCGGGGCGGGAGACCCTCGGGTTCCCCGGGGCGAGCGTGTGTGCGTGCTGGAAAGCTCTAGGCTCTTCTGAACACGGCTGCCTAGCGGCACCTGGGAAACAACAATGAAGAGCTCACTGTGAGGGCTGGGGCTGGGGGCCTCAGAGTGGGGCACATGGATACAGGGTCCCGGCTGGAGAGTCTGGGAGGCAGCCCGGGCTGGCAGACAGAGAAGCGAGACAGAGCTCGGAGGCCAAGGTGACGCCAGCTCAGGGCAGGCTTCGAGGAAGCCCAGGCCTTCGGCCTGCCAGGTGAAAGCAGCGGTCCGTCCCGGCCCCAGCAGGCGGCAGGGCCTCCGAGTGCATCCCTTCCCAGGCCCGGTGCCCGTGCTCAGGTGTCACAGACCCAAGAGCTCACCCTTGCCGTCTCGTCTGTGCAGGTCTGACCCCAGAGCCCCCTGTCCCCCTCAGGAAAGGGAGAGCCTCCCGTCCCCCTCGGAGGGAGGAACTGCAGACAGTGGGACCTGCAGGGGCCCCCTGGCCAGGGCCGCTCACCCACGATGTCGTTCTCCTCCAGGTTGATGGTCTCCAGCGCTGGCAGGGTGGTGAGCTGCTCGGGGAAGTCACGGAACTGGTTCCGGGAGAGGTCGATGGCCTTGAGGTGCTGCAGGGTGCTGACCTCGTTGGGGAGGCGGTGCAGGAAGTTGCCTTCCAGGTGGAGCTCTGCCGTGCGTGGGAGGAAGAGAAAGAGGCGTGAAAGGGGGCAACCTACAGATCACAGGGACAGTGGCACGTGGGTCAGGAAGGCAGCGAGGGAACCCCAGCCACAGGCAGTCTCCCCAAGGGGGCCCACTCCACGTCTGTGCAGGAGGAGGGCCTGTCCCACCATGTCAGCTGGGCTCCCGGGGGGCTTGGCGCTCTGGAACAGAAGATGCTCCTGACAGAAGCGTGGCCCGGACAAAGGGTCGGGATGGGCCGGCTCCTCCCTCAGACGAGCCGTCGACTCTGGGCCTCAAAGGACAGGGCAGGGCAGGCAGTCCCTGGATTCCCCACACCCACAGCCCAGTGAAGGGACACCACTTTCTAGCACCTTCCCTGCTCGAGGAGCCACCAGGCGCGGCCAAGGTCCTTCTGCGGCACGGGACCCGGCCCCCCTGCTCAGCCACCGCTGGCCAGCTCCCGCCCTACGGCAGGCAGGGCGAGCAGCGACAGAGCCCAGGTGAGAAGGTGAGCTGGGCCGCAGGAGTCCCTCTGCTGGGCGCGGGAGGAGCCAAAATGCTGTGTTCTGCAGAGAGAAGCCAGGGAGCCCGGGGGTTGGGGGGCTGGACAGGGCGGAGGATGAGGGGCAGAAACCAAGAGTCAATGGAGAGGGAGCATAAGGCAGGGCCCTGGGGCCACCACTGCCTGGCTCACACCCCAGCTGTGCCGCCTGAAAGTTGTTCCCTCTTATCACCGAACCACGTTCCATCTTAGTTTCTTCATCTGCAGACGGGGACTAATACCACTACCACCGGCCTCGTCGTGTTTGTCGTTGGCGCGGGCCCTCCGTCAGCGCGCGTAAAGCACATGGCGTGGTGCCCGGCACAGGCGAGCCTTCATACACGCCGCCGTTCCTATCATAGCATGGGGCTCTGCAAAGATCGGGGGTGTGCCAAGGGCTTAGCGCATGGCTGGCACACAGCAGGTGCTCAATAAACACTGGGGAGGAGCCTAAGGACGCAGAGGAAGCCAGCTGGCAGCAGGAGAAGGGGGGAGACAGAGGAGCAGGACCGCCATGAGCCCGAGATGAAGAGGCTGGGCCGGCGGAGGCCTTGGTTCCCGCCGCTCTCCCAGCCCGTCCACGGGGACCTTGCCATCGGCCCCTCCTTCGCTACCTGATGCAGGCGCACCTTCTCACCTTGTCTGACCTAAATTTAGGAAACCGAGGCCAAGGGACCTGAACAACGACCTCACTTTTCTCGGGGCCAGCTTCATGGGCCTGGGACGGGTGCAGTCACATGGGGTGCCAGGCTCAGAGGGGTCATGCACCCGAGACTGAATGTTCTATTCGGCCATCCTGAAAGTCTTAATTTTACCCTGGAATCTGTGTTTGATAAACAGAGCTGGGGTCATGGAGAGTCAGGTCTCCCCCTGCCTCCCCAGGACACATTCTCAGCGGCCGGCTCTCCCTGTCTCTGGGCTGGCTTCAGCCAAGTATGTGTGCTGGCACAGAGAGAGAGGGAACACAGGCAGGGGGAGTGGGAGAGGGAGAAGCAGGCTTCCTGAGGAGCAGGGAGCCCGATGTGGGGCTCGATCCCAGGACCCCGGGATCATGACCTGAGCTGAAGGCAGATGCATATCCCCAATTTTTGACATGTTCCAGATTGCTCTAAAAAAAAAAAAAGGGGGACTTTTATGAAAGCATTTTGGGCCCGAGTCTCATGACAGCCCCAAACCGGCTCAGAACCAGGAGAAGCGGCCACCACCACAGACAGCTTCTGAGAGCCTTGCCTCCACGGGCAGCTTGAAGAGCCAGGGCCAATGGGACCATGAAAGCTGGTGGGAGGGTGCTCCCTGGGGGTCCCCGAGGCCTGCCCCGGCAGTCTGCTCCCACCGTAGGAGCCCCAAGGAAGCATCCCTCCCTGCCATCTCTGCTGCTCAGGGATGGGGGACACAGACCATCTAGGCCGGGAAGGTGGGCTGTAAGAAGGCCCTACCCGGTGCCCCCGACCACAAACCCCGAGGGTCACGGCCAACCAAGCAAGCCCGCAGCATCTCTCAGCCCCACTCAGGGTAGCCAGTTTGACGTCATTCCTGAGGCTGGCTTAGGGGCCACCACATCCTGGAACAGAGATACAAAGTCAGCCCGGCCCCAGCTCCTCCCCGCCCTCCGGCTGCTCTCTGAAGTCTGGCTTCTTTGGCTCAGCTGCAAGGAGGCGGGGTTGATCTGCTAGAGGGGTGGCCTCTCTCACAGCTCGGAAGCTTTTCTGAAAAGCAGGAGGAGCCAGGGAAGGCAGATCTTGCACCCTTGGTGGATCGGTCCTTAAAGGCATTAAGCTCATCAAAGGGGCTGCATTGAAGCTGGGACAGAAGGGGGTTGCTTTCCACCGCTGAGCTTCAAAGGGGGCCCAGAGGTGCTCTGGCGAGGCGGTATCAGCCCCCCTCGGGTGAACTGGTGAATCGGGCTCCCGGCTGCCGTTGCTAAGTGTTGAGGTGCTACGGCTGGAGTGGGGGAGGGGGTCCAGGAAAGAGCTCCTCTGTTGGACACCAGAAGTTCAGCTCATGCGATCTGGGGCTGATAACAAAAAGTAATAAGGACATGGGACGCCTGGGTGGCTTCATCGGTTGGGCATCAGCCTTCGGCTCAGGTCACAATCCCAGGGTCCTGGGATCGAGCCCCGCATCCGGCTCCCTGCTCAGCGGGGAGTCTGTTTCTCCCTCTCCCTCTGCCCCGACCCCTGCTTGTGCTCTCTCTCTTTCTCATGGTCTCTCTAACAAGTAATAAGGACAGCTAACAGCTCTTGAGCACTGCTGTTCCAGATGCTTGTTCTCGGGGTTTCCCAAGAAACCACCAGCATACTCATTTGTTTATGACCTATGAGCCCCAGTTTGCAGAGAGATAAAGTAACGTGCCTCGGGTCAGACCCCGACCTCTCCCCCAGATATCTAACTTTCCTCCCCCAACTCCCAAACTGGGATCTGAACCCCAGCCACACTCCCTGAGAGAAGTAGGCTCCTTGGGCCCCTTGTTTTTTCCAGTGCTGCTTCCTTAACCCCGCCGTACCTGTTCTCAGAATAGAGACTCAGCAAATCCCTGCTTCTGACCTGGTTCGAGTCCCTCTCCTGTGTCTGTGGGCCCCCCTCCGGCTGGCCGGTCCCCGGGAAGGTCTCCGGTGCCCGTGGACAGCAGGGCTGAGAGGACGCCCCGACAGAGTGCTGAGAACAGCAGACGGGCTGCCCGAAAAAGAGGATCTGCTAAGCAGCCCCCAGACCCTCAGCCCGGCACTTGAACGTGAAATGGATACTCTCTGAAAAGTAAAAGCCCTCAATCAATGGGATGCTTTCTGTTAGGGAGGTACAAGGCCCAGGAGACTTAATTCTTGGATTCTGGAGCTTTTGCGGGAAACAAAATTGAAAGCAAACATTAAAGCATGAATCGAAAGGGAAAAAAAAGAGAAGGTGGGTGCCAATGGGACGCGTGACTTACGGGAAAGTCACCAGGACACGGTGACACAGGAATAGGCCACGAGTCCTCACTTGACCCCCACTCACTGGGCGCCTGTCATGGGGTCAGCTGCTGCGTGACCGTGGGGAGGGCGCGGGGAACACTAGTGTCTCTCCTTAACAAGCTTGTACACGCGGGGGGGGCCGCCGAGGGAACACAAATAACTAAGATTATTTCAGATGGCTAGAAGTTGTGATCAGAGTGATCACACTGATCGTAAGTGTGGTCCTTACCATCAGAGTGAGGAATGAGAAGGAAAGAGCCCCGGGGAAAGCTGTGAGGAAGTCACAAGTAACAAGGCCCCGAAGTAGGGAAGACCTGACCCATCCGAGGAACAGAGAAGGGGGCGGTGTGCCGGGAGAGGGGAGTGAAAGAAGGACAGTGGTGGGGCGGGCGGGGGGCTGGAATCAGGTTAGGCAGGACCTCAGAGGCCTCTGGAAGACAGGGGGTTTCCTCTCCATGAGATAGGAAGCCAGGGGAAGCGCTTCGAGAACACGTGTGCATGTTTTGTGTTGATTTTGTATCCCTGGAACTTGCTGAATTCGTTGATGAGTTCTAGGAGGGTTTGGTTTTGGTATGTATGTATGTATGTACGTATGTATTTATTTATTTATTTAGGGTAGATTCCTTAGAGTTTTCTACGCAGATGGTTGTCATGTGCAAATAGTGGCAATTTTTTTTTCTTTTTTTTAAGAGATTTTATTTATTTGACAGAGAGAGATCATAAGCAGGTAGAGGCAGGCAGAGAGAGAGGGGGGGGGAAGCAGGCTCCCTGCAGAGCAGAGAGCCCGATGTGGGGCTCGATCCCAGGACCCGGAGATCATGACCTGAGCCAAAGGCAGAGGCTTTAACCCACTGAGCCACCCAGGGGCCCCGTTTTTTTTTTTTTTTTCCAATAAAGATTTTATTTATTTATTTGAGAGAGAGAGAGAGAGAGAGAGAGAGAGCGCACAAGCAGGAGGAAGGAGTAGAGGCAGAGGGAAAACCAGGCTTCTCACTGAGCAGGGAGCCTGAAGTGGGACCGGGGATCATGACCTGAGCTGACACTTAACCGGCTGTGTCACCCAAGTGCCCCAAATAGGGGCAGTTTCATTTCTTCATTTCCAATCTACGCCTTTCTTTTTCCTGTCTTGCTGCAGTAGTTAAAACTTTCAGGATGAGGGCAGACATCCTGACCTAGTTCTCAAATTTACAGGGAAAACATTTCGACATTAAGTCTGATGTTAGCTATAGGATTTTTACAGATGTTCTTCACCAATTTAAGGCACTTCCCCTGTATTCCTAGTTGGTCCTAGTTGGTCAAATGCTTTATCTTTGTCAATAGATAGGATCATAGAATTCTTCTTCTTTAGCCTTTGATATGATAGAACACACTGATTTTTCAGATGCTGTTCAAATGACACATCTGGAAAAATGAATAAATCCCGCTTGCACATCTGGAAAAATGAATATATCCCACTAGGTCGTGGCATATAATTCTTTTTATACTTTGCTGTATCTGAGCACTAATGTTTTGCCAAAACTTTCTGTGTCTTAGTTCAGGAGAGACACCAGCCGATAGTTTTCTTTGTGGACTATCCATCTTTATCTAAATTTGAAATCAAAGCTAGACCGGCTTCCTAGCGTCGGCTGGAGAGAATGTCCTTTCCTTCTCTCTTCTGGAAGGGACCATGTAAAACTGATGCTAGTTCTTGTTTAAACATTTGCTGGAATTCTCCAGTGAAATCATCTGGGCCTAGAGAGTGTATTTATTATTATTATTATTATTTTTATTTTTTTTTTTTTTTGCTTTTTGCTTTTAAATTGACATTCGATTAGCCAACACATCAGTTTCAGAGGCAGTGTTCAGTAACTCATCGGCTGCGTATCATCCCCAGCCGGGCGTGGGGAACTGACACTGAGTTTATGAACGCCGCGTTGTTGACAGCGGACTTGATGAGTTTTGAGTGGGAACCAAACCAAGGAGCAGCAGCTCTCGGGCCCCCGTCACGAGGGGAGGGCAAAGCACATGGTTTCTGGGGACGGAATCCACCACACCCAACGAAGTCCTCGCCTCATTTAACCCTGGGACGTTAAGTCGCCCTACCCTGAACGCCCGAGGTTTTCTCTGATGTGTCCACGTCAGAGGAAGCACAGAGGTGTGGCGAGAGCCCAGCCACCCGGTGGGCTGGGGTGCTAGGCTTCCAGAAACCCACAGCAGCAGCCACGGCTGGCCCTGCTTCTCACCCCGGGGGGCCACGACACGCATCTACATTGTCGAGTCACAACAATGCACCGGCTTGGCCAGCCTCTCTCATGCACACAGAGGGCTGAAGTCCTCTGGTCCCAGGGGGCTGCGGGAGCGGGGGCGCCGCATGTTTCTTTCTGCTCTGACTCCGGGGCTCAGAGTCCAACAACCTGGACTCCCAGGATGCACTGGGGCTCTGGGAGGAGACCCTATTTGGTCTGGCTCCCAACACTGTCCGCGGCCCGTCGTGTCGGTCCCTAATTTATGATCCCTGCTGCAGCGTGCTTTCTGGTGTCTGCTTAAGGGACTGCTCCTTCCCCAAGTTCTTCTTACCACTTCTGCATCTTCCTCATCTTGGACAACCGCCAGGTCTGACTCCGAGGCCTTGGATTGACCCCAGGGGGCGGAGGAAGCCTGCTGATTCCATGCAAGAGCAGATGAGGCCGGCGTGCGGTAACCATGCAGCCGGGCAGCGAGGGAACATGCCGGTTCCAGAAATACCCGCCTGCTGGGCATCCATCAGCACCTTGGCAGTGACCTTGCGTCAATGAGCTGCCTGCAAGGGCGCCCCCTGCAGGGCGGCCAGCTGGCGGGGTAAGGCAGTCCGTGTCCTTCCATTGGCCTATGTTCAGCACACAGACAGCTCACGGCCATGGCCACGGCCGACAGAGGGGCCAAGAGACAAGAGTCAAGTTTCCAAAAGCCACATCTGCATGGACGGACACCAGGGAGGGGCGAGAAACCAGGTCTGGAACTCACGAAAGCCAAGTACTAACTATCTGCCTCGTGGAAAGAGTAAGGGCACTTTCATGCCGACAGGGGCCGCTTGCTGAAATTAAACCGCTACGTGAAAAAGACAAGTTGCCAAACGGTGGGCACACTCTACAAAGGAGCTCCGCAAAGGGGCTCTGGCTGGGGGCCCACATTCCCCCGACCCCTGCTCCCTCCCTGTGAGGCCTGGGGCAAGTTCCTGATCCACCCCCAACCCCACCCCCAACCCCCCACCCCCGGCCTTAGGTTCCTCATCTGAAACAAAGCGAGGATCATACTTCTGACCTTGAAGGGCGGTAAAGATTTAAATGACTTCTTTAATTTAAATGACACTTGCAGAGTGCTTTTCCCAGTGCCTGCCCCGTGGCAATACTGTAAATGTGACCAACATTTACATACATTTAAGTTCACGCTGGCACGGGTTAGCTCTAGAACTGGTAAAGTAAGCTGCCTTCACAGGAGGAAATGGGTATCTGGGGAAGGGAATAAGGAGACTTAATTCTCCCTTATTTCCCTCTCTGACCCTGGGAATACTGTACTGTGTGTACGTATCCGCCGCCCATTCAAAACATAACAGGAACCTCAAATGAAGCCTTAGAGTATCATAACAACTAGAGAAATGTATAGGGAGAGAGCAAGAAGGGTAGAGAGGGCAGGGACACTTCTAAATCTCAGAGCCAGGAGCAAAGGAGAGCTGGGAACAGGGAAATGAAGGGGAACTGTGAAGCCCCGTATCACACGGGGGTCGAGGGGGGATGTTCCCTTGGGCCCTGCAGGACCCAGGCATCTGAGCCAATGCTGAGTTGCAAACGATATCCCGGGGCCCCAGGTGTGCACACGAGTCCTGGGTCTGCTGGATTCCAGGGGCTGGAGACATGCAGGACGGACGTGTCCTCCTGCTTGTGGGGCAGGAATACCTCTCTGGCTGCGTCCGAGTCCCCTCCAAAGGGAACTGATTTATTCCTGTCACTTTCCAGCAGAAAGGACACTGGTTTATAAGGATTTATAAATGAAGTTAACAAATTAACAGCATATGGGAGCACCTGGGTGGCTCAGTGGGTTAAAGCCTCTGCCTTAGGCTCAGGTCATGATCTCAGGGTCCTGGGATCGAGCCCCGCATCAGGTGCTCTGCTCGGCAGGGAGCCTGCTTCCCCCTCTCTCTCTGCCTACTTGTGATCTCTCTGTCTATCAAATAAATAAATAAACCTTAAAAAAAAAAAAAAGAAGTGCCATCCATCGGAAGGCCGGCTGAGAAATTCTGAAAACCATCCACGGATGGCTCAGTGGTATCTCTGGTCCCTCAGGCCTTTTGGACTGAGACTTTGCAGCAACTCCCATCAAGACGTGGAACCTGGCTCCCACCTCTTGGATCTGGGTTGGCCCCGTGACCGCTCTGTCCCATGGAACGCAGCAGATGTGACGTTTGGGGACATGGAGCTGGCCACTACCCACTTCCTTCCTCGGGGAGTCCAGCCACTGTGCCGTGAGGAAGTCCAAGCAGATCCAAGCCCACAGGGATCGAGGCCCTGGAGGCTGAGGGACCTCCCTCCCCAGACAGGTGACCTCAGTCGACAAGACATCAAGCAGAATCACCAGCAGAGACCAGCGCCCGCAGAGCTGGAGGGAACAGCACACTATTGTTTGAGACCAATTAGCCTTAGGGTGCTTCGAGGAGCAGTAATAGAGCAAAGGAACAGCTCTTCTGTTGCCAAGGATCTTCTTGGAGCAACGCACGCCTGCCTAGACCTTCTAAGGACAGCTGGCCTCATCCCACCGGCATCCCCGCTCTGACCTACACTGGAGAGGAAAGCAGGTCTCCGGCTCTGCCCCATTGGGATAGTTCAACCTCCTACTGGGGGTCTGGGCAAGGCACACAGAGAGGATTTTTGAGCTCCACCTGCCTTTAGCCCGTGTGCCACAGGAGGGATCAACTCTGGGAGGCGCCGAGGGAAATATGGCCACAGAGAGGGGGGCACGGTAGTCCTTTGGAGAAGATTTCCCCCTTTGGGGCACATTCCTGGCTCCACAGTGAGGCCGAGTAGAACAGAAAAGGCAAGGGGCACCCGGGTGGCTCAGTGGTTAAGCGTCTGCCTTTGGCTCAGGTCATGATCCCAGGGTCCTGGGATCGAGCCCCGCATCGGGCTCCCTGCTCGGCAGGAAGCCTGCTTCTCCCTCTCCTGCTCCCCCTGCATATGTGCCCTCTCTCACTGTGTTTCTCTCTGCTGAATAAATAAAAACCTTTAAGAAAAAAAAAAAAAAAAGAACAGGAAAAGCCAAGTGGGGATACTGAGGCAGGAGCCCCCCGCCACTCTGTTGTAACGAATGACTACAAACTTGGTGGCATAAAACAAGACACATTTCTCATCTTACAGCCCTGGAGCTCAGGAGACCACGGTCGGTCTCGGAGGACTAAAAGCACGTTGCAGAGCTATGTATGGTCTGGAGTTTCCAGGGGGGAATCCGCGCCTTGGCCTTCCTGGCTTCTAGTCCCTTGCAGCCGTACCGCTC
The DNA here is from genome assembly GCA_028646535.1 of Procyon lotor. NCBI lineage: Eukaryota > Metazoa > Chordata > Mammalia > Carnivora > Procyonidae > Procyon > Procyon lotor. The sequence goes on along the minus strand of CM053617.1, from coordinate 23,579,925 downwards.
CAGTCTCTGTCTCTACCATCCCATCGCCTTCTCGGGCCCTCCTGCCTCCTCGTGAAGACCCCTGGGAGGACATCCGTGCCCCTCCCACTTAACCCGGGATCTCTCTCCATATTCCCATCTGCAAAGCCTCTTCTGCCACATACGGTAACAGAGTCACAGGTCATGAGAACTAGGACGTGGACATCTGTGGGAGGGGTGTCATTATTCTGCCAGCCAGGTGCTGGGAAGTCGCTCATTCATCTGCTTGGTGCGTAGTTTTGAACACCGACTGCTACAGGCCAGGTCCTGGGTTGGAGGGTCCTGGAGCTGCAGCGCCCCCCAGAGCTGTGCCCAGATAAACTCAATCTACACAGGAGCCCTATGAGCAAGAGCCTTTCCCGTCATTATTCCACAATACCGAGGGGGAAACTGAGGCACAGAGCCCTGCAACAACCTGCCCATGCTTAGAGAGCTAATAAGTGGCAAAGAGCCTCAGTCAGGGCCCCAACCAGGAACAGATGGCACCCTCAAATTAGGATGATCACGAAGGCTTTATTTGCAAGGAGCTGTTTACAAAGGTATAGGGAGCTGTAGGGGAAGGTCAAGGGATCGTGCAGGAACCTTGGGATCGGAGCGGGGAGCTGTCCCCGCCCACAGCAGCCCTGGGACGGACGAGACAGTAGCATGGAGGCTGCCTTGAGGGAAATGACCTCGGGATGAGGTGAACCTCATGGGGAGGTGGCCGGGGGAGTGTATTCACTGAGTTGCTTCTCTTTCGTCCCCTGATCTCCTGGGGGGCTCCCCAGTGGCCGCATCCAACCACAGCCAGACGGCGAGAGAGAGTAGGATCAGAGGGCAACACAAGACAGCACGCCCCAGGACTGGGCGTCTGTGGTTTGAACATCAAACAGCCCCTCATCTTGGTGCCTCCCCCTCCCCAATTCCTATGTTGAAGCCCTAGCCCCCCGTGCCTCACAGTGTGGCCGTGTTTGGAGGCCTTTAAAGAGGTGGTCGTGTTCAGATGAGGCTTTAGGGGGGCCCTAATCCCATCTGACGGGTGTCCTGAGAAGAAGAGGCGGAGAGGATATGCAGAGAGAGAGACCCCAGGAACACACGAACATGGGACGGCCACCTGCAGGCCGCAGAGAGAGGCCTCCGAAGAAACCAAACCTTCTGACTCCTTGATGTCTAACTCCCAGCCTCCAGGGCTGCGGGCAAGAAATGTCAGTTGGTGAAGCCACCCCCCCACCCCCCACCCCCCGCCCCAGGCAGGCGGCAGTATTTGGTTCTGGCGGCTCCAGCAACCTAATACGTGCGTGCAGGAGGCAGACTTGACCTCTGCCTCCCCGGCCCGCCCACCAGACTTCCAGTAAATGCCTGCCTGCCAGGCCACCCGTCGGGGACCAAGGGGGCGGTCTACTTCCACTTGCCTCCTCCCCCGCGAGACTGGGGACTCAAGGACCGCATCCAGGTCTTTGTCGTCCTGTCCACCCCAGATGGCTGGTGCTAGGAGGGTGAACGGAGATGACACGTGTCAAGCCCTCTTCGAGAAGCTTCCAGGACTATGTGCCCTGCAGGTTCGGGCCCTCGGGTTACTACTCACCTGTCCGTGCCCACGGGTGGGCCACGGCAGGTGCTCCCAAGAACTGAAGAGACACGCAGACAGTGGCCAGGCCGTGTATGAAGACAGCACGCCGACCTCCACCCCGTGGCCCCCCACTCAGGGAACCGGCCCCGGCCGTAGGTCTGCTCTCGCCCACACCCGCAGGGACTCAGACGGCGGTCTCTACTGATGGTCCAGGAAGCCAGATATGACTCCCGGGGCAATCGGCCCCAAATGGCCAGGACTTGATGACCAACAAACAGTCTCCCTAATTTTTGTTCCAACTTCCAGCTTGGGGTCAACCGGAGAAAGGCAAAATGCACCCGAACCCATCACGCAGGATGCTCGCTGTGAGCTGGCCTGCCTCCAGCTCCCCTCTCCCAGCAAGCAAGCGGGGCACAGCCTTCCCTTTTATCCCACTCTTCCGCCTGCCTCTGAGTCTCTGCCAGATGCCGGTGACAGCTGCTGCCCCCCTCCCCCCCGCCCCCGAGCCGGTTCTGAATGAACAGCCTCTGCTTCTCATCTGGGTGGCTTTTGTGGATTTCCACAGGTGTGCAGGCCCCGGACGAGGTCATAAGAAGAGCTGAATGACTCAGATCGGGACGAAGTGGGGAGATGGGCACCTGGGAGAAGACGGGACAGAAGAGCAAGACGCGCTTCACAGCGCTTTGCACGGATGCCGTTGGTGCCGCGGGCTTTCTCGGGTTTTGCTTTCTTCTTCTAGAACACGGGCGAAGGGCATCCAGGGGACAGGATCATTTAAAGATGACCCAACTCCGAGGGGGCCAAGAGCCCGGCCAACAGGAGAGGGTTTTTCAATTTGAAAGAGAAACCACAAATCCCTGCTGGGTGGGCCCAGGGCTGTCGCTTGGGGAGCCAGGTGCGGCTCTCGGCTCCAGCCCCTCCCTGCCCCTGGTCACCAGACTGCCTCCGCCACCTCTGTGAGGTCCAATGACAGGCGCACAGCACAGCTGTCCTTTTGTGAGCTGTCCTTTTGTGATCCGGGGCGGCGTGGGGGAGAGCTGCCAGCTGCGCGGAGGGCGCGCGAACCGCATCCTTGATTGGGCTTCTGACCGGAAAGGTATTAAGATAAAAAACACATTTCCTGAGCGAAAGCACAAAGGCGCAGGGCTCCGGGCGCATTTTTCTGGCATGTGTCACCGTGCCCCCTGGAGAGGGCCTACTTACTCATCCCCCCAAGGCGCTGCCAAATGCCAAGTCCTTTGAAAGCCCTTGCTTTCCGTGCCCGCCCGCTGCCCTGCCCACGCCACTCGAAGGGAGCGTGACGTTCCCTTCCCGGCGCCCCAGCCTGCCGTCCACACCAGCGACACAGGACTTGGTGCTGTGGACAAGTCTGCTCGGTGACCCTGGGCTCCTTGAGGGACAGACCCGGCCTACGGGTCTCTGTTCCCCAGCCACCAGACAGGCACGCGTCTGGAATACGGCAGGGGCTCAAGGGAAAGCGGAATGAAGGGAAGCCCAGACGAACTCTCGTGCTACTGACTGCCCTCCTTGGAGGTCCCCGCCAAGCCCCCGGCTCGCATTTTGGATCTTTTCTACCCTCCTCTGGGAAGCAAACGTCTCTAGGGGATCCGTGGGCTACTGCGGGTGGCCGGGAAAGGCAGCCCTGGCCTGCTGCACGGTGGACCACGTGGGTGTGCTGCTCTGACATTCCCCACAAGCCTCCTCTCCCTGGCTTGCCTTCTGCGCCCACCAAAGGACGCGGCAGAGACGGCGCTCACAGATTGGGGCAGATTCGTCCAACTGATGGCCCACGGGCTAAATCTACCATGCAAGAGTTTTATCGGCTTCCTGGCTATACAGAAATTGACACGATCCCTATCAAACCCCTCTGTCTAGCTTCGGTTGAATAAAACAGAACATTCTCGTGGCGTATCTGGCTGAAGCTGAGCGGGGCGTGTTTTAGTTTGCCGCAGTCCCCGCCCCTAGTCTCAAGCCCTGCCGCTCATCACGCACCTGCTAGCTAGCCTCTCAGGTATTTGCCTGTGTGACCCGAGCCATGGCCTCAGCCTCGGCGTTTCAGAACGACTGGAACAGGTTTTAAAACACACTCACAAGCAGGGCGCCTGGGTGGCTCAGGGGGTTAAGCGGCTGCCTTCAGCTCGGGTCATGATTCCGGGGTCCTGGGATCGAGCCCCGCATCAGGCTCCCTGCTCGGCAGAGAGCCTGCTTCTCTCTCCCCCCCTGCGGCTCTGCTTACTTGTGCTGTCTCTTTGTGTCAAATAAATAAATAAAATCTTTGAAATAAAAAATAAAATGTGCTCACAAGGCCCAGGCCCGTACTCAGACATTCCGACCCAACTGCTAGGGCGACTGTGTTTGTAGAAAAGTGCCCCAGACGATTCTCATCTCCGCCAGGGCCGAGCGCTGCGGTCCATGGGGCCTGCTGGCTATGAGGGCCCCCTCTCACCCATGCAGAGAAGCAGCCACAAGAAAAGGACAGACGGGGAAAGTTAGCCTGGTTCAAAGTGCCCAGGCTGCCTCTAGGGAGCCAAGGGCTGCCCTAGGATCCGCCGCCCCCCAGGGGTTTAGGCCCCAGTGCAGCGAGCCCCGCGAGCATGGACCAATCCCTCCTCACCGGGCCGTGTGCCTGCAGCTAGCCAGCGGCCTTTGGGGCCCTGCCTGCAGATTGTTCCTGAGCCTTATGCAAGCTGCGTTTGCCAAGTCATGCCTCTCTCTCCCCTCGGGGCTCTGCCCAATGCCCTCACCTCCCCTACGAGACCTAAAATCAGTCGTGTGGGGTATGCGTGTGCGCGGCCTCCAGGCGCATCAGCATCTGACTTACTGGTTTCCCAAGACAGGCCCTGAGACCCATTTCATGCCCCTACCAGACAGGATTCCAGAAGGCAGGAGTCGCCTCTCCTCTGCCCCCTGGGCCCTCGCCAATTCTCCCACCCACGGCTCACCGAGCAGCAGGGGACTCTCGTGGGGTAGAGGGGCTGCTCTATGGGGGAGAGGTGAGTGGGCGCTGCGGGGGCCACCACACCCGGGCTCACCCAGCCAGAGGAGCCGCTTCCAGAGAACGATGCCCACCTGCCGGCCGCCTGCCCACCACCCCGCCAAGCACCCCTGTCCACTTGCTAACTCTGCCCAGCACAGCAAACTCCAACCTCCCCAGCGTCCGTCACTCCCAACCCGAGCAAGCCGTGTGGGAAGCGAGGACCAGGGCGGCGGGGTAGGAAGGGGGCTTGTTTAAGCCTACTGAGAAATAACTACTTGTGGGTGTCGGGATCCCACACTGTCCGCCAGTCTGCTCTGAACAAGACAGTCACTCCGGCACCCACACCCTTGACTGTCAGTCTATCCGATTCACAGCCAGCTAGAGGGAGGACCGATGCTTACAGACCTCCAGGCCGAAGGGAGGACATGGGTCCAGCCTCGAAGCCTCCCCCGGGAATGGTTTCCAGAATCTAGCTGACTGGCCCCTGGCCCCGGTGGACACTGTCCACGCAGGGCTGGCGCCTAAAGGTCATGGGCCGGCCATGCCCTCCCGGCGGGGCTGAGCGGAGCCTACCTCGGAGCTGACAGAACGTGGTCATGAACTTGCTGGTGAGGGACTTGAGCTCGTTGTTGGCCAGCGTGATGAGGTGAATCTGGTCGGTGACATTCCGCAGGACCTTGTAGATGCCAGTGGGGAAGGAAACCAGCTTGCACTCGGCCAGATCTGCAGCCAGAGGACAGAGAGCGGAGTCAGCCCCGGCTGCTTGGGGACTCGCCCCACATCCCATGGCCCCCGCTTTGCTCCCCACCTCCTTTCTCTCTGGCCCGTCTCCCCTGTGCCAGGCTGGAAAGCCTGCCCTCCCTCTCCCAAGAGCCTTCATCCCCATGGGTCACAGCCATCCCTCTCCAGCACCCTGAACCCCATGGGTTTGGCGCAGCACCTTGTCTGGGAGCAGGGCCTAGGAGCTCAAGTGCAGCAGGAGCGGCTATGCCTGCTCAGGACGATGGGCCCCTTGAGCCCCTGCCAAGCCCGCCTGCTGCTTATCACCGGAGACTCCCCGGTGTGGCCGTCGTCTCAACACTACTTTGTAACAGTCGCCTTGGAAAACAGACGGCTCACACAGACTTCGTGGTCTGCCCTTCATCCCAGCCCTGTCCCTCTGAAGGCCAGCCTGTGCCAGAGGCAGCCAGGAGGCCACCGTGGAGCACAGTCTGGCCGTTTCCCAAAGGGGTGAGCCTGGCGTCACCCTGTGACCCACTCGGAGGGGTCCACCGGAGAGAACTGAAAACATAGCACATGTGGGCCTTCGCGGCCTCGTTCCTCCCAACAGCCCCAACACGCAAACTACTGCCTGTCGGTCCACAGACCGAGTGGATAAAAGAACATCCATCAAAAAGAACATCGTTAGTACTGATGTAGTGATATAAGCCACAGTACTGGTACGAGCCACAGTGTGGATAAACCTTGAAAACAGGAGGCTCGGCGGCAGAAGCCAGTCACAAATGATCACGGATTTTATGAGGCCATTGACACAAAATGTCCAGAGCAGGTGAATGTCTAGACACGGAAGGCAGGGTAGTGGCTGCCTAGGGCCCAGGGGCCTGCGGGCCGGCAGCTCCGGGGTGGCGGTGGGGCCTCGAACACTGGATGGTGAGGACAGTGGCACAGTTCTGGGGATGTGCCCGAACCGCCTAACTGTCCACTTGAAGTGCATGAATTGCGTGGTAAGTGAATTCTATCTCGAGAGAGCGATCATTTGAGTACACGTGACGGGGGAACACACTGAAGGTGGGGAAGCTCAGAAATTAGGCTCTCCAGCTGAGCTACGTCGCTCGAGCCTCAGTTTCCTCATCTGCAGAAGAGGGGTACTACTACCATTGACTGAGCAGAGCTGTCAGGAAGATTAAATATGAAAAATACTCAGTGTGCTAACAGAGTGCCTGGCAGGTGCAGAGTGGGGCTGGAGATGCCGTTTCTCTCCGCCTCCTCCACTCTACCCTCCCCTTCCCTCTCTACCCAAATCCTCTCTGTGCTTCAAGGCCACTCCCAACCTATCTCTTTGGAAATCTTCCTTCTCCATTACTGGGGGTCACCTCCCTCCAACCCCCGAACCCCAGGAACACCAACCAACTCAGACAGCACTGTCCCATCTCTCTGCAAGCTCTTGTCTCATCCCCAAAGAGGCCGGATTCCCCTGGGCCCCTAAGCCTTTAAAGACTGCTCCAAAATAAATATGCAATATTCAATTAATATTCCTACATGCCAGTAATGATACGCAGTTTCTACAGATCTCACTCTGAACAGCAACACTAAAAGCAAAGTCTGTCAAAATAATCATAATTGAAGCCTTCTCCCTCATCTGCTTCATAGAATTTCCACTCTTGCTCTAGGAGCAGCTCAAATGTCACTTCCTCTAAAATCCTTCTCTGGCTGCTCTAGGCAGTTAGTTGCTCCAATCTTGGGAGTCTCATAGAGCACGAATGAGACCTCTTCATTTTGTACCGTGGTAACCTTGTTTTGTGTCTGCTTTCCCACCGGATGGGGAAGACCTCTGAGCACAGGGCCAGCAGTGTTCCAGCATGCTCAGAGGGCAAAGTAGGGGAACTGGCGACCTCACGGAGCTGGTCCGGGAAAAGAAGGGGGACAGAGGGGGCACAGGCAGGAGTTCGGACAACTGAGAATCCACAGGTGTCTTCCATAGAGCATCCTACTAAGAAGTGTCTTGGGGCGCCTAGGTGACTTGGTCAGTTAAGCATCTAGCTCTTGACTTCAGCTCAGGTCATGGTCTCAGGGTTGTGGGGTAGAGCCCGGAGTGGGGCTCTGAGCTCCGTGGGGAGTCTGTTTGAGCGACTCTGGCTCTGTCACTGTCTAATGGCAGGCCCTGGCTCTTACGTCAGCCAGTAGGGCTGGCAGGAGAGGGTTTGAGGTCCTGCCAGGGAGGAACGAGTCCCCCAGAAGTCAGGCTTTTGGTAGATGGAGATCAAGGGCTGGAAATGGACCAGCTCTGTAGGGGCAAAGTTTGGAGCAGGCTGGGCATTCTAGAAAGAGCAAACACTTCCAAACCATTAGTCTCCTAGTACTTTGTGCCAGATGTGCAAGGGGCTAGGGCTAGAAAGGAATCTTTGCTGGGGCTGTAAGTCATAACAGCCCCTTCGGGTAAAAGCGACAGATGTCATCCAAGCTAGAGGCAAAATCACAGAAAACGTCAGACGCTTTCCCTTGAAAGCAAAGAGCAAAGGATGCCTTCCATCACTAGTATCTCTGAACATGATCTTGGAAGTTCTGGCCAAGGAAACGGAAAACATAAACCCCGGAAACAGACAGAATGATGATTATGTGCATATGAAATGACTGCATAGCCTCAAAAAACCAAAGCAGTCATCTGACAAACTACGCAGATTAAAAAGGTCTCGGCCAAGTGGCTAATCAAAACACATGCGCAAAATTCAGTACTATTCCCATATGTCAGCAATAAAATATAATTTTTAAAGAGCCTACTTCAAACAGCAACAATAATATGAAATACATGGAGATAACCAGAATGGAAAATGTAGCTCACCGATATTAAGAAAAAGAGAAAAGTTCACAAAGATGTCTTTGAAACTAGAGGGTATTATGCTAAGCGAAAGAAGTCAGAGAAAGACAAATATCATATGAGCTCACTTATATGTGGAATTTAAAAAACAAAACAGATGAACATAGCGGAAGGGACGGAAAAGTAAAATAAGATGAAAACAGAGAGGGAGACAAACCCTAAGGGACTTAACTACAGGGAACAAACTGAGGGCTGCTGGAGGGGAGGTGGGTGTGGGGGATGGGCTAAACGGGTGACGAGCATTAATGAGGGCTTGTGATAGAATGAGCACTGGGTGTTACAGGCGAGTGATGAATCGCGAAGTTTTACCACTGAAACTAATAATACACTGTATGTCAACTAAATTGAATTTCAGTAATTTCTTTAAAAATTAGGAAATGCTAAAAAGAATAGATTTGTATATGAAGATACAGACCATGATCATCAATGACAAATCAAAAGATTGAAATGATAGTGATTTGTTTCAGAAATCAGTTTGTAAAAAAAAAAAAAAAATCAGTTTATAGACGGCTTAATGCAATGGCTACAGAAAATCCAGAAAGTTCTTTTTTTTTTTAACTTTAAAACCCAAAACCATTTTTTGAAATGGTTTTAAATTTCAGCTAGGGAATTAAGCAAGCAAGGCTCCCTAAAAGAGGAGAGAAGGTAGGGGGATACCAATGTTTTAAACTACATTAATTAAAACAGAGGGCAATAGGAAAAATAGACTATAGAAAGAAAAGTCTGGAAAATGTAGTCCATAAATACCATGTCATAACTTAATAAACACTAAAGGAGGCCTCATAAATAAATTGGGGAAGGGAAGGATTAATAATTGATTAATTAACAATTCAGGGAAAACAAGAGACTCTCAATTAACCTAAGAATCAAAGTTAACTTAGGACGCCTGGATGGCTCAGTCGGTTAGGGGTCCGACTCTTGATTTCAGGTCAGGTCATGATCTCAGGGTTGTGGGATCAAGTCCCACATCATGGCGCCTGCTTAAGATTCTCTCTCTCCCTCTCTCTCTGACCTCCCCTTCTTCCCTCTTTAATTAAAAAAAAAAAAAAATCAAAGTAAATCCCAGAGAGAATTATACTTGAAATATTTTCAAAATCAAACAGAAAATCAGAAGTGAACAGAATTGAGTATTTATACAACCTCTTAAGTGAAGATGACTTTCTGTCCCTAGGAGCAATAACAGAGTCACAAAGAACAAATCAACACACCTACTGCATAAACCACACAGAACACCTGGATGTTTAAAAAAAATAATAATAAGGCAACAGATTGCGAAAAGGATCTACAACTAGGATAAAGAGTTATCTTCAGGGGTGCCTGGCTGGCTCAGTCGGGTGAGCATACTACTCTTGATCGCGGGATCATGAGTTCAAGCCCCTGTTGGGTGTAGAGATTACTTAAATAAATAAACTTGAAAAAAAAAGTTATCGGGGCACCTGGGTAGCTCAGTGGGTTAAAGCCTCTGCCTTCGGCTTGGGTCTGATCTCAGGGTCCTGGGATCGAGCCCCACATCAGGCTCTCTGCTCAGTGGGGAGCCTGCTTTCCCCTCTCTCTCTGCCTGCCTCTCTGCCTACTTGTGATCTCTCTCTCTGTGTCAAATAAATAAATAAAATCTTAAAAAAAAAAGTTATCTTTGGGGTGCCTGGGTGGTTAGGTTGGATAAACGTCTGACTCCTGGTTTTGACTCAGGTCGTGATCTCAGGGTCATGAGATCAAGCCCCACGTTGAGCTCCACGCTTGAGAGTTTCTCTCCCTCTCTCTCTGCCTCTTCAGCTCACGCGTTCTCTCATAAACAAACACACAAATAAATAAATAAAATCTTTTTTTAAAAGTTATCTTTATTATTTACAATTCCCAATATAAGTCAACTAAAAAAATGAAGACTACCAGACAGAGATAAGAACATAGGGTGCTTTCAAGTGGAAAAATACAATTAGTAAACCAACAAACATACGACTCCTGATACACAGTCAAACTGCTTTCCAGAGCATTTATGCCAATTAACATACATTCTGTCCAATGAGTAAGAGGATCATTAAAAAAAAAACTTTGCTAATATGATCAGGGGAAATGACATCCCTTGCTTTTTAATCAGCAAGTCTTTCAATAATGAGACGGATTATCATTCATGGGTAATTAACCATTTTTATTTCCCTTGTGGCAAATCCTGTTCACATCTCTTGCCGTTTTTCTATTTGGAGTTCTGGCATTTCTCCCCACCCTCCCCAGTATTAGTAGACCTTCTTAAGTAGTATTATCAACCTAAGTTTGTCCATTGTTTTTTCTTGTTTAATAATTCAAAGTATAGCATTTTTAAAAGCAGAATAAAAAAATTATATGCACTCTATAATACATGTAAAACTAAGTGAAAAAGTACTCACGGCCTGGGAAAGAGGAAAAAAACCACAATGTTAAACAGTTATTACAAAGGATTGGAGCAGGGGCACCTGGGTGGCTCAGAGGTTAAGGCCTCTGCCTTCGGCTCAGATCATGATCTCGGGGTCCTGGGATCGAGCCCCGCATCGGGCTCTCTGCTCAGCGGGGAGCCTGCATCCCCCTCTTTCTCTGACTGCCTCTCTGCCTACTTGTCATCTCTCTCTCTCTCTCTCTCTGTCAGATAAATAAATAAAATAATAATAAAAAAAAAAACAAACAAAGGATTGGAGCAATTTATGACTACTTATAGTCCCGATGTTTCTTTTATATGAAACAGGCGAAGTACCACTATCTATTTCAATAAAAATACTTCTCAAACATATATAGTGATATTTTACTCTTAAAATAGAAAAGTGAATCTATCATAAAAAAAACTGCTTTTACTGGAGAAAATAAGCTGGCAAATTCAAGTATAAACTGAAGGCAGCCAGCTCCTCTTCAGTAAGAGGAACAAAAAAGACCCAGAAAAGACAGAAAGTCCCAGTTACTGGCGTGGAGTAAAAGCTAGGAGA
>CM053617.1:23548205-23568338 GCA_028646535.1 Procyon lotor | reverse complement strand
TGGTAGCGGGAGAAGCAGGCTCCCTGCCGCCCAGAGAGCCCGTTGTGGGGCTCGATCCCAGAACCCTGGGATCATGACCTGAGCCAAAGGCAGACGCTTAACGACTGAGCCACCCAGGCGCCCCACAATTCTTTTTTTTTTTTTTTTTTTAAGCAGAGGTCCTAGAACAGAACCCTGAGGGATCTCATTATTCCAGGGATGGATGGCAGAAGTGTCATGAACGGGTCAAAGAAGCCATGACAGAGAGGTAGGAGGTGAAACAAGGAAGTATGGTGACTTGGGAGCCAGAGAAAGAGAGGGTGTTTAAAAAGGGGATGTTCAAGCCTGACATATAGCTGCCTTCTAGACTTCTCAGTGTGGCTGGTAAATGAGCATCTCATATTCACCAGGTCCAAATATTTTTTCTTAGGACAGTGCCTCAACTGCCCCGTCATCCTACCCAGAATTCCTCGCGGGCCTCTCCGGGTTACTCTCTGTAGCAATCGCTGGTGGTTGCCCACCCAGCCCCTGTTCACTCCCCGTTCTCCTTCCCTACAGGACTGTGTTGCTCAGACGTGCGCCACCCCCCCCACCCCCCCCGTGTGGCCATGTGTTTCGGGAAATATGGCGCCATCCCAGCCCCAGGGAAGGGTCTGATTAAGTTCATCACAGCGGTTTTGTTCCCCTTGCCAATGACTAGTTTGGCTGTAAACACGTGACACAAAGCCGCCAATGCTAAGTGGAGGTGTGATAGAGTCTTCTGGCAAAAGTTGTCTTGCTTCCATGAGAGCAACCCTTCTTCCTTTACACATTGTCATGGGATTTGCCAAGCACAGCTGTCTTGCAATCTGGAGGCGACAAGAGGCTGCAGGTAATGCCGATATCCCCAAAATGAAGACGCCAAGGGGACAAATCTGGGCTCTTGACATCACGGAGCTGCTGACTTAATTAAAACTAGGCCCTTCCTGCCTCAGGTCCTTTTATGAAAAGATAATAAATTGACCTGACTAATAGTCAATGCATAATGTAAAATAATAAATTGATAATTCATTATAAACTGTGTTGTTTTATTATAAAAAAATTGATAGGGGTGCCTGGGTGGCTCAGTGGGTTAAAGCCTCTGCCTTCAGCTTGGGGTCCAGCAATCGACCCCCGCATCGGGCTCTCTGCTCAGCAGGGAGCCTGCTTCCCCCTCTCTCTCTGCCTGTCTCTCTGCCTACTTATGCTTTCTCTCTCTCTCTCTCTCTGACAAATAAATAAATAAAATCCTAAAAAAAAGAAAGCAGATATCTCTGATTGCTGATCGCTGCCTTTTCTGTACCGTGAAGGAAACCAGCCTGAGGACCAAGTTCACACTGTAGATGGCAGAGCCGAGGAATGGAGACAGTGTGGTCCCTGGTGACATTGTTGAGCTTCTGATCAACCGATGATCTGTACTTGACTAGTTTTCAAACCTTCCATTTCAGCCAGTTCTTGGCAACTAAAAGTATCCTAGAATGATACTTCTAGGATCAGACTCTCACCTCCTAGCGGTTACTAGAAAATAGTGAATTGATCTCTCAAGTATCCCATGAACTTGCTGTCCTTTCTCTGGTCCTACTGCCATGGCCAATCCCGGGATATCTCACGGGATGCCCTTAAACACCTCCTCCCTCACTGGCCTCTAGCTCCGTCTCCCTCCGAGTCACTCTCTACCCACTGCCAGGATAAGCCTTACCGGAAGAAGATCTGAGTGCATCTCTTCCCTTCTTCAAACCCTCCTCTCCACCTGGCTGTCTCTAATTCAGTCTTTTTAAAGATTTTATTTATTTATATGACAGAGAGAGAGAGAGAGAGATCACCGGTAGGCAGAGAGGCAGGCAGAGAGAGAGGGGGAAGCAGGCTCCCTGCCGAGCAGAGAGCCCGATGCGGGGCTCGATCCCAGGACCCTGAGATCATGACCTGAGCCGAAGGCAGAGGCTTTAACCCACTGAGCCACCCAGGCGCCCCCCTAATTCAGTCTTGAAGACTCACTCCAAGCCTCGTAGAGAATTCTCTTCTGACACTCTTCAGGCTGTTCCATTGTTTCTTTGGCCAACCATGATAGTCCCTCGTAAAAAGTAGTACAGCGCATGTCAGCTTTTGTCTTTTCTATCTCTGCCTATCTCCCTGTGAGAGGTCCGTGTTCCCAGAGTCAGCAGACACTGGGTTTGTTGAGCATACACATACCAGATTTAAGTTTTCTCTAAACTTGTCACATATGCCTAAAAGTAGGGACTTGTCAAGAGCGCTGGGCTGCAAACCACCGAGCCTGAAACTCACCATTGATTTCTCCCACTCACAAGATGGGGGGGGGTGCTCACGGACATCCCTGGGCCTCAATGCCACTCCGTTCTCCCCATCTGTAAAATGGGAATACTGCAGTCGTGTCACCGGTAACATAGCCTACTGCCTCCCTTTTTTGGGAGGATGGCTGTTTGCCTGGGAACTTTTCATTCACAGTAAAGATGCAAAAGAGGGAAAGCTACTAATGCGATGGAAGGCAGAGTAAACGCTCAACACTACATAATGAGTTTATTGTCTATAGTTTATCGCAGAGGGAACAGAGTCATTTTCCAAAGATGTGGACTAGAACGAAGGGGTGATTTTGACCATTAGAGGTGGCTTTGGAGGACCTCCAAGCACCACTGTGAATGAACAGAATACGTTGTGTAAAATGCTCCTCCTTGGGGGAAGTCAAAACACGGAAATGTGGCTTGCCTTGTCACAAAAACAGCTCGGCTTTTTGTAACCTCCCGGAGAAGAGGAAGACAGAGCAGAGCGGCCCAGGGGAGTGATTAGTCCTCAAACAGAGAGGGATTTAACACCACCCCTGGCCATGTGTCAGATAAACTAATTTGCCGAAATCACTAAGCTTGGGTTTTTCCACCACATTAATTTGGATGCTTGCACATGAGAACAGCAGTATTTGTTGGTGACAAGGATCCAGAGGCCCCGGGCATTGCAACGGGCAAGAGAACACAAACAACTCAAGGCAAGGCACTAGAACCAGCTGGGCGACTTTGGCCCCACAGGAGGCAAAGGATGATTGCTTTCAGCCCGTAGAGACAAGATGTGGGACTGGATCAAACTAAGTTTTCACCTTTTAATTAAACTGCTGGTACGCCTTCCATCCCCAAGTTTTGGAAGCCACTAAATGTGATAGAAATGTGGTCTTCTGGCCAAAGCAGCAGTCTGGAGCCTGTGGCTGGCTGGCTTTATTTCTGGATCAAGGGGACCTCTGTCAAGCCCCTTTGTTTTATTCCGAGCCTCGATTTCCCAAGTATAGGGAGGAGAATCCACGGCAGCGTGGGGGAGTTGCAAACCCTGTACTTTCTGGGCGGCTGGGTCAAGACGTGAGTCCCAGCTTCCCCACCGTCTAGTTACGGGCCCTTCAGTGCGTCCACTTACCTTCTCCAGGACTTGGGGTTCCCATCTGTAATATGGGAATAGTCATAAATACTTGTTGATTTCATTACGTCACACATTCAACAGACATTTACAAAGTGCCTCCTGTGCACCAGGCAGTGTCCTAGGTCTGAGGCTGCAAAGGTGCGTGAAAGAGACATAGCTCCTGTCCTTACGGAGCTTACGGTCTATTGGGAGAAATAAATCACGGGCGAAAGCATTTAGTACTGAGCCTGGCTTTTAACAGTTTTCAGCTGACCAGAAATGTAGTTCTTGAAATTCAGTACCCTTCGATATGCATTCATTCCATTTTCATTGATCCCTTTCCTGTCTCAGGGGCTTTGCAAATGATATTCTCTCTATCGGCCTTGTTCTTTCCTCAGCAGTTCACATGGCTTTCTCTCTCGCTTTATTCACAGCTGTACACAAATGACACCTCTCCAGAGAGGCCATTCCTTTATTATTTTTATGAACATATAATGAATTATTTGCCCCGGGGTCCATGTCTGTGAATCATCAGGCTTACACATTTCACAGCACTCATCATAGCACATACCCTCCCCAGTGTCCATAACCCAGCCACCCCATCCCTCCCCCCCACCCCCCAGCCACCCTCAGTTTGTTTCCTGAGTTGAGGAGTCTCCTATGATTTGTCTCAGAGAGGCCATTCCTAATCCCCTATTCAAACTGCCCTCCCTCCTCCCCCATGTTCGATCTACTTATCTTGCTTTAAACCCATTCTTGATGGGGTTAAAAATTGTTTATTAGCCCCTATTAGTGGGGGCACCTGGGCTGACACTTGATTTTGGCTCAGGTCATGCTCTCAGGGTTGTGAGATCAAACCCCCCATTGGGCTCCACAATGGGCGTGGAGCCTGCTTAAGTTTCTCTCTCTTTCTCTCCCTCTCCCTCTGCCGCTCCCCGCCCCCCCCAAAATAATAATCTATCAGTGATAAGTTCCTCTTAGATTTAGGGCAGATTTTTATCCTAAAGTCTCTACAATATAATCACATTTGGAAATATTTATAATGAAAGATTTACAAATGACCAATAAGCCTATGAAAACATGCCCAGCGGGGCACCTGGGTGGCTCAGTGGGTTAAAGCCTCTGCCTTCGGCTCAGGTCGTGATCTCAGGGTCCTGGGATCCAGACCCGCATCGGACTCTCTGCTCAGCAGGGAACCTAGTTCCCCCCTCTCCCTGCCTGCCTCTCTGCCTACTGGTGATCTCTCTCTGTCAAATAAATAAAATATTAAAAAAGAAAAGAAAAGATACCCAGCATCACGAGTCATCAGGGACGTTTTTTTCAAGACTAGTGCCACTTAGCACTGGCAAGAACAACTGAAACATTCGTCCACTGCTGATGGGAGCACAAAGTGGTGTGGCAACTTGGGACAATACCTTGGCGGTTTCTTACATGGTTGAACCATACAGTCCCCGTATAACCCAGCAAACCCACACCGAGAGAACTGAAAACATACTCTAAGGACTTTTATGTGAATCTGTTTATAGCAGCATTATTCATAATTCATAAAGTCCTCCTTGAATAACGACCCAAATGTCTATCAGCGAATGATCGGAGAAATAAAATGCAACCTAGCCCTACAACGGAATACTACTCAGCAATGAAAAGGAACAGAGGACTGGTACACGCTACAGCACGGATCAGTCTCAAGAACATGATGCTACATGGAAAAAAACAGACTCAAAAAGCTACACACTGTATGGTTCCATGTACGTGACATTTTGAAATCGGATGGGTGGTTATCTGGGGCCGGGAGTGGGGGAGAGGCTTGACTGCAGTTAGGCACGAGGGAATTTTGGGGGGATGCTGGAAATATCTTGGGTGCGGTGGTACCTCACTACCGTGCACAGCAGCCAAAACTCATCGAAGCGTACAATTCAGACGGGGGGACTTTGGTGTATGCAAATTATGCCTTAAAAAAGCTGTTACAAAATTTTAAAACATACGGACATGCGTGTGTAGCCAACGACCCTGTGCTTATCTCTGGTGATGGCATTGGGGTGCTTTTTGTTTTCTTCTCTTTGCTTATCGAAATGTAAAATTTCCACAGTGATTGTGGAGTGTTTGTGTCGAGAGAGAGAGAGAAAAAAACCAACAATAAAATGCCGTGAACATAAATAACTGGGTTATGCCACAAGGAGCCTATTGTCGATTCAACATTGTTTGCTTGTAACGAAGCCCGTTTGGGTTACCTCCGTCTCATCTGTCTTTCCTCAGTGGCACTTCTCAGGGGTGAGCTGCGGAAATGGATGCAAAAAGGTACAGAGCTTAATAGCAATGCTCTGTCCACCCAGCTCTCGGTTTGGCTCTCACCTGGGTTTCTGGATGAATACACAGTAGACTAATGATAGCGGGGCTCTCGCCCTCCTTTGCCAGCTCCGCCCTCCGTTCCAACCCAAATCAACTCATGCATCCTCCAGGGCCCAAGAGAAAGTCCTCAGCGTACAGACTGTGGTTTGTGGGGTCCCGGCCGGGCGTCCGCCTCCAGCTCACGTTGGTCTGTTGAGGGCAGCATGGCCTTGGTGAAGTCAAGAGGCCATTCATCAGTGGAGACCCCCGCTTAGAATGACCGCTCGCGCTGCACATGGCAGGATGGGACACGGAGTCCCTCCAAGAGTCCTCAGAGCTGGGGGTGCTCAGTGTCAACAGGTCTCTGGCCCTTTTCACCCATCGCACATCCAATTCGTCTTCAGACTTTCCGCCTATGAAAGGCCAGTCACCTTAGGAGACCCAACCAGCCCGTCGGCGAAGGACGGCACATCGGGAGAAGTCTGCGTTGTTTACTGTGTGCCTTGGGATAACTGGACAAGACTCCTGACAGGGTCCGAGTATTGGGACAGAGGATTCCAGTGAAGATAAGAAAGCTATAGTCACAAAAATAACTTCATAAGCTACCATCCCATGGAGGGAAGATACAATTTTCTAGCCACTCTAGTGAAGAAGTAAAGCCCAGCAGAAGCCCAGAACAGTGGGGTGGACATAGGGAAGCAAGATGAATCGCAGCTCTCCTTGACCTTGGCTTTGTCACCCATCAATGCCGAGTTGGGAGAGATCCTGAGTTTCTAACTTGGGGTCTCTGCCATTCCGGTCACACAAGCATTATTTTCAGGAACTTCTTCTACTATCTTCAAACTCCACACATTTATTCACAATAATCAACATGAAGGTGCAACCCAAATGTCCACCAATGGACGAATGGCTAAACCAAATGCCGCATGTACGTACAATGTAATGTTATTCAGCTTAAATAAAAGGAAACTCTGGCATACGCTACGATACAGCTGAACCGCAAAGACATTCTGCTCGGTGAAATAAGCCAGACACAAAAACACAAATACTGTTTGATTCCACTTGGGTGAGGGACCTAGAGTAGTCAAGTTCATTGACACAGAAAGTAGCGTGCTGGTTACCAGAAGCCTGGAGGAATGGGAGTTGGTGTTCACTGGATCCACAGTTGCAGTGTGGAATGTTAAAAAAAAATTCTAGAAATCTATAGTGGTGATAGTTACACACCAGTGTGAATGCACTTATAGCCCTGAACTGCACACTTAGAGATGTTAACAATGGTAAGTTGTATGTTGTGTGCATTTTATTTTATTTAAAGATTTTATTTATTTATTTGACAGAGAGAGAGAGGTCACAAGTAGGCAGAGAGGCAGGCAGAGAGAGAGGGGGAAGCAGGCTCCCCGCTGAGCAGAGAGCCCGATGCGGGGCTCAATCCCAGGACCCCCGGATCATGACCTGAGTCGAAGGCAGGAGCTTTAACCCACTGAGCCACACAGGCGCACACAGGCGCCCCATGTGTATATTTTAAAACATGCACCAAAAAAACAAAAATTCTGCACATACCCGCAAGGCCTCACCCATTCATGAAAGCATAAAGTCATGCTTGTTACCATTCAGATCGAATCTCTGAATGGGCAGGCATAGCCTTTGATTGACTTTAAAAAGAAAAATAACAGCAAAATATATGAATTATGACCTAGTACAGCTTTTTTGGCAGGCCCAACCTTGCAAAGCACGGCATCTTTCGGGGGAAATCAAACAAAAGGGCCTTGGTGGAAAGGTTGGCTGGGGTGAGCGTTCTCGTCTCCCCCCGCTATAAGGGCTGGGACTTTGTGGTTGGGGAGGGCATGCTAAACACACGCCAGAAGGGAGACCAGAGGGTGTCTCTGGAAAGATCCCACCCAGCCACAGGGGTCTGAGATGGCCCTTTCTCCGGCCAATTTTTAGAGCCTGGAGACAGAGTTCTTCACAATAAGCAGCCGGGAACTCTCTGGCCTATGTGACATTTAACACAGAACACCGGAAATGGGTGGACGGGATGGCCTACCCTCTTTGAAGACCCTCCCTCATCACCCCTGCATACCAGGACTGGGCTCTCGGGGGCCTGCTCAGCAAGTGGGTTATAGATATCGTGCACAATTCCATCTGGCTATTACAAGAGTAGACGCAAGAGATTCCCATTTCCCAGACAGACGGCTTGGAGGGATCCTAGCTCCATGAACGTTCTGGTTCACCACCAGGCAGAAAACCTTTGTAGGAACTCCAGTTCTCCTCCCCTTATGCCCAGTCCACTTCCCTGAGCAGCAGGATGTGGCGTAGGAAGAAACCATCAGAAGATAGATTCTAATCCAAACCCTGCCACTCTGGGGCCTGTGACCTTGGCACCTTGCAGCCTCGGTTACTCTGTTTGTGGAATGGCAACACCCTCGTTCGCATGGATCCAATGAGACAGCGTCTGGGACATGCTCGGAGAACATACTTACAATCGTTCTGGAAGTTTCATCTGCTCGTTTGTCCAGTACTTGAAGTAAAGCAGGGTTAAGTCATTGCGTGTCCCTTACAGAGAGCATCAAGCCTCAGAGCAGCATTGCCTGGACTGACCCCTGGAAATAGCCATTGGCCGTGCACGAACATTCTAGCAACACTGTGTCTTCTATAGAAAGGAAGGAGGAAATGTCCGGTGAAGTTCAGGTTACGGGGCCATGCAGGGATCACTGAGGCAACCCCACTTCCTCCCATCTCACCGAGAGAAGCCCCGTGTCTTCCAGGTGATGTCGGGGTGCTGGGTGATAGCCAGAGGAAACAAAAGGCCGCCCGGTCTCCACGCATTTTCAGAGGACAGGAGCTATCTGTGCCAGGGAGAGGTTTAGCGTTTGACCTCCAGGAGGCCCCAAGGCCATCTGAATTCTGATTGGCCAATCCCGCTCCAGGCCCTGGGGGACAGGGCGGAGAGATCCCCACTCTAGTGGACCGATGTGTTTCCAGAAGCAGAAAGTAGGTACTTTCCCTTCCTCCCGTCCCTGAGTAAATAAACGGAGGCCTCCAGGTGGCCTAACACCTGCCTGTCGCCTTGAAAGTTCTGGAGGGCGGTAGGCCCTATGAGGAGCGGAGGGAGGGCAGCACTCCCTCTTCTCCCCTCGGGGCTCACACCCAAAGGGCAAGACCCAGAGTGCCTGCAGGGGACACTCCGTGTGCAGCTGCTCAGACGCGATGGCCCATTGCAGGACTCCAGGAAGCAAAGATGGCCCAGAACACATCTTGGAACAAACCTCCAGGGAGTGGGCAGGAGGGGAGAACCATGTTCTCCCAGGAGACGGCGACACAGAGGCGCTTGGGTAACCCACAAGGGACTCCAGGACACGGACACCAAGTGACAAATGGGCAGGACAACTTTCTTGTAGCTCCTTCCCAGCCACACTACTAGGATTTACCCAATCCTTTTCGGTGTCCCCCACCTTCTCGGGCCCTTCTGGGGACAGCTGGAGATGTCCCTCCAGGCCCTGACGTCTGACTCTGGGGAGATTTCGCCGGCTGAGAGCCCAGGCTAGCCACGCCTCCTGTCCCGTCCTCAGTTTCCCCGAAGGTAGAAGCGGGAAGAAGACCTACTCCCAAAGCGTTGTGAGGATTCAGCAAAAGGGTGTGTGCAGAGTAGCCCCCGCGAGGAAGGGTTTGCTGCCAGGTCGGGCTCCTTCTGCCCCTCGGAGGGGGAAGACAGTAGACCAGATAGCTCTAGGCGCTGCCAAGACCCTGCAAGGGAGATGGGGGCACGCGGCGCCACCTCCCCCAACCACCCGCGGCCGCTATCCTGCCCAGGCATCCCCTGTCCCCTCATCTCCCCGCCCCGGGCTCAAGGGCCCGCCCTCCCCGTGCCACTCAGATATCCCACGCCGGTATGCCGAGGGGCACGTGGCCGCAGCCAGGACCCCCCTCGGCCAAGCCGTGGTGGGCCACGCGGCCCCCGCGCAGGGGGAGGCGGCCGGGCCGGGCCGCTCCGCCGCTCTGGCCGGAATCGGAAGGCAAGGCCGGGTCGCTGGGCTGCCCGTCGGCGGAGAGCGGGGCGCGCAGGAGCCCCCCGGGCTGCGGCTCGGAGTAGGCCCCCCTGGGGCCGGCCCAGGGCGGCGGGCAGAGCTGCGCCCGGAAGGCGGCCTGGAAGCCGCGGCGGAAGTTCTCGTTGAAGTAGCCGTAGATGACCGGGTTGGCGCTGCTGTTGAAGAAGGCCAGCCAGTGCGCCAAGGGGAAGGCGTAGACGGTGACCAGGTGCAGCTGCGGCTCGCTGAGCTGGCCGTAGTCGATGAGCAGCAGCAGCGCCCAGAGCGGCAGCCAGGACACCGTGAAGACCAGCGCCACCATGATCAGCATGTGCACCACCCTGGCCCTGCGCCGGGCCCCCGGGCGGCCCTGGGGCGCCGCCTCCCCGCCCGCCCGGGCGGGCCCCGCGGCCTTGCAGAGCTTGCGGGCGATGCGCGCGTACAGCAGCACCATGAGCACCAGCGGCGCCAGGTAGATGTGCGAGAAGAGCACGGTGGTGTAGACCCGGCGCATGCCCTTCTCGGGCCAGGCCTCCCAGCACGAGTAGAGCGGGTAGGAGCGGTTGTGGCCGTCCACCATGAAGTGGTGCTCCTCGCGCGTGACCGTCAGCGTGACGGCCGACGGACACATGATGAGCAGGGCCAGGGCCCAGATGACCGCGATGGTGACCAGCGCCTTGCGCACGGTCAGCTTCTCCCGGAAAGGGTGCACGATGCAGCGGAACCTGCGGCCGGGGAGGGAAGAGGAGCGGGCTCGCCACCGGCCTCAGGGGTCCTTCTCCCACCCCGGGGCGCGGGCTGGGCGAGGGGAAGAGCTACCGCTGGTGGGGGCCGGCGGGGTGTGGGCACCGTGGGCCGCTTCCAAGGGCAGCTCAGGCAGTTTAGGTTCATGGGCAAGCAAATCGGTTCTCACCTGCGAGGGAGTCTAGCGGGGAACAAAGGCAAAACCGGGAGGCGGGGGACTGCGGGCCGCCGCGTGGGAAACAATCCTATCTGCACTTTAGGGCATAAACTGATTAGCTGGCAGCTAGCCAAGGGATCAGTCTGCACATTCTGTCCTTGAGTAGGCTGATCACGTAGGTGTATCAAAGAATATTTTTAGCTGTTTAGGGATTCTCCAGAAAACCCCCGGGGGTTCAGGGGCCAACTCTACATGACAGGCTGTCCCTCTGTCATCTGGCCAGCATCCTTGCCTGCCTCCCACGCTCTGGGGTGCCCAGATGTACCCTTAGTGCAAGAGCTCCCGCAGGCGCAGGTGGATGAGGGCAGGAGAACCTACCGCGGGCATCTGGATCAGTTTGTTTGCAAAGCTTCCCTGGCCCTTGGCTCACTCATGCTTATCAGAGAATCTGATGGAAATTGAGGCTGAAAGAGGACCACAAGTAGCTTGAGGTAGAGCGGAGAGGGGGGCTAGGGAGGCTTGGGCTGCTGGGGAACAGCAAGGAGGCTCCAGGCAGGGGGTGGGGGGGGAGGGTAGGGTTGGGGGGGTTGGGAGGGCCAACGCTCTGACCCCGCCCCAGCCCGGAAACTGGCTCTCCTTGCTCAGACTCATGGGTGGCAAGATTCCTACTGCTCAGGAAACAAGGACTGCCCTCAAGCTCTCGTAGGACCCAGGAATCCCTAGTGAACCTTCACGAGAGCTGCCCCCAGGCCTTCTAGACAAAGGTGGTGGTATTCTTTGCAGGTCCCCCCAGTGTAGAGGGCAGCCAGCCCCCCTGCCCAGCCCTTCCCTCTATGGTTCATGGTTCAGCCCCAGCCTTTGGTCAGCACAACAGTGGAGACGGTGGCTCTTCCTAGCGCTGGGCCCCTGGCGGCTGAGGATGACCCAGCCAGGAACCCTCTCACCTTTCCACAGCGATGGCCACCAGGGTGAACACGGAAGCCGACACGGACATGCCCTGCACCAAGCCGCTCATCTTGCACGTGGCATTGTCAAAGGGCCACCCTGCAATGACAGGGTCCACGACAGAATGAGTGCCTCGTCCACGAAGAGCCGGAGACCTTGGGCCACTGAGGCCAGTCCCCTCTGTGGCCCCGATCTTTCTTCCACGTCCTGCTTGGTGGTCATCCTCTGCTTATGCACTTCCAGAAATGACCAACTGACCAGCCCATACCACGGCGGTCAGTTCTCACTGTTAGAAAGACGGTCTTTATATTGCCCAATGATTTCTCTCCAGGAGCTCCGTATCCAGCCCGGCCTAGTCTGGTTCGCTGCTCCCATAGCCCTGCCTCAAGTTCTCGTGTCAAATAAATAAATAAAATCTTTAAAAAAAAGTTAAATTAAAACTTTAAAAACCCTCTGATTTATAGCATTTGCCAAGTCCAATATCTCCCCACATGGCCAAGTTCCTCCTGCCACCATGACATCACTGACCCAGGCGGCTGGCTCTATCTAGCACACCACTGAGTAGAGGCCACTAGGTGTCCATCCCTGGGAGAGAAGAGGATAAAATGTGGCAGGTGCACCCCGAGGGAGCTCTTAGCAACAGCAGGGGAGATGTTCGCAGGGGAAGGTGAACAGAAGCATTAGTGGCAAAGGTCAGAAAGAATGAGTTCTGTTTTGGGGGTTTTTTGTTGTTGTTGTTTTGTTTCGGGTTTTGTTTTTTTTTTTTTTTTAAGATTTTATTTATTTATTTGACACAGAGAGAGAGAGATCACAAGCAGGCAGAGAGGCAGGCAGAGAGAGAAGGGGAAGCAGGCTCCCCGCCGAGCAGAGAGCCCGATGCGGGGCTTGATCCCAGGACCCTGAGATCATGACCTGAGCCGAAGGCAGAGGTTTTAACCCACTGAGCCACCCAGGCGCCCCAAGAACGAGTTCTGTAACACGAAACCACACCATCGAATTAACAATAGACCCACAAGAATAAGCAGGAAAACCCTGATCCAGACAAATGATAAGGGAGTGGTTGGGGGGAGATGACATTGTTCTTTATCTTGACCTTGGTGGTACCTCCATGACTGTGTGTGGCCCTCAACACCTGCCGAACTGTCCACTAAAACCAGGAGGATTTGTATCCCTATTAAATTGTACCTGGACAAAAATATTTCAAATGTAAAACGCGCACACATTTGCATGCACAATTTGTAAGAAGGCATACAAGTAAGGGCGGGGAAGGGAATATGTAGTCAGATAGGGCCACAGAAGGGAAGGAATAAAAAAGAAATGAGGGTCTTTACAAAAGAGTGAAGTCAAATAGTGCCAGGAGCAGCAGATGTAAATAATTCAACCCTCTGCACCTTCATTCCAAAAGAAAAAAAAGAAAGAAAAGAGAAAAGGAAAGAAGAGCTGTACTAAGGTTTGTTCTATTGCAGAAGATTCTGTTAAAAATAACCTAGATACTCATCAGAAAGAGACTGGCTAAATAAATTACAGTACATCCGTACAATGGAATGCCAGGCAGTGGCAAAAAGAAGGAAAAACTCTTTTATTTGTCAATATGGAATGACTCCATGTAAACTAATTTTAATGAATCCTATTCACAATATTTTTAAGCCGAAAAAAAAAGTGAAGATGCAGAACTGACTGCTTGGGAAGTCAGTGTGTCCTTAATTTGCTTACTCTTGCATAAAAGTACTTTTAGAAAGAGGGGTACCTGGGCGGCTGGCTCAGTCGTTAAGCATCAGCCTTTGGCTCGGGTCATGATCCCGGGGTCCTGAGATCGAGTTCTGCATTGGGCTCCCTGCTCAGTGGGGAGCTTGCTTCCCCCTCCCCCTGTTGTTCCCCTCCTTGTGCGCGTGCTCTCTCCATCAAACAAATAAATAAAATCTTAAGAAAAAATACTTTCAGAAAGCGACACAAGGAATTGGCAACATTGATTTCCTCCCAGGAGAGAAGCCGGGAGGCAAGAGGACAGGGACGGAAGCAACATTTTTCACTGGAAACCTTCTTGATCGTTTTTGATGATTGAACCATGTGACTGTTATCCCAACAATTTCTTAAATGTAAGCAGGTGAAAAGGGCTGGCAGGCACCACCGTAACCAGCTAGGGGCTTCGCTGTGTCGTTGTTAACTGGTGCGTGTGTACGAGTGTGCCTCTAGGTTGTGCATCTCTGCATGTGTGCACGTGCATGCATACGTGTGGGTCTAGGTGTGCCAGGAAGGAGAAGGATGAGTAGTTTATGTTCGGCAGCCCTGTCGGAACCTGAGATCCAGCTGTGAGTGCGGGTCCCTCCAGACAGAGCCAGCGCAGCTGAGGGAAAGCTGACAGCTCTGTCCACTTCCTGGATCCTGAAATCTACAAAAACACAGGCTATGACTCTCCTGCCCCACAGTCAGGTCGGTCACCCCCACTGGAGCTGTCCAGGCTCTAGAGCCGAGCTCCTGGGTGCTCAGAGCTCAGAGCCTCCAAGTTCAGACCTCTAGGCATCTCCATGGCTCTGGAAATCAGTCCTTCCTCAACTAAAGATAAATCGCATGAGAGAGAGTACACGACAGTGTGAGCTTTCTGACATTTTCGGGATAAACAGGCAGGAATTTAGAGGTCAAGTGGTCTAGTTCTGCTTGAATCCCTTCTACCAAGTCACTGCTAAATGGCCGGCCAGTCCCTACTTGGACTCTCCCAGTGACAGGGAGCTCACTATCTGTAGAACCGAACTCTCTTTGGTTGGAGAACAACTCAAATAAGTGCATTTTTAGGTCCACGTTCAGAGGAAACCTGTGGGTTCTAGCTCTGCCCAGAGGAGCTACCCAGGAGAGTAAGACCGAGTGGTGTAGTGGTTAGAAATATGGGTGCGAGGACATGGAACTGGACACTTAACTGTGCAAAGACAGACCTGTCCCTCATCACTCTGAGCATCAGTGTCCCCATACCCCAAAACAGGATAATAATAACAACGCATAATTCACTGGATTATTATGAGGATTAGTCAACAACGGAAGAGTAAGTCATACAATGCCTGAAACAGAGAGAATAATTAATTCATTGTATCTGTTATTTCTAACCTAATCCCTCAGCCACAAGACTGTCTGGGGAGTTTGAGACAATGACATCTTGGCCAAGAGACCAGGCCAAGCGCTGGCAGGGACTCCCACTGCCTCCCCTCCCTACCTCCGCTCACCAGTGATGAGGTTGTCCACAAGGGTAGTGGGCATGCAGAAGATGCCCACCAGCAGGTCGCTGACGGCCAGATTGAGGATGAACATGTTGGTGACGGTGCGCATGTGCCTGTTCTTGAGCACGATGAAACAGACCAGGGCGTTGCCCACCATGCAGAGGAGGAAGATGAGCACATAGGCCACAATGAACATGGCTGCCACCGGGGAGGAGTGTTGGTAGTAAGACGAGAAGGTGAGGTTTGCGGCTGGGGTGACCTTGGCCTGACTCCCGTTCTGGCTTGGGGGCCAGCTGCTGTTAGGAGGCTGGGAGGGCTCCCCTAGAAGCAAAGGCACATACCGGTCAGGATCCTGGGCAAAGAAGAGATGACTGACTTCTTGCCCCTGGTGAGACCCTCCTGGGCTCCCAATCCCGACCATGCGCTCGCGCCCCGATCAGGGGCTCAACTCCAATGGCCACTGGATGCACTTTCAACCCACAGCACCCAAACTCTGATCCCATACCTTCGCCTCGTCTCGTCCAGAACTCGTTTCCCAATGTTGGCTCTTCTCCATTTGCATATGGCCCATACCCCGCTCCCCCGCCCCATCTGTGCTCCATCCTCCTTAGCCCTGCCGTCTCCCCCAGAGGCTGACCTCTAAGAACTACATCGGCCAGGTTCCCTCGCCCTCTGGTTTCTGACCCGGTTCAGCCGATGGAAAGCACTGAAGGAGACTGAAGGACTGGAGAAGACAGATGTCAGGGTATTCATCCCCCGACTCCCTCCCGGCCGAGCCCAGGGCTGCCTGACGGGTTGTCTTTACGGATGCACCTCCTTTAGGTGACCCTGTTCCGTGACTCTAGCTCTTCTGGGGCCAGAGCGACATTGTATTCTCTCCTCGCACCAACAACTTCCTGTGATTGCCAGTCCCTGGGCTTGCCCACCCCTTGCTGGTCCTCACCCTCCCCTCTCCCCTGGAAAGTCCCTCTATTAAACTCTCTGAGTGCATCACCTGTTTTCTCCTGAAATAGTCTCCTGACTGTCATACCTCAAAATCCTCATTGTCCCTCCGCATCTCCTCCACAGAACATTGGCTGGGAAAGGCAAGAAGGCGGTAGAGGAAGGGCCAGTGGAAGGGGACTCGGAACCAGGGGAAGGAGCAAAGGCAGCGTACCCTAAATTTACTAGAAGACCATCCAAAGGCGAGGCTACCATGCGTCCTTGACTCTCTCTGCTTCATTCGCACAGCCTTGAACAAAGCCCTTGCGTATGCATTATTTTATCTAACCCTCCCAGTTACCCCCTGAGGGAAACCTGTGAGGGATGAGCCCCGTTTGAAATGGAAATAACTGAAATCAGAGGGATTCTGTGACTCCCCAGTGAGTCTGCGAGGTGGTCCCGCTCCGTGTGTCTCCGAATCCGATCCAGGCTTTAGTGAGTGCCTCCCCAGCCACCTTGGGAAGGACCCCTGCTCCTCTGGGAAGCCATTAGAGGTGGTGACTCAAGATGGCGGCTCATAAACTCTCCTCCTGCCTTCCTCTGGGACTGGATGTGGCCTGTTGCCGGGGATGAAGAGTCTTTGGGGAGTCTTAGGTCGCATCCAGAGCTCAGCCGCTAGCCTGGAGACCCACCGGAGGTCTGGGATCTGGAGGCTAGAGACGCTCCGGGCCAAGGAGCTGGCATGACCAGGGCTGGAGGGCCCAGCAGGAGCAGCAGGGGCACGGGCGGCAGGGGTGGAGGGGAGCAGGCGGAGGGCCTGCTGGTAGAGGTGGAGACGCTTCGAGCTTCTGGGGCACGGTGAGAGATAGAGGTGCCGGCCCCCTGCTTGGGTGCTCCCAGGCATCCAGTTGCCCCCAAACACCTTTATGTTACTATGGAAGATGTCAAACGTGGACAAGAGAGAATGGTATCGTGGACATATGCCAGAGTACGCAGCTTAATGAACTATTACAAGAGAGAAGAGGATAAAGACCTCCCGTGCATCCATCTTCCACCTTCAACAACGATCAACCCAAGGCTAATCTGGTTTCACCCTTCGGAAATGCCTCTCTTTGGAATGGCACGTCATCTCCTTTTTCCATCAACATTTCAGCTGAAAGATAGGACTAAGAAAACCTTTCACATGGGGCGCCTGGGTGGCTCAGTGGGTTAAAGCCTATGCTTTCCGCTCAGGTCATGATCTCAGGGTCCTGGGATCGAGCCCCGTATCAGGCTCTCTGCTCAGCGGGGAGCCTGCTTCCCCCTCTCCCTCTGCCTGCCTCTCTGCCTCCTTGTGATCTCTCTCTCTCTGTGTCAAATAAATAAATAAAATATTAAAAAGAAAACCCTTCACATAACCAGAGTATCAGTGTTCCATCTAACAAAATTGACAACGATGTCTCATGTTATCAATTGCCCAGCAATGAGCATTCAGATTCCCTGGTCGTTGGATAATTTTTTACAAGGTTGTTTGTTTATTTATTTGTAGTAATCTCTATACCCAACGTGGGGCTTGAACTCACAACCCTGAAATCAAGAGTCCCCTGCTCTTCTGATGGAGGTAATTCCATGAGCCGTTCACTAATGTTTTCGGCAGCAGCCACGAAGGATTATGGCCTAGACCCCTCACTGTCCAAGCTCTGACCTTGGCTTCCCGAACGCTCTGTGCTCTGATTCCTCCTGCCATCTCTGACCTCACCCCCTGCCACATGCCCGTTTGCCTGGTCTGCTCTGGATACCTTTCACTGGCTCCTACACGCTCCTGCCTTCTCCAGCCCCGAGGCCTGTACCCCTTTTTATTGCTCCTGTCTCCTCCTTCCCTTTAGCCCTCAGCTTAGACTAGGCTCTCTTCTCAGAGAGAAGCCTGCCCTGGTCACCCTATTTCAAGTAGGTGCCCTCCTATTTGTTATCTCTCACAGTGTCTTCTTTCTTTTCCTCCAGCTGTCCATATTTTCTTTGTGTTCAGGTCAACTGGGTTTTCTTCCGCACCCTTGAAAGGCAGGTCCTAAAGAGCAGTTGGCAGCCAAATCCCCAGGGTCTCATCAGTGCCTGCCCATAGTCAATGGTTCAATAAGTGGTTGATGGACAGATACATATTTGTGTGAAGGGGAAAAGGAAGGGAAGATGGACTTTGACACCAGGTGACAGGGGACGCTGCTGGTGTTGGAAAGCCTTCACAGGCTCCTCTGGAAGGAGCCCCATCTTGGGGTTTGTTGGGAGCCTTCCCGGGCAGCTTACCCCTCTTGAGCCCCAGATCAGCTCGAGATGGGTCCCCATGACGCAAGGAAATCTGCGCTAGTGCGTGGGTAGAGGAAATTGACACAACCTACCCGGCCAGACTCCAGTCTGTCTGTCCTTGCCCATCACTCGGCCTCAGAGAACTACTCAGTGAGCTCATATTCTGCAGTCTGTCTTGAGAAGTGCCCAGGAGCCACCCTGCCCATCTCTAGACCCTGTGGACCCTACCCTGGGAGCTTCCTAGAGATCTCAGGATATAATCATGGTTGCCTCCAAGGCATTCTGATGATCTCAGAGAGCAAGCAAGCCCTGGGCCACGGAAAGCCCAGGGCCAGAGAGAAGATGGGGTACGCTGGTACCTCTGTGTGCGGTCGCGGCCAGCAGCAGCAGCAGCATTGCGAGCTCGTTTGAAATGGAACAATCTCAGGCCTCACCTCTGATCTAGGGAACCTGAAGCCCAGAACACAGCTTCCAGGTAATTCTGATGACACACTCCAGTTCGAGAACCGCAGATTCAAAGGGCTTGGACCAAAGGCTCTGGAAATAGTGGACACACACCAACTGGGAAGTCCCAGCCTTCTTTCCTGCCTCCTTCCTGGTGCCTCCAGGCAACCGACCGAATATCTGTGTCCCCTCAAAATTCACAAATTGAAACCTAATCCCTGGTGGGATGGTATTTGGAGACGGCGCCTTGGGGGCGAGATCAAGCTATCATGAATGGAATTAGGACCTTTATGAAAGAGACCCCAGGGAGCTCCCTTGTCCCTTCCACGTGTGGGGACACAGCGGAAAGAGGGCGGTGTGTGCACCAGGAAGTGGGGCCTCACCAGACGTCCGATGCGCACCTTGATCTTAGAACTTCCAGCCTCCAGAACTGTGCGAAACGGGTTTCTGTTGTTTCGAAGCCTCCCACGCCAGCACGTTTTGTCGGCCTGCCCAAGGGCCTGAAACGCCGCCTCCCCTCTGCGAGAACTCTGTTCCCATCTTGAGAGTGGAAACACGCAGTTCCTGGCTAGGACCCAACCCAAAGCACGTCCCCTTTCTGGAAATCAGAATTCCCTGGTAAGATGGGGATAAGTTCACATGAACAGAAGGAGGTGCGGGGAGAGCCAAGGAGATGATGGGCGAGAGGACCTTGGTGCCCCATGCACTTTAGCCCCTAACCAATGGTACCAACAGTGTTAACGACACAGCAGCTGTGAGGATGAGATCTTTAGGATGCTCTTCTTGGTCTGGGGCTCCCCGCCAAGCCCGAAAGATGTGTGAGAGAGAAAACACCAAAACGGCCCTGAGCACAGAATCAGGCTGGGTATTTGTTTCCCTGAGTTCACAGCGATTCCTACTAATAAAGTCGTCATATCGCCACCTGCTGGTCTGTCCTGGTACCACAGGGAGCTTTACCCGCGACTAGAGAAGGGGGCTCACCGTTCAACAGCCACTTCCTGCGAGCCCCCTGGGGGACCGCTACCTGGGCTGGAGAGGCACTAGGGACCTGCTGAGTAATACAACACAGAACGGCACCAGTGGCCGATCAACGCATAAGACAAAAAGTCTAAATTCGCTTGTGATCAAAGAAAGGCAATTTTTTTTTAAATATTTTATTTATTTATTTGACAGAGAAAGAGATCAGAAGTAGGCAGCAAAGCAGGCAGGGAGAGGAGGAAGCAGGCTCCCTGCTGAGCAGAGAGCCCGATGCGGGGCTCGATCCCAGGACCCCGAGATCATGACCTGAGCTGAAGGCAGAGGCTGACCTGAGCTGAAGGCAGAGGCTTTAACCCACTGAGCCACCCAGGTGCCCCCAAAGAAAGGCAATTTTAAAGAACCTTTTCCGTCAATTAGATTGGCAGAGAAGAAAAGTGCTCAGCGATGGCCAGGTTGTGGCTGTGCCCTGGGAGGATGAGGGGAGGCACAGAGCCCCTCAACCTTTACAGCTGGGGCACATCCATCCAGCACCCTGACAAGGGACCTGCTCCAGGATCCAGCCATTCCACGTCTAGGGACTTCTCACAGGGGACAACAAGATCTGGTGGTGTGGGGGGAAATACTGACCATGGGTTGTAATAGTTACGAAGTGGTGTATATTATAAATCTGGATTCTGTATAAAAGTGTGTGTAGGGGCGCCTGGGTGGCTCAGTCGTT
>CM053617.1:23535239-23548105 GCA_028646535.1 Procyon lotor | reverse complement strand
AAAAAAAAAAAAAAATAGTATTTATCCACAGCAAAGTTTCAAGTGATTTTTATTTTCCTGCTCACCAACCTGCATTTTGACCTTTCTAATCAGAAGGAAGCGCCAATAAATGTGATTTTAAGCTGATTACATCAGTGCTTCTGAGCTCTGACTCAAATCAGAGTCACCTGGCTTTTAACAATACAGAACTCCCAAATGAGTCAGAATTTCTAGGGGTCCCGACACGGGTATTTTTCTTAAAAGCTCCCCTGGTGATTTCCAAGTGTGGCAGATTGGAGAACCACTGAATTTCCAAGTCCCTACCTCCAAGGCACTTACAGTCCGTGCCTCACATCGTGGGAGTCACCAAACTCTCTGAGTCTCTGATGCACCTGAATTCATTTCACTAGAGCTTTGTCCCGATATGCCAACAAATGACCCCTGTCGGGATAGAATTCACAGTCTTTGAGAGTTTCAGATCCTCTCTCAAAAAGTGCACTTGGGTATTCACACATTTCCCCTTCTGGCCACGGGGAGCAAGCCCTCTCTGTGGCCCCTTAGAGAGACCATCAATCAGGAGTCTGCACTGGCCCTTGGCCAAAGGATAGCCGATCAGACCTCTTCTGCTTCGGATTTGACTCTGGGTCTCAATAACACAGCTTTTCCTTCCGTTGGACGACCTGCCCATACTCTTCCAATAAATTCCCATTGTTGGTTAAATTAGCCAGAAACAGTTTCTGTTGCTTGTCGCCTATTATCTTGACTAATACAAGGGGATCAAAGTTGGTCATCCACGGGCCATCTCGGAATCCGTGGAGTCCAGGTTCAAAACCCCAGGGACGGTCGGAAGGGGTGCGGATGGGTAGGGATAGAGCCCCAGGATTCCTGCTCCCCAAATTAGATCTCAGCCCTCCCTATGCTTCCTCTAACAGGCCATGTGATTGATTTCCATGGAGCCTTTGCTGGTGCAGACAGGAAAGGGCACTGACCTAGCAGTCAGAAAACACAGCCTTGAGAATTGGCCCAGTGGTGGTCACTCCGCAGAAGAGGGGCCGCTGGGGGGTAACTTGGTTTGGAAGGAAAAGCTTAGCGTAGGAACTTGTCTTAAAGCAGCTTTTGCACGGTTTTGACAGGGAGGTATATTTAGTTTGGGATTGTCTGGACTGCTGTAGGGGACCTCCATCCTGCGTGCCACCCCTCGGCGTTCCTCTGTGAACTTGGGAGATCCTCTTCACCTCCCTGTGTTCTTCTTGGCTTTCAAAGGTGGACGGCCCGGACTTCTGGCCTCTCCCCACCCTACGGGGTAGTCAACAGGCTCAGTAAGAAATCCGAGTAAAATCACAAAGGGCCTCCTAGACCTAAGGGCTGTGTCTTGGCTCTCCGCCAGCAGCTGCAGGGGACCAAGGGGTGACAGTGAGGTCCCAGCTCATTTGGGTTTGTCCCCAAGGAAACCAGCCTGGGCAAGCCCTGCGTTGGGGCCACACAGGTGAGTGAAAGTGGGTGTGTAGGGAGATCACTGCCGAGGAGGAGGGCTTCCTGAGATCTGCGACCTCACTTCCCTCCCTCCCGGCAGATGAGCTAAAACCCACCACATCCTAGGCACCTACCGCGGATCTCGCAAGGCGGTCCCTTGTTGGTGAGGAGGAGTGAGTGGGCTTCACTTGGCAAAGGCCAAGGCCAATGGCTGAAGAGCTCCTGCAGCAGCCAATGGAGGCCAAACTAGCCTCTTTCTGCACTTTCCCTCCCACCATGAGCCCCCTTCATCTCTCCCTGCTTCCTCCTGGAGCTCTCCAGTGTTCTCTCTTTTACTCATGAAAACCTGGATTTGGAAAAGAGGGTTCTGATGCAAGCTGTTTACCTCGCAGTAAAAATAAATGTTACTGAGCTGCTCTTGACTCGTATCTTAAGGCTACACTCTCAGCACATTTAGAGGAATTCCAGACCTTAGAAAAATAAGGGTAGAAGACAGAGCCTGGGTGGCTCAGTTGGTTAAGCGTCTGCCTTTGGCTCAGGTCCTGGTCCCAGGGTCCTGGGATCGAGCTGAGTGGGGAGCCTGCTTCTTTCTCTCCCTCCGCCCCTCCCCCTGCTTCAGCTCGCTTGCTCTCTCTCTCTCTCTCTCTGTCAAATAAATAAATAAAATCTTTTAAAAATCAAAAAAAGAAAAGAAAAAGAAGAGCATAAGAGATTTAAGGGGAGAGCAGAAAAGGAAGGACTTTCCTCTCTCCTGCTCTAGGTAGGGCCAAACATATGCCCAGGAGCATCCTTTCTGGGTTCTATGATTGCTTCCTCTGTGTCTGCCTGTAGTGCGGGTCGTGATCAGTTTCCTACTTCAGCTATGCAGAAAAATGTTATTTCTTCCACTAAGGTGGAAATGCCTTAGGGGCAGAATCTATGACTCTTTCATCTCAGAATAATCCCCACTAACTGGCACAGGGCATAGACCATGTAGACAATAAGTGGTGGCAATTAATACAGGTCCTGAGGCTATGAATTTTCCTCTATGCATAGCTTTAGGTGTATTCCCTAGACTCTGATATATACTGCTTTCTTTAGTGTTGAAATACTTTCTATTTAGGGGCACCTGGGTGGCTCAGTCAGTTAAGTGTCTGCCTTTGGCACAGGTCATGATCTCAAGGTCCTGGGATCGAGCCCCGCCTTAGGCTCCCTATTCAGTAGGAAGTCTGCTTGCCCTCTCTCTCACCCTCTCTCTCTTAAATAAATTAAAAAAAACTTTAAAAATTTAAAAAAAAATACTTTTTATATGGCATGAAGCTATCGCTGACCAAAAAAGGAGAATTTTTCATTCCACAGATAGGGAATCAAAGCTCAGAGCAGAGACACGCTCTTGGAACACAGGTGGCTCTTGGCTCCAGGATTCGGAGTCCACCAAATAAGCTGGGTGACCTAGTCTGAGTTTCAGCCCCCGCTCTTGTTCTGCCACCTGCAATCATTTTCTCACCCTCCCTTGGTATCATCAGACCATCTATTAAGACCTCCAGTGTCCCTTTGCAGCAACTGGGGTTCTTTGATTTGAGGGGTCCCTGCCTCCCCGAGGCTCCAGCTGCAAAGCTGACACCATGAATCCTGCATGGGTCATCTGAGCCCTTTCCTGGAGAAACAGGCACACAGCAGCCAGGGGCAGAGCCAGGCTGCCTTGGGCTCAACCGAGAAGTAATGGAAATGAACGCCTAACTCCTTTGGGATCCATTCTTCCCCCACCCAATACTTCCCAACCAGGCATCACCGCCTGGAGCCTCAGCATCCCAGTCCCAAGCTGCTTATGCTCTCTCTCTCCCCATTCCCAGCATGATCTTCTTTCAGGAAAGAGTCTGATGAATTTGTTCACACAGATGAGGAAATGACTCATAACAGCTCAAATTCCAGTGTCTCTTTTTGGTGTTTGCATTTCCAAGGGAGTCAGATCTTGAATCAGAAAGAAAAACAAAGCTCCAATAGTGTGATATCTGTTATTAAAGAGAGAGCAGCAAAAGGTTTTTGAGAAAGAGAGAAGGAATTGAATTCTATTCTATTCGTATCTTCAGCAGATCTGGTAGAAATTAGCTGCGTTGTCAGTTCCACTCTCTGTGCCTCAATTTCCTCATTTCTAAAACCAGGGTTGAGCACCTGCTTACCCAGGCGTCTCCTGGCTCTAATAACCTGGGATCTTTGCAATGGAATGGCCACCCACTGACTGGAGCAGAAATACTTACTGAAGTTATTGTCTCAACTCGTTGCCAGAAGCAGGACAGATTGCCATTGGACAGACAGATCATGGCTCCAGCGAGAACCAGACATGCATCTACCTGGCCTCTGCTTCCCCGGCAGCCGCTGAGACCCCTCCCATTCCCCAGTCCTCATAAGACGGGAAGGTGCAGATGGCCCTCAGGACATCGCTAGAGAGCTGGACTCCACGTGGGCGGCAGCCCTAAGTGTCCCCAGAATCTGGGTCGTTGGTGCAAAAGCCAGAAGATCTGTTTTAGTTCAAGTCTGGGCGAGCTGCACCTCCCAAACCCAATTTGATCACCTGTTAAATGGAGGTGATGCCGTCTCCCAGCCCACTTCTCAGTTTGGATGAGCAGCTCCAAGGAGGTGAAGTGCTTTGCAAAAAAATAATAGGGCGCAATGCCTCCGGCAGCCTCTCCAAGGGCATGGAAAGGCAGGACCCACTTGGACCTCCAAGATGCTTCTGCGGCCGGCACTGGAGGGAGACCAGCTGGCTTGCTCCTCTCCTTCTCCTCTCTCCGGTGACCTTCTTCCCCCGCCTGGGCCGCGGCCCCACAGCACACCCACCTCCAGCCAGTGCGAGCCTACATCCTCCCAGCCTCTGGGCCTCCCTCAGCCACAGGGCTCCCCGGGCCAGGCAGCAGTGAGGGAGGCCGCCAGGGGCTCCAAGGGGCCCACTAGACTGGGAGTGGGGGTGATGTGCTGTGCTCTGCTGACTTAGAGCCCGGCACACCACCGCCAAGGCCAGTGGGAAGTCCGATGGGGGTTGCTGCCTGGAGGTCCCGGCAACTCTGCGGGAGGCTCAGTGGACACCAGCATCCATCTGCAGGTCCTGGGAGAAGGCTTCTGGCCCCCTGTATCCCTCCAGGCCCTATTGTTGGTCCTGCCATCCAAGAATTCCCCCTTCAGGCCCCTGCCAGCCCCCGTCGTCCAAGCTGGATCATGAGATCTGGTAAGGAGATAGCTTCTAGGCTAGCTCTGGGTGCTAGAAAATTCTTCTTGACAGTTGAATTGCATCGTCTTAGTGTAACTCGTCCCCACCTGTCCTAGTTCTGCTCCCTGGAGCCTCAGAGAACAAGAGTGAGCCCCTGGCCGCAGGATCGTCCCCTTCTCCCCACCTTTGTCCCCCCGGAACCACCAGGGGCTCTTCAGGGAAAGGGGTTCTAGGCTCACCGCACCGTCAGTCTGCTTTCATCTGCCCAGAAATTTACCTCCTTGTATCTCCCAGGAATACAAGCCAGAGCTCCCTCATTGTAAATGTACAAAATTGACTGTTTGGACCGGAATTAAGGACTTAGCATTCCATTTACGTTTACATTTCATATTCTTCGTTTCCATCTGAATGTTGAGATAGCCTCAAATCTTGAATCTGTTGCTATGTGGGTGCTGTGGCTCTTCTCTAGAGATCTGATAAGCGTGCCTTTTATTCTCCCTCTACGTTACTTAATGTCAGGTCAGGGCTGGAGCCCGAGGGACCTCTAGGTTGCCTTGAAGGCTTTAAGGAAAGCCCTGTTGTCAGTCCCCCAGCCCCCATCTTTCCATCACTTTCTAGGGCTCTCAGGAAAGACCTCTGCTGGGTCCTGCTGAAATCCTGTCAGAAATCCAGTCTGAAAGAGGAAATTTGGTGAGTTTGTCTGATTTGCTTTAATGAACACTGCTACTGGGTCTTCACTTTTTGCAAAAAAAAAAAATGTGTAAAGAACGATGTGCTGCTTATGAAACAGTTCTGAGTACTACGGAAGAAGAGAATGAACGTCACTGAAATCTCACACGCAGAGGCAACCTCCATGGCCAGTGTGGAGGTTGCCACATCCCCTCGGCTTGAAGATCCCAGCCGTGGTGGACTCTTCCTTGCACTTCCTGTGGCCGGCCAAGCTTGCACCCAGGTGTCTCTCTGCTCTGCTTTCTTTAAAGCCAAGAACAGGAACCTTGTAGGAGTGCAGAAGGGGCAACCCCCAACCAGGGGAGAGGAGCAAACAGCAGGCACTCCCCTTCTGGTGTGGGGCAAATCTTGAGTGGATCCTGCATGCTCCCCAGAGGGTCCCGAGAGGGATAGAGCCCTCAGGTGCCCACAGCAAAGCCCCAGTTCATTCCTGTATCCATTTTTCTTCCTCTGCCACTTCACTCTCTTGACCTCAGCTTTTAGGCATCAAACTCCTGGACCCGAGCCCTTGTCTTAGGGTACACTTTCAGCAGCAGGGGAATCCACACGAAGGTGTCTCTTTGCATATGTTTTATATATATATCCAACAATAAGCCTATGTAATTTTGCATAAAGGGGATCATACTACACATGTGTACTAAAACCTGCTTTTGAAAAATTACTCACAGTAGGCAGGGAACGTCTTTGCATGCCCATAAATAAAATCCTAAATGCAGTCCTTACTGTCCACATACTATGCCATTGCAGATGGTTTCATCATTTAATTTTCTCAATTATGGACATCTCGACGGTTTCCGGTTTTGCACCCAGCTGAAAATGCTCAATGTCATCTCTTTGCAGGTGTGCAGGATGGCATCCTTTGAAAAAAAATTCCGAGAGACGTTCCATGGCCTTAATGTCTCCTAAGTGTTCGCTACGTGTTTGATAATTTATTCTGGAATCTTAATAGAGGCCCATATTAATCTTAGCAGCTTAGAGATTTTTTTCTTCTTTAAATCTATCTTTACTTCCTTTTTGAAAATCAGGACATTTGCCCATTTTTAGTTTTCTGGTTTCCCTTTATTCGTTGTCATTTCGTTTAAGACACTGATTACATCTGCAAGGCCTCCCTGTCCCTGGAATGTCATTTGTCTGGGCTTCAATGCCTTCTTCCCATCACCTATCTGGGGTTTCAATTTCCTCCTTATGCTCTTTATTCCATCATTGGGAGTGAAATTGCCTGTGCCCTGATCTGCCTGCCCTCCATTGTGTGTGGGTTGTACCGCATATCCCAAGCCCTGAGCAGATTCCTCTGTGGTATTCTTACTTAGACTTTGAAAGCGCTTTGCTCTGTTTCTGTTAATTTCCCCTGACTTCTGTTCACTCGGGCTTTGGTGTTTTGCTACCACTGTTCTAACAGATTCTGCCGGTCTCCCAGATTCATCTTGGGTTATGCTTTCCTCGTTGCAGCTTTGTGTGCGTGTGCTTTTCAAATCCAACAAGTGCAGCCACGCAAGGGGGTCTATGAAACTCTCTTTTCTTTCTCGCCAGCAGTGTTTGCAATTATTTCCTTGGAATATATTCCAATGGGTTCTATTTATTATTTTTTAAAGATTTTATTTATTTATTTGACAGAGACAGAGAGATCACAAGTAAGCAGAGAGGCAGACAGAGGGATGGGGGGGAAGCAGGCTCCCCGCTGAGCAGAGAGCCCGATGTGGGGCTCAATCCCAGGATGATGAGATCATGACCTGAGCCAAAGGCAGAGGCTTTAACCCACTGAGCCACCCAGGCGCCCCTACCTATTTATTCCAATAAATAAATTGGTTTTGTTTATCCCAAGGGTTTTATTATCTCCAGAAGGAGCCTCTCTTACCGGTATGGATTTATTCAACACATCTTGTCTTATTTTGCCCTCACAGCCTCCCTGTGAAGCCAGCTAAATGTAAATTTCTCCATTCAACAGGTGGGTGAACAGTGGCATAGAGGTTTGCACACAGAGGCACAGAGAGGTTTCGACACCACCCCCAAAGACACCCAGCAAGCCCGTGGATCAGCCCTCAGTCTTCCAGTTTCTTAGCCTAAATATGGTTTCCCATGCCCACCTTGGCTGACATGGGGGTCTGGACCCCCACTTGGTAAGGTTGGAGCAAGCCTCATGCCTGGAACTTCAGCCTTAGAGTCCTGGAGGTCAGGTCCATAAATCTACCTTTCCCCCAGGGAGAAAAATTCTCTCCGCATGGAAGAAATCTTGTCTGATTTCCACCTC
This sequence comes from Procyon lotor, assembly GCA_028646535.1. NCBI lineage: Eukaryota > Metazoa > Chordata > Mammalia > Carnivora > Procyonidae > Procyon > Procyon lotor. The sequence goes on along the minus strand of CM053617.1, from coordinate 23,540,492 downwards.
CCCCAGTATTCCCAGTCCTAGCAAGTAAAGTCAGTGGGTCACAATTCCACTGAAGCGAATAGCAGAGCTCACCTTCCCCGGAGCAGGAGGCGGCCTGCAAGGCACACAGGCACATCATAGAGGCACCTGTCTCTCTGTCTCTGTCTCTCCCTCTCTCTGTCTCTCCATCTCTGTATCTGGAACACGCACATACACCACACACAGTACAAAGCACTCTAGGTCTTTCCCTCTCTCTGAATGCTGCACACACACACACACACACACACACACACACACACACACACACACACATTGTCACAGTGTCGGGCTCTGGACAGCCCTCAGTGATCAGGTACCCCGGCCCTTTGCTCTCCCTTGGCTCACTGCTCCTGAGTCAGTGCTCGACCCACTCCCCCTCCCCGCCCACCCTCAGCCCCAGCTCCGGGCTCACTCACCCTCCATGCTGTCCACTCCCGCCGGCTCTGGGGAGGGCACAGCGGGCCCCTCCGCCCTGGCAAGGGGTGGCGATCTCGGGGCGCTGGGTTGGCCTGCCCGCGCCCCTACCTCTGCCCTCCAGGGATCGAGTCCGGGGTCCGGCAGAAGCGGGTGGGGACGTGCACCCTCAGGAAGCAGCCATTCGCGGGGTCTCGCTCCCCCTCGGGGCCCACAGTCAGCCCCGCGGCGGCCGGGCTCCGCGCAGCGCCGCCGCCTGCCCGGCTCTGCGGCGGGCTGCCGCTGATCCCCTCTTCCCCGGGAGAGAGCGGGGGGGGGGGGGGGGGGGGGGGGCTCGCGCGGTGCTGTCGCCATGGCAACCGGCACGCCTGTGCCAGCCGCAGCGTCCCCTACCCTCCCGCCCCGGGCCCGCCTCCCCGATGCACCTGTCTCCGCAGGGGCCGCGCGCCCCTCCAAAGTAGGGGACACGCCCCGCTGGAGCCCTGGAAGCGATGCCCACTAACTCTGTACCTCTCTCCCCACGCCCCACGTCCTGGTCCCTGTCCCCTCTCCTCCTCCTCCTCGCCCCACCCAGCCTGCCCCCAGGCCACCCTGGGGTCCCCCTGAGAAGGGAATGAGAGGCAGCTGTGAATACGCGGGAGCGCCGAAGGAGGGAAGGGGGGGGACATCAGCTCTGAGCTCTGGGAGGAGAGGGGTGACACTTGTCTCCTCCATGACCACTGACTTTGGCAGCAGCGGGCCGGGCATTCAGCGCTTTTCCCCTCGGGCCAGTTTCTAAGACTGCCCCCGAGCCTCAGTTCCTGCGTCTGTAAAAGGATTTCCAGGGAAGGAAATGAGATGCCAAAGCGTCCACCCAGCCCATAGTAGAGGCCCAATAAATGGTCCCTTGAGCTGGATGGGAGGCCACCTCCTCATTATTCCAGCCCCTGTCAAGCCCCGACAACCGCCGTAGATTCTAGGTTTCAGGCAGATGAAAGAGAGTGACTGGCCCCTTCCTTCCTTTATTGGGGGTGGGGTCTCTATCCAGAGTTCTGAGGACAAGGTTGGAATCCCGCTTCTTCCCAGTCTCCCTCTAGCTCCTCCTCTGCCGTGAGTGATGGGCAGAGTCTAGGAGCTGGAAGACAGTAGAGGCCACCAGTCTAACCCTTCCCTGGGGCAGGGCTCTGGGTCCTAATGCCCAGCAGCGGGTACTTCTGCCTCACATCACCCTCTTTGCCCAGGACAGCCCAGAGGGAGCGGAAGGGAGAGAGAGCTCCCTGTTGATTCCCCCTTTCTGCAGGCCAAACATCTGATTTTCTTTGGGCTTTTTTTTTTTCTTCCTGTGATTTGCCTCAGGATTATCTGTAAAATGGGACTAATAACAGTACCTATCTCCCGAAGTCGCTGTGAATATTAAAGGACTTACTCTAGGGGCACCTGGGTGGCTCAGTCGTTGAGCGTCTGCCCAAGCCCCACATCGGGCTCCTTGCTCGGTGGGAAGCCTGCTTCTCCTGCTACCATTCCCTCTGCTTGTGTTCCCTCTCTCCCTGTGTTTCTATCAAATAAATAAAATCTTTAAAAAAAAAAGGACTTACTCTATGTAAGGGATTTGGAACAGCGCCTCGTCTGTAGTAAGTGCTCCATAAATCTTTTTTTTTTTTTTAAGATTTTATTTATTTGACACACACAGAGTGATCACAAGTAGACAGAGAGGCAGGCAGAGAGAGGGGGGATGCAGGCTCCCTGCTGAGCAGAGAGCCCAATTCGGGGCTCGATCCCAGGACCCTGAGATCATGACCTGAGCGAGCCAAAGGCAGAGGCTTTAACCCACTGAGCCACCCAGGTGCCCCCTCAATGTTCTATTTTCGATCATGCCTTCCTCCCGGGCTCACCTGACGGCAGGGCTGGGGTACTTCCCAGTCCTGAACTGCGGATCCAGAGCCCCTCAGACAAGCAAGGCACCCTTGTTCCTATTTTGCAGGTGAACCCAGTGCGAGACTCAAGCCTGCAGGGTTGGACAGTGGCAAAAAGAGGAGGAACACTCTTCTAGACTTCTTGGGCGTTGGCCCTGCTACTCCTACCCTGGCCTCCCCTCAAGGTTCTTGGCCCTCCGGAAGCATCTGAGCAACTATGGGTAGAGTCGTCCAGGGCACAGAAGCAATCCCTGTCCGTCTTGATGAGGCCCACTCGCTCCTTGCCCGTCAGGGGCTCCGACTTGGCCCATTCTGGCCATGCTCTTGGCCTGGCCCCTCCTGACCCAACTCCAACAGCTGAGGCCTAGGGAGTCTTTTCACAGAAAGCCCCACTGTTGGGGGAAACTGATTTCCATCTGAAAAGCTGGGAACCAGGAAGTAGCTTAAGGGGCAGTGGGATTGGGAAAACCCTTGGGTGCTGAGGCATTGATGTGGACACCTGCTTCGAGAAGGGTCTAAAGGGCGCAGGGAAGGACACAGAGGGAGATTTCCTTAGAATCCAGCGTTCTGGAGGGCAGTGAGGGAGGTCAAAGGGGACAATGGCATGAAGGGACTGCCTTTCTCCCGGCCACGGGCCTTCCCTGGGTATCGCTGGGATGCACATGAACTCCGTCTCTTCTCAGCCCGGCCAGAGGTGTGTTTTGAGATGCCTGAGAGTTGGCAGGAGCCCTGAGGGAGAGTTGGTGTGAAGCCACGGAGCACCAAGTGGGGAAGCTCTCCGTGGCGGTGGGAAAGCCAAGCATCTCCTGTAGGAGACCCAGTCTCTCTTCCCGCCTGGAAATGGAAATGCTCTTGGGCCCGTCTGTCTGTCGGGGGAGGAAGGCCACTGGCGTAGCCATCATTTTGAAAAGGCTTAATCAAATCCGCGGGGAAGGGGACTCCGCCTGGTGGCCATATGGGGGTCCCCAGGAAGCAGCCCCCACCCCCACTCCCCACTCCCCCCCCCTCCCCGCACTCTGCTGGCGTTTTCAGCATCTATTTGGTGTAGTGGAGGGAGTTTGGGGAGGGGCACTGTTTCCTGGAAGGGTGAGGCTGGAGAGGGGCAGGAGGCTGGGGTCTGGACTGAAGCGGGCCCCTCCTTCTCTCCAGCCTGCCTCCTCCTGGGAGCACTCCCTCCAGAATGCTTTCAAATGCTTATTAGTGAGCTCTCCCCGAGGAGGGAGGCCGGAGTCGTTATCTGCATTTATAAAAAGACAAGCGGGGCCTCAAAGGACTGATTCACTTCCCTGGGCGGGGCCGGGGCCACACGGCCCTGGGGGAGAGGTCCAAAGGGAGGGCTAAGCAGAGGAGCTCCCAACGCCAGGACCCTGCAAGGGCCCCACAAAGAACCCAGGGCAGGAGCCGGGAAACCTGCCCGATTTTCTGGGCTCGGCCACCTGCTCGCTGCCCATTCTAGGGAAAGCCACTCTGTGTGCCCTTTGGAACATTCCGTCAGGAACTCAGTGTTTCCACATGTAAGATAGGAGAGGTTGGGGTCAGAAGAATTTTCTTACTCTGACAATTTACCTTGTCCTCTGGAGAACCCAGGGGGAGAAGTCTCTTCTTGAGGAGGGGCTGGGCAGCGCCCCAGGGAGCCCCAGCTCTCTGGCCGGGGTCAAAGTGGGGTTCAGGTCAGGCTTCCCAGTGCCAGGAAGAACACTGGGGTCCAAAGGGATGGTGTTGAAACCTCATGGGAAAGGCGGGCAGATTTCTGGAGGCCGCCCAGGGACCTCCTCCAGAGTAGGTGGGGGCTTTGGAAACCATTCCCCGAGGTCCTGGACCACAATTCTAAAAAACGCGGACTCTGCTCAAAAGGCCTGGGTTTGGAGGCCACTTGTGCCCTGTGACCTTGGCCGGGTTCCCTGTCTACCCCAGTCCTCAGTGTGCTCATCTAGAAAATGGAAATAGAAGTGGTAGTGGGCTCAGACCTTGCTGTGGGGATTATGTGGGAGAAGAAATGGGAAGCACTTGGTATAGTCACAGATACGCGGTGAGCTGCTAGCGTATATTTTTATTTTATTTTCACCTCCTTTGTTCCTTTTTTTTTTTTTTTTTTTTGGTTCCCCCTCTGTTCCTTTTGGCAGCGCTGGTTCTTTGCTTTCCCTCAAGCTTTGGATCCTGTAACAGAACACAGAGCTGGTCATCTGCTTGGTTTTGGGAAGATTCACGCCCCGGGGAATCTGTTATTAGGAAATCTTTTTTTTTTTTTAAAGACTCCATTTATTTATTTGACACAGGGAGATCACAAGTAGACAGAGAGGCAGGCAGAGGGAGGGGGGGGGAGCAGAGAGCAACGAGCAGAGAGCCCGAGACAGAGGTTTTAATCCACTGAGCCACCCAGGCGCCCCGATCTGGAGTATTAGAGGATCCACAGAAGCCTGTGTGCCTGGAGGGCGGTGAAGGAGCTGGCCGCACGAAAGGAGCAGTGATGGAGGGAAGAAAATATCAGGCTCAAAGACGATTATAAGGTTGCGGCTGTCACATTGAAGTACCGTGGGGAACTGCTGTAGAACTTGGGCAGATGAGTGACTTAGGATTCGGAAGCGCCCCGTCAGTTATGCATCTGATTCCTGGTTTCTGCTCAGGTTGTGATCTCAGGGTTGTGAGATCGAGCCCCGCGTGGGGCTCTGTGCTCAGCACGGAGTCTGCTTGAGATTCTTTCTGCTTCTTCCTCTGCTCCTCCCGCTCATGCTTTCTCTAAGATAAATAAATAAATCTTAAAAAAAATTAAAATTAAAAACTAAGAAGATAAAGGGCCCCTGCGGGTGCAGAGCAGGAGAGAAACAAGGGCTCTTCAAGGAGCAGAGGTGTGGGCTCTGCTGCAAGGCTGGCGTACTGCCACATCCACCCTTGAACACACCCAACCTGCAGGGCTTCCAGTCTGCAGGAG
>CM053617.1:23492426-23534739 GCA_028646535.1 Procyon lotor | reverse complement strand
ATGAAGAGATGAAGACAAAGGTAAGGGGGAGAACGAGAATTGAGTGGCCAGAGAGGTAGCAGAAATGTCAGAAGAGAATGTGGTCATAAGCCAAAGAAGAGAGACTGTCGGAAAACTGGAAGCACCCACCGGAGTCAACCACAGCAAAGAGGACAGGATACAGATTGAAGAGAAGTGCCACTGGAGTTGTTACAGAGCAAGAAAGATCGTGTTGGGCAGCAGCTGGGTTTATCCTTTGTCAAACTACTACACTTAAGAAGGTATTGTCCGCCTCCTTTTTATTAATTCCTCTATGCGTTAGCCCAGCAAAGATTTCTTAAACATCTCCTCTCGGCCGGGTCCTGTGCTAGCCTCCAGGGAGACATGAGAAACAGAATGTTCCCTTGAGCCTATGGATCTCACCACCACTGCCCTCAAGGGAAAGTTCCAGAGCACTGACTTGTGGCCCAGCAAAGCCAGGGCGTGGCGTTTTATTGGAGTTGATATCCACCGGCTTTGCTAACACAGTGGATGAAATAAAAGCTGGTGGGCAAGTCCAGAGGTCGGCAAGAGTTTGTTATCTTGCTCGGAGCTGGCAGGAGGCAAAAGAGAAAGTGTAGTACACAATTGCATCATTTCCATCTGTTCATAAATCAGCCGCAGACCAGATTCTGGATTTTTCCAAAAGGCTAGTTCCTGTGCTCAGAGGCAGAAAACTGACAAGAGCAATTGAATCCAAAGATCGTCCCCTTAAGAAACTCCCTGAATGTAATCCTACTTAGCGCTCCTCTGCAGAGATTCCTTTAACTTTCTGGAGTGCATTGTATTACTGACTAAATTCCTGCTGGACTCTTTTTTTTTTTTTTTTTTGCCTGCCCTGTGTTCCAACTGGAATAAAACAGTGTGGTGTAATGTTCGAAAGGTCAATGAGTCATGGCCTTCTGAAAATTAATGGCAGTCTGGATGGAGGCAAGGGAGGAACACTCTTTGTAACTCATTAGGAAATTATCTTACTAGGTTTTCATTTCTACAGGGGTCATCTCATTTTCCATAGTAGACATGGCTTTGAAATAAAAAAATTTAAATAAAAATGTATTTTTTTTTTTTTTTTTAAGATTTTATTTATTTGACAGAGAGAAACACAGCGAGAGAGGGAACACAAGCAGAGGGAATGGTAGCGGGAGAAGCAGGCTTCCTGCAGAGCAGAGAGCCTGATGCGGGGCTCGATCCCAGGCCCCTGGGATCTGACCTGGGCCAAAGGCAGACGCTTAACGACTGAGCCACCCAGGCGCCCCAAAAATGTATTTTTTTAAAAGATTTTATTTATGTATGACAGAGAGAGAGAGAGAGAGCGCGGGAGATTTTATTTATGTATGACAGAGAGAGAGAGAGAGAGAGAGAGAGAGAGAGCGCAGGAGACGGAACACAAGCAGGGGGAGCTGGAGAGGGAGAAGCAGGCTCCCTGCTGAGCAGGGAGCCGGATGTGGGGCTCTGACCTCAGGACGCGGGGATCACGACCTGAGCCCCTGAGCCGAAGGCAGACGCTTAACGACTTATCCACCCAGGTGCCCCCAAAATGTCTTTAAAGCATATTATCTCTGGGGCATCTGGGTGGCTCAGTTGGTTTAGCATCCAACTCTTGATTTCAGCTCAGGTCCTGATCTCAGGGTCCTGGGATCCAGCCCTGCATTGGGCTCTGCACTCAGGGGGGAATCTGCTTGGGGATTTTCTCTCTAGCTCTGCGCCCCACCCCACTCGCACACACACTCTCTCTCAAAAATAAATCAATAGGGGCACCTGGGTGGCTCAGTCCTTAGGCGTCTGCCTTCCGCGAGTTGGAATCCCAGGGTGCTGAGATCAAGCTCCGCATTGGGCTTCCTGCTCTTCGGGAGGCCTGCTTCTCCCTCTCCCACTCCCCCCCACCCCGCCTGTGCTCCCTCTCTCACTATGTCTCTGTCAAATAAATAAATAAAATCTTAAAAAAACCAATATATCTTAAAAAAAGCATATACTATTTTTAAAAAAGATTTTTATTTATTCATTTGACAGAGAGAGGGAGATCACAAGTCGGCAGAGAGGCAGGCAGAGAGAGAGCGAGAGAGAGAGAAAGAGAGAGAGAGATATGCAGGCTCCCTGCTGAGCAGAGAGCCTGATGTGGGGCTCGATCCCAGGACCCTGAGATCATGACCTGAGCCCAACGCAGAGGCTTTAACCCACTGATCCATCTAGGCGCCCCAAAAACATACAACTTTAATGACCCAGAAAAACAAGATCTTTTAAAGGAATCCAGCTCATCAAACTAGGCATTCTTTGAAATATTCATTATATAATCAAATTAGTGAATAATCAGTTCCTAATTTATAATTTGGATTTTGAGACACACTTTTATTTTTTTAAGGATTTTATTTATTTATGAGAGAGAGCAAGAGAGAGAGAGAGAGAGAGCAAGAGCACAGGGGAAGGGTAGAGGGAGAAGCAGACCCCCTGCTGATACAGGGTTCTACCCCAGGATCCCAGGATCGTGACCTGAGCCCATGGAAGACACCGAATTTACTGAGCCACCCAGACCCCTGAAATACACTTTAAAAAAAATATATGTAAAACATATATATATGCATGTATGTATATGTGTGTGTGTGTGTGTGTGTCTGTGTATATATGATTGGGGAAGTAAGTGATGCAATTAACAGACCACAGCCTCAATCAGATTTTAGCTGTTGGGGTCTGGCCTGACTCAATGGAACAGAAGTTGAAAAACAAGCTCCAAGGAACTTATGCCCGAGAGAAATGTGCTCAAGGGATTCTGAACGCATGCCAGTACCTTCCCAATGCTTAGAACTGAAAAATCCCTGGGTTTCCGGGGTGGGTTGAGCAAGGACGGGGGCACAGTGAACTCTCCTTCACTGGGGAGGGTAGAAATAACAAGTCATACTTCCATAGTGTTTACAACGAGCCAGGCTCTTCCTCAAACTCTTTTTCTTTTCTTTTTTTCTTTTTTAAGATTTTATTTATTTGACAGAGAGAGAAGGAACACAAGCAGGAGAATCAGGAGAGGGAGAAGCAGGCTTCCCACTGAGCAGGGAGCCCATTGCAGGACTAGATGCCAGGACCCTGGGATCAGGACCTGAGCCGAAGGCAGACGCTTAAGGCGCTGAGCCACCCAGCCGCCCCTTCCTCAAACTCTGGACTTGTATCAACCGAGTTAATCATCCCAATCAACCCAGTTAATCAGCCCAATCATCCTAATAGTTACCATTACTATCTCCATTTCCCAAGATGAGAAACTGAGTCAGAAAGGTTAGCAGCAATGTGCCCGCTGTCCTACACTAGGAAGTGGCAGAGCCGGTTACTCACCAGGTAGTGGGGGTGGGGGCGGGGTCAGTAATACGCCTCAAGTTCGCTTAAAAAAGCACATCTTTGAACTCAAAGGCAGGGCCTGCCTGATGGAGCCTGTGACTTCGGAACTCCTTTTGAGACAAGAAATTACTAGGGGGGGGGGAGGGTTGAGAGTTCCCTGTGTGCACGGTGGGGGAGAGGTCGCCGGTCAGTTCCTAGCTGGTGCAAGCCGAGAACTTGCGCCTTTACTATCCTCCGTCAGAGCCCTCGCGGAGGTGGCAGGGCACCAGCAGAGCCGAGCTCGCCGCCAGCCACGTGGCCCAGCCTGAGAGCCAGTGGGCGGTCCCGCGAGGGCGGGCCGGGGAGGAGGGGCTGGGGCGAGAAGACGCGCGGGCCGGCGGAGTGCGCCTGCGCGCGGAGTGGGCTGGGCGGGGGCGGGGTGGCCGCTTAAAGCCGTTCCCCGCCCCGCTCGCGGGGCCAGTCTCCCTGGTGCGCAGGCGCGGAGGTTTCTCCTTGTCAGTCGGCGCCGCGTGCGGGCTAGTGGCTCTGTGGCGGCGGCGGCGGCGGCGGCGGCGGCGGCGGCGGCTGGTCAGCGGCACCATGAGCGGCTTCAGCAGCGAGGAGCGCGCCGCGCCCTTCACCCTCGAGTACCGAGTCTTCCTCAGTGAGTGTCGGCGGCCCACGGCCCCTCCCCGCCCGCCAGCCCATTCATTCCCCGGCGTCGCCTCGCCTCCTGCCCCGGCGCCTGCGGCCCTCGCTCCGCCCCTGGTCCCGGGCGCGGGCCGGGTTCCTCGGGCTCCCCGGGCCCTGGGCCGGCCGGGCCCTCCCGTTTCCCACGTCGCGCTCTCAGGCGGGACGGCGGGGCTCGTCATTCCCCTTTCGCACGCGCAGTGGGACCCGACCCCGGGCCGGGCTAGTTCTGCAGGTGTCCTGCTCGGGCGGGCACCGTCTGGTGGGAAAGGAAACCACTGAGTCACCTTAGAAAGCTCTCTGGGGGTAAACTAATCCTCGTAAGAGGATTGCTTGATTTGGAGGAAATGGGGCGGGGTGGATGACTCCCTAAGGACCTTAATTCCTGAACTGTAGCTCAGCCTGTGGACACCTAGCAGGGTCTGATCCAATCCCGAGTTCTGCAGACGGGGAAACTGAGGCCAGGAGCAGGAGCCGTCAGTGGAGGACCGAACCGATCCCCCAGGGTAGCGCTCCTGCCCCTCGCGCCGGGCTGTCGCCGGTGGTACAGATGCTGGGGAGGCGCCCTTTGAAACAGAAAGCTGTTCCCTTCGAGTCAAACAGGTGACGTCAGTCTGGGAAGCACGAGTGAGAAAGTGCCAAGTTTTTGCCCCTGGGCAGGGAATCGGCATCTAAGGGGGACCCACCCGAACTCCGCACCTGGAGTCGCGTTTAGAGCCCAGCGTGCCGCAGGCTGGCTGAGCTCCGCTTTCCCTGGAGCACGACCTTTTTTGTCTTGCAGGTGGAACAAAGCTACCTGGGGTTTATCCTTATCTCTACCCACCCCCCCTTTCCAAGCCACTAGGAATAGATTATTGGAGACAACGGAGGCGTTTCTGTCTTAACTGTAAAGAACAGTTTTACTCGGGAGGAAACGGGCAGGTGCAGGGAAGTCTGCGTGTGGTGTGTGAAGGGCAGGAAAGAGGGGGATAGAGGGTACGAAAGGGAATACTAGGAGAATGAAAAAGCCCCTAGTAAAAAGTAACTTGCTGTGGGAGGAAAAGGAAAGTGACCTCCAGGTTACGCATATAGCTGAAGATTATCATGTAAACTCCAGGAAGGATGGGACTTCCCATTTTCTTTAATTTAAAGAAGGAGATAAATAAGGGCAGTGTGGGAACTTTTGACGAATAATTCACTACCCTGTTTTTCCTGGATTTAGTGTTGGCTCCGGAATTGCTCTGTAGGAGGGACTTAGAGAGGTGACCCTAGAGTTTGAAGGTGGAGGGATGATTGGAGAATTGTGTTCAAGCTGTATTAAAACAGCAGTTTTTACTTGGGTTATGTAGTGGTCGTATTTGATGGCTATTTATGGAAGACCATAGCCACTCCTTGACTTTGGCACTGGCTAAAGTAACTTTTTATCAGATAGAACTCTCTGGGACTTAAGAAATAACAATAATTAGAAACAACTATGTAATTACATAATTTTAAGGTTTTTTTTTAAATCAGATTTTTTTTTATCACCCTTCCTTTCAGGATTTTTTACCTATGTAATGTTACGTTTGCCAGGCTTTTTAAAACTGTTAGTGGAGGCGCCTGGGTGGCTCAGTTGGTTAAGCAACTGCCTTCGGCTCAGGTCATGATCCCGGAGTCCCAGGATCGAGTCCCATATCAGGCTCCCAGCTCTGCGGGGAGCCTGCTTCTCCCTCTGACCTTCTCCCCTCTCATGTTCTCTCCCTCTCTCTCTCAAATAAATGGGAAAAATCTTAAAAAAAACAAACAAACTGTTAGTGGAGGGGTACCTGGGTGCCTCAGTTGGTTAAGCATCTACCTTCTGATGGGATCGTCATCTTGGGGGTCCTGGGATCAAGCCAAGTGCGGCTCCACAGGGAGCCTGCTTCTTCCTCTCTCTCTGCCTGCCAATCCCCCTGCTTGTGCACGTGGGCGTGCGCTCTCTCTGTCAAATAGATAAAATCTTTTTAAAAAACCTGGTAGTGGATAGAATTGCAGAGTCACAGGTGACTCTGAGGGGATCATAGTGGGACAGGGGATGGTCACTGCTCAGTCTTTGCTATTCCACCTTGGTTTTTATTTTTTATTTTATTTTTTTAAGAATTTATTTATTTGATGAGAGAGAGATATCACAAGTAGGCAGAGAGGGAGGCAGAGAGAGAGGGGGAAGCAGGCTCCCCACTGAACAGAGAGCCCGATGTGGGGCTCGATTCCAGGATCATGAGATCATGACCTGAGCCAAAGGCAGAGGCTTTAACCCACTGAGCCACCCAGGCGCCCCTCCACCTTGGTTTTTAAATGTGAAGGGATTTTGTATGGACTAGCCCTTAGGCTTCTTAAAGAGTAGTAAGGAAGTTTTGAAATTGCTCTTTGGATATGGTAGTTAGGTCTCTAGAATTTAGAAATTACCTGTGAATGTGTTGTTGCAACTTGATTATCCTTAAGAAATACAATGAGCTAAGATGGCTCTGTCTTCCTGGAACATTACTTAAGACAACAGGATTTTATAATTCAGCAAGTTGGTCCCCTCCCTTCTCCCTGAGCCCAACTATTTCATTAGTCCTGTAAACTGTTAACTGATGTAAGATCAATCTAAAACAATTTGATCCCCTTTTATATACCAGGCACTGCTAGACTCTGGGGATACAAAATAATATAAGGCAGAGGTTATGTTATAGAGGTTAGTATCTGTTAGACACCTAAGGAAAACATAGGATGAAAACTTAACCCAATCTTGGAGGGGTCAGGAAGTTAAAGTGTACAACCAGTTTTTCTGGTATAGGAATAAAAAATGTCTATGTCACTATTCTGGTGAATGGTGTTGATAATGGGGGGAAGTTCTGCATGTATGTGCAGGGGAGTGGATATGGGAAATCTCTATCTTTTTTTCCCCAATTTTATTGTAAACCTAAAATTACTCTAAAAAATTAAATATTATTAAAAATGTGTACTTAATGCATTGGAAATACAGTTTGCAAAAAAATTAGTAATAACTTTTTCTAATTTATTTTGCAGAAAATGAAAAAGGACAATATATATCTCCATTTCATGATGTTCCAATTTATGCAGATAAGGTAAGATGTCCTCATTTAAACATAGTCTCTTTACTCAGATCAGTTAGTTCCACATGGATTTTCGTATATATCTTAATAAATGCTTAAAATGCCTCATTGTGCTGTGAGTTAAAGGTATATTGACTAAATAAGAAGCCATTCTTAATTCCAGATTATTTGGGTAAAGAAGCAACTATAAACTGGGGAAGGAGTAGAGGAATAGACAAAGGTTTTAAAGCTGCCTTGGTTTAGGGGTGCCTGAGTGGCTCAGTTGGTTAGGCGGCGGCTCTTGGTTTCTGTTCAGGTCATGATCTCAGGGTTTTGGGATCGACCCCCACCTTAGGCTCTGCACTCAGTGGGGACCTTGCTTCTGTATTCTTTCTCTAAGTAAATGAATCTTTAAAAAACTAATAATAAAGCTGCCTTGGTTTAAAGAAAGAAATCACATTGGTCTTTTTTGTATGTGCATTTGGAACTAAAATCTTAGTACTTCATAAGTAGTTTTACAATTAACCAGGTAACCAGCACAAAATTTGGGTTGTGGGATATTTATTAAACAGCAAAAATAAACTAGAATATTCAGTGACTACAGGAATATTCAGTACTTGTAATGAATTGGTAGAGTTAAGATGCATAGTGTTAATAAAGGTTAAGTCTACAGACTTCTTTTTCTTTTTTGAGAGAGAGAGAGCGGGTATGCAAGTGGGGAAGGGTGGGAAGAGGGAGAGGGAGTGGGAGAGAGAATCTTAAGCCGGCTCCATGCCTGGTGTGGAGCCCAGTGTGCGGCTCCATCTCACAACCCCGAGATCACGACCTGGGCCAAAATCAAGAGTTGGATGCTTAACCAACTGGGCCACCCAGGGCCTCAGGTCTACAGACTTTAAAAAGAGAGGTCTGTTCCTGTGCACACCAGTGAGCTGAAGAAACCTCACAAATTTACCACAAATTGGTAAGAATCTTACTTTGCTAGGAAAAAATGTCTACAACTGTATATTCCAAAGTCTTTGTGATCCTTTGGGAGTAGAATTAATTGCTAGCGACTCTGTTTTTATTTTCATTTTGCCTTTTTATATTTTCGAATCTTTTTACAAAGAGCATGCATTATTTGTATAAATTTAACTAGTTATTTTTTTTCCCCATTCATAGCTTGTTTTAGATACCTTCCCAATAGTAGAAGTTTGTACTGTATTTAGGAACCAACACAAGGACAAGTGTCTGCTTCTTTTTTATACCTTTAAAAATTCTTTTTGTAGCGCCCAGGTGGCTCAGTCTGTGGGGCACGTACTCTTGAGCTCGGATTGTAAGTCTGAGCCCCACATTGGGTGTGGAGATTTTTCTAAATCACCTCATGATGTGGAGTTCGAAGTAAACCCTCCAGACCCAGGGGTCCCTGCCAAGCACGGCCCCCACACTGACCGGCCAGCCCTCACTCTAGCTGAAGGCGTCTGCCGCTGCTCATCCCGGAGACCCCGGACTTCCCACACTTAGCAGAAGAATGCAACCCAGACCCCAGCCAGAGAGCCTGGGATCCTAGAAGCCACGGGCTGCTGGTAGAGGAAGGAGAGAATTGGCAGCAACATCCAGAGCCTGAGTGGGAAGTTGGAGGGGCGGGCTGTTGTGTTTTTTTTTTGTTGTTGTGGTGGTGGTATTTTATTAAGGTTTTCCTTTTCTTTTCCTATGTGTTTGGATGGACGCCGTCCCTGGCTGCCCTGCCCTGTGCTCCTGTCAGGTGTGTCTGGAGGGGAGGTGCCCCATCCCCTCCAAGACTTCAGGGTTTGTGTTTGGGTCTTAGACCAAACTCATGTGGTGCTTCTGAGGAGCCTGCCTGGGCAGGACTCCACCTGGAGACAGTGGCTCGAAGCCGGAGGCCGATTATGTGCCGCAGTTACGGAGGGCCCTCTAATTGGCTTGTGTTTTCCCCTGGGATTCTCAAAGTTGTATTTACTCAGAAACTAATTTGTTACATCTGATTTCCTGGGAGTTGATATGAACTGCAGGATCCTTCCTTCCCTTTGAATTGGCATTATTCGGTTGGCTTGATTGTCTGGTGTATAATAGATATATATACACCTATATCAAAGTAATTTACAGCAACCTCTCAAGCCACTTTGAGTAGTCAAGTGGTATAAAATGATATACTGAATAAGTAATAATAAATAGGTAATAAATGATAGACCTTTCAGTTTATTGATGGTAACTTGACATATAGATGTGCTAAGGAAGAAAAATATTTTCTTGACACAGAGCTGAGTTTTTTGTGTGTTTGTGTCTTAATCCGTTTGGGCTGCTGTAACAAAACACTGAAGACTGGATAGCTTATCCACCACAGAAATTTGTCGCCTACAGTTCTGGAACCTGGAGGTCTGCGATCAGGGTGGGAACATGGGTGGGTGAGGGCCCTCTTCTGGTCATGGACTTCTAGCTATGCACTTCCGCGGTAGAAGGGGCTAGGGATCTCTCTGGAGCCTCTTTTATGAGGCACTAACCCCATTCATAAGGGTTCCAACCTCATACCTTAAACACTTCCCAAAGGCCCTATCTACTGTATAATCACCATTGAGGGTTAGGATTTCAATAAATGAATTTTGGGGGGGGACGTGAACATTCAAACCGTAGCTCTAAGTAACCGGATAATGTTCTATCCAGCAGTCATGTGCTTCTAGCAGTTGTGGTGCCTAGTTTTCCAAAATAGGAAACGGAGACTACATTTTGGTGCTGTGTAAAGCACCTTCACTCAGATTGTGATAATCTGGGGTCACTCAAATGAAGACGTGGTCTTTGTACCACCCTGGGCTGGCCCAAAAGCACAAGCTCCTGCAACAACTCTGGATTTCACCGGTGGTCCAGACCTCAGCGAACCTCAGCACTTAGAGTCCTGGCTGAGAAGCAGGAAAGAGTTCTTTTGTTTTGTTTTTAAGGAAGTTCAAAGCACAAAAAAGGGTGTGGTATACAGAAATTATTTTGGATTATAGCCTAAATAAAAGATCTGATTAAATCCATTTGTTAGGGAAGAGTGTGATTTTTTTTTTTTAAATTCCAGAGTGATTAAGTTTATGTAAATACATTTTTATGTTGTGGCTTAGACTTTATCTCTAATATGGTCAGTCATTTGAGGGAAGATGATGAGGGAATGTACCTTTCAGACAACTCTATCAGTCTACTAAGGGAAAATGCCCAAAGCCTTATATTGTGCTCTCCATCAGGACTTCTCAATGTGGACAGCTTTCAATTTGGTGTATATGCTCGTAGGTAACCAGCCAGTTTTGGGAATCCTTGTGACTCAAACACTCTGCTTGGGTTATTTCCAAGTTCATTGAGTAGAAGGCAAAGGCAAGGCGTCAGTGGATTTTGTCATTTGCTCTAGGTCATTTTGGGTCACATATAAAAATACATGTAGCTCGGAGCGCCTGGGTGGCTCAGTGGATTAAAGCCTCTGCCTTCGGCTCAAGGCATGATCTCAGGGTCCTGGGATGGAGCCCCACATCGGGCTCTCTGCTCAGCAGGGAGCCTGCTTCCCCCTCTCTCTCTGCCTGCCTCTCTGCCTACTTGTGATCTCTCTCTGTCAAATAAATAAATAAATAATCTTAAAAAAAAAAAAAAAAAACTCCAAGCCTGTAGCTTAGAGTATCTTCTGACAAAAAACTTCTGAAATAAGAGAGATTTTAAAATCCAGAACATAGCATAAGCAGTGTGAAACACTGAGTAGATGATTTATGTAAATCTAGAAGTGCTCAAATATCATGACTTGATATTTACATTTAGGAGTTTGGTGCCCTTCTGCTCTTTGATATTAATTACTTGTTCTAACAATATAGGCTTCTGTTTGTTTTTCAGGGGACTATTGGTGGCATATGTAAATATGGAACTATATTTCTTTTTTCCTCTTCTAAAAAAAAGTCAAGCTTATAATCAAATAAATTGATGCTTCAGAAATTTAACAGAATATTTTTGTAGTTGTGTATCATTCTCTCTCTTTTATTTAGAGATTTTATTTATTTATGTGAAAGAGCATGAGAGAGCACAAGCAGGGGATTCGGCAGAGGGAGAGGGAAAAGCAGGTTCTGCACTGAGCAGTGAGCGGATGAGGGACTCAATCCCAGGACCCTGAGATCATGATCTGAGCTGAAGGTAGATGCTTAACTGACCTAGCCACCCAGGTGCCCTCTTTTTATTTTTTTAATTTTTATTTGTGGGGTACCTGGGTGGCTCAGTCATTAAGCGTCTCCCTTTTCTTAGGTCATGATCCCAGGGTCCTGGGATCGAGCCCCGAGTTGGGCTCCCTGCTCAGCGGGAAGCCTGCTTCTCTCTCTCCCACTCCCCCTGCTGTGTTCCCTCTCTCGCTGTCTGATAGATAGATAGATAGATAGATAGATAGATAGATAGATATCTTTAAAGAAAAAAAGATTTTATTTTTAAGCAGTCTCTACACTCAGCATGGGGCTTGAATTCACAGCCCCCAGGACCCTGAGATCAAGAGTCACATGATCACGAGTCGCATGCTCTACCAACTGAGCCAGCCAGGTGCCCCTGCAGTTGTGTATCATTCTTAACTTTCTAGAGATACTGTCTCATGGTACCTGAAATCCTTAGCAAGGATATGCTCAAGTGGATGCTTTTTCCATTACTCACTTCCTTACAGGATTTGTTTTCTTTTGAATTTTCTATTTCTTTTTATAGACCGTTCCTTAAATGGAAATTTAAAGAATGTCGCTGAATGAATAATTTAAACACTGTTTTCGTCTGTAACTTTGTGTGTGTATGGTATGGGTTTTCTGGATTTTTGTTTCGTTTTGTTTATCTTTTGGTTTCATGTTTTCTACACCAAAGTTAGAACTGGAAACAAATGAAAACTGATGGCAATTAAACTTAATCAGTGTGTCGTAACTGAGAATAAACTCCTTTTCCCCACCCCCCCAAATGAGCCTGCGGGTGACTAGATTTTGAAAACATATTCTAACCATAATCTCTGTGGTCTGTCAACTTCGACAAAAAGATAAAGTTGGGATGGATGATTAGATATGCATATAATATACAGCCACAATGCCTGGCTTTATAGGAAAGTCTCAGTAAGCAATAACCAAACAGAATGGTTATTTCTTTTCTTTTTTTTTTTAGATTTTATTTATTTATTTGACAGAGAGAAAGATGTCACAAGAAGGCAGAGAAAGAGGGGGAAGCAGGCTCCCTGTTGAGCAGAGAGCCCGATGCAGGGCTCGATCCCAGGACCCTGAGACCTTGACCTGAGCCGAAGGCAGAGGCTTAACCCACTGAAGCATCCAGGTGCCCCCAGAATGGTTATTTCTTTAGCCTTTCAGAGCTCTATTTTACAGAGTGAAAATCACTGAATCGGGAGTAAGGAATCTTGATTTTAGTCCTGGTTTTGCTACTAACTGGCTTTACAATACTGAGCAGGTTACTTCACCCCTGAGTAGTGTTAATCTTGGTGGGCGTTTTTAGATTATGTTCTACACTAATGTCCCGTGATTCTGTGTGGCTTATTGGCTTATTGATGGCTTATTGATGAAGCCTCGTTTAAGATTTTTGTAGAGACACCTGGGTTCCTCAGTGAGTTAAGTGTCAGCCTTGGGCTCAGGTCATGATCCCAGAGTCTCAGGATTAAGCCCCAAATTGGGTTCCCTGCTCAGTAGAGAGCCAGCTTCTACCTCTGCCCCTCACTCCACTTGTACTCTCTCTCTGTCTAAAATAAATAAATAAAATCTAAAAAAAAAAAAAAGGTCAAAATATTTTGCTACTGGAGCACCTAGGTGGCTCAGTTGATTGAAAGCATCCGACTCTTGATTTCGGCTCCCATCATGATCTCAGTGTCCAGGGATGGAGCCCTGCCATGGGCTCTGTGCTAAGGGGCTATCTGCTTGTCCTACTTGTCTCCCTTTCCCTCTACCCCCTCAGGAACACACTAGCATGCTCTTTCTCAAATAAATAAATAAGTCTTTAAACATATATATATATATATATGTAGGGGTGCCTGGGTAGCTCAGTTAAGCGTCTGCCTTCGGCTCAGGTCGTGATCCCAGGGCCCTGGGATCGAGCCCTGCATCGGGCTCCCTGCCCAGCGGGAAGCCTGCTTCTCTTGCTACCATTCCCTCTGCTTGTGTTCCTTCTCTCGCTGTGTTTCTCTCTGTCAAATAAATAAAATCTTAAAAAATAATAATAATAAAATATATATATGTATATATTGTTAATATTTGTTGAATGCTTCCTGTGCCTTAGGTACTATGCTAAAGCCTTGATGTGGATTATATTATTTAGCCATCATGTCATTCTCTGAGTTGGGTTCTTTCATTAGCCCCATTGTCCAGGATCAGCAACTAGAATTCCTAAGTGGCAGTGGCAGGCTTGAAACCCACTTAGAACCTGGGTTTTTTTTTTAAAAAAAATAATCAATTTCAGAGAGACCAAGCGGCAAGTGAGGCGGGCAGAAGGCAAGAGAGAAGCAGGTTCCCTGCTGTGCAGGGAGCCCTGGATCCTTACCTGAGCCCCAGGCAGACAGTTTAACCGACGGAGCCACCCAGGCACCCCCTCAGAAACCTGTGGTCTTAACCACTGTGCTATACTTCCTTGAGTGATTATGTATGTGCGGTGGATTTTACTTTGTGCCTTTTATATTTTCCTAATTTTCTACAATAAATATCGGTTGGATAATGCAGAAGAAAAGGCTTGCTTTATTTATTTATTTAAGCTTAGAATTCAAAGGACATTCCTAAGAACTTTCTTCCTTTGGATAGGCTCTAGAATCTTCTAGTCCAGGGATTCTTGGTGACCTCCAGGCCCTGAAATGGCCACGGATGAGTTTCTGATTGTGTGCACCAAATTGTATGACACTACATGTGCATTTTTCTTGGGAAAGGTTCTGTAGTCAAAATTGTTAGTCATTGAAAATCAGAAAGGTTTGACAGCTGGAAATGCAGTCTTTTGCTTGATTTTATGAAGAGAAGAAAGTAAACAGATTATGGTTATAATATCTGTTTTTAAAATTTAGTTCTCTTACAGCTCATCTGAGTGGGGGTGGAAAGGAGCTTATTCTTAGTTATGACACATCAATTAGATTTTTTTTTTTAAGATTTTATTTATTTGGCAGCGCAAGCAGAGGGAGCAGCAGGCAGAGGCAGAAGGAGAAACAGGCTCCCTACTAAGCAAGGAGCCCGGCCCGATGCAGGGCTCCATCCCAAGACCCTGGAATTATGACCTCAGCTGTTGGTACACTCTTAACCAACTGAGCCACCCAGACGCCCCTCAAATAGACTTTTATCCTCTCCTATGAAATAATTAGAATCCATTTACTTTTTCGTTTTAAAAAGAATTTTACATTTTTTTTCAGCTTTACTGAGGTAGGATTGACAAGTAATCATGTATTTACAGTATACAATGTGATATTCTGATGTGTGTATACACTGTGAAATGATTCCCCCCAATCAAGCATATTGACCTCTTTGTCACTTCGCATTCTTACTTTTTGCGTGTGTGTTGAGAATACTTAAGATCTATTTTTCTAGCAAATTTCATTAAACCATGCTGTACATTAAGATCTCCAGAACTTAATGGTCTTATAATGGAAAGTTCACATCCTTTGATCAGCATTTCCCCTTTTCCTTTAGCCTCTGGCAACCAGCATTCTACTATTTTTATGGGTTTGACTTTTTTAGATTCCACTTATAAGTGAGAGCAGACAGTATTTGGCTTTCTTTGATTTATTTCACTTAGCATAATGTCTTCCACATTCATCCATGTAGTCACAAGTGGTAGGATTTCCTTCTTTTTTTTTTTTTAAAGATTTTATTTATTTGACAGAGAGAAAGAGATCACAAGTAGGCACAGAGGCAGGCAGAGAGAGAGGGGGAAGCAGGTCTCCGCTGAGCAGAGAGCCCGATGCGGGGCTTGATCCCAGGACCCTGAGATCATGACCTGAGCCGAAGGCAGAGGCTTAACCACTGAGCCACCCAGGTGCTCCAGGATTTCCTTCTTTTTTAAGGCTGAATGTGTGTGTACATGTGTCTACGTATGTTTATGTATATATGCCACATCTGTTGACAATGTGTTTCTGTGTCTTGGCTATTGTGAATAATGCTGCAGTGAACATGGGAGTGCTCTTCAAGATTATGATTTAATTTCATTTGGATACATACCCAGAAATGGGATTGCTGGATCACATGGTAGTTTTATTTTTTGGGTTTTGAAGAACCACCATACCGTTTTCCATAATGGCCGCACTAATTTATATTCCCACCAGCGGTGCGCAAGGAGGAATCCATTTACGTTTAATAACTTAGAATATATCCTATAATCAAAAAACCGACTTCGAAGCCAAAACCTAAAACTAAGGGTTAAGAGCCATTGTCACTTGGTGAGCACTTAATAAGGTATAATATCCTTAGAAATGATGAAATCTGGTACACCTTTTTTTTTTTTTTTTAGATTTTATTTATTTGACAGAGAGAGACAGAGCGGGAACACAAACAGGAGGAGCTGGAGAGGGAGAAGCAGGCTCCTCACTGAGCAGGGTCCCCCCCTCCCCCAATGCGGGGCTCGATCCCAGGACTTTGGGATCATGACCTGAGCCGAAGATAGAGGCTTTAATCCACTGAACCACCCAGGCGCCCCGATAGGGATTTTATATTCCAAAATTATTCTAGAAGTTTAAAAAAAAAAAAAAAGGCTAGCTGCTCTTGTTTTTTATTAACCTCTTCCTTGATGTCTAATCTCTAGATATATTTAGAAAAAAATCCTCTCTACTACCACTGTTTTCTGCCAATTTTATTGTAAAACAGAAAAATAAAAGGAAGGATGATGGAATCAGAGAGTGATTTTTGTATTTCTTCCTATGTCTGGCATTTACTTGATTCCTGAAAGTATCCAGAGAAACACATGATGGGTCAACTTGAAAATGCTAATTTAAGCCACTTACGTAATTTTGCAATATAGCATGTCATGTTCAGTAGGCTTCAGATCCTGTGTTGGAAACAGATCGTAAGTCATAAGGTGTTCAAAGGTCTTGCAGTAAAGACACATTTAACTTTACTACTAAGATTCAGTGATGGGGTATAATTAAGAGCATGTTCCCTGTATGCACATACTTACATTAGTAGTAATAGCCTACCAAATAGCTATAGCCTGTTCATTAGTAAACAACTCGTTAGACTACTAATTTGACCCACAATAAAATAACTAGTTTGGAGATGAAACATATGACCGCCATACTACTGTAATATTCCTGTTTAATGAAATTAAAAGACTAATCAAGGTATAGGTTACATTTCTGCTATTCCTAAAATACTTCTGTTTAAAATCTTGTTGATTTAGGGGCGCCTGGGTGGATGTCGGTTAAGTGTCTGCTTGAGCTGAGGTCATGATCTCAGGGTCCTGGGATCAAGGTCCACATCAGGCCCCTTGCTCAGCAGGGAGCCTATTTCTCCTTCTCCCTCTGCCCCTCCGGCTTGTGCACGCGCTCTTTCTCAAATAAATAAATAAACTGAAAAAAAAAATCTTTTTGATTTAATGGAGGGATATAATTAATTTTAGCCTTAAGTTTCTAAACTCCTTAGAGTCTGGATACTTTTAAAATTGACATTCTTGGGGCGCCTCAGTCGTTGGGCGTCTCCTTTCGGCTCGGATCATGATCCCGGGGTCCAGGGATCGAGCCCCACATCGGGCTCCTTGGTCGGCGGGAAGCCTGCTTCTCCCACTACCATTCCCTCTGCCTGTGTTCCCTCTCTCACTGTGTTTCTCTCTGTCAAATGAATAAAATCTTTAAAAAAAAAATTAAAATAAAATTGACATTCTTTTTGATGAAATGATTATAAACCTGGGAAGTAAGACTGACTGTTAGGTCTTGACTTGGGTTAGTCAGAGCTAAAGCTATGCTTTGCCTTTCCTCTGCATCCTACAGGCTTGTCAGAACCATCAAACTAGGGGTACTAACCTCTTCCTTCCTTCCTCTGAAACTATAAATAAGGAGCTGAGAGCTTGATGCCAGGGGCAGGGATTTAGAGTTAGAGCATAGTAGGAGCGGAGAACAGAGTTCTGTGCAGCCCTAACAATGGGGATAATTAGACCACAGACCCAGGACTGAGCTAAGTCATAGTTGAAACCAGTTGGGATTAGAGTAAAAAAGGCACGAATTTGTAACTGGGTGGTACTAAATATCTTAATATATTGTCCCAGTATTTTAAATGCATAAACATTGGAAATGTAAGAATGCTTAATTTTTTTCCAGTTGTTAATTGTAAAATCCCCGTAAACATAGGATCGACCATCTTAAGCATTGTTAAGTGGATAGTTAGTGGTGTTGAGCGCATTCACACTGTTGTGCAATTGTCGCCACTCTCGTCTCCAGAACTCTCTTCTGCTGGCAAAACTGAACCCCCCCACCCCGCCCCTGACTCCCTGGTAGCTAGCTAGCTTGCTTGCTTGCTTGCTTCCTTCCTTCCTCTCTCTCTTTCTTCCCTCCCTCCCTCCCTCCCTCCCTCCCTTCCTTCCTTCCTTCCTTCCTTCCTTCCTTCCTTCCTCTCTCTTTCTTTTCTCCCTCCCTCCCTCCCTCCCTCCCTCCCTCCCTTCCTTCCTTCCTTCCTTCCTTCCTCTCTCTCTCTCTCTCTCTTTCCCTTTCTCCTTTCTGCCTCTATGAATTTGACCTCTTTAGATACCTCATGTAAGTGGAATCATATGGTTTGTCCTTTGTCCTTTTGTGGACATTTGTCCTTTTGTGACCTACTGACTTATTATGGCTTATTTCACTTATCTCCTCGAGACTAGCGGTGAATAAAATAAAAGCTCTTTTAACTCCCTAAAAGTTGGATCTCCAAATCAGGTTGTTGCTGTGTGGAGGCCTCAGGCTGGGGATAGCTGGGGTTGTGAGTCCACAAATCAGTGAAGGATCTTGTCTGTGAAATGAATGTTTAGCACATTCTCAAGGGTTCATCCACGTTATAGTGTGTGTCAGAATTTTCTTCCCTTTTGTGGGTTGCTTCTACATTTTGGATATTGTGAATAGTGCTGCTAGGACACGGGTATACAAATACCTCTTTAAGACCCTGCTTTCAGTTCTTTTGGGTATATATCCAGAGGTAGAATTGCTGGATTGTATGGTAATGCTATTTTTAATTTTGGGGGGAACTGCTGTTTTCCACAGTGGCCATACCATTTTACACTTCTACCAACAGCGCACAGGCATTCCAATTAGAATGCATAGTTTAACAGTAGAAGTGTTTCCAGCAATGGAGTTATTGGTTGGATTTTCTAATATTGCCCTGAAAATCCAGGATCACTGGTCACCTGAACAACGCCCTGAATTGTAGCCATGGTATCTAGGAGAAAGAAATTATACTTTAGTAGTAGTTCCTGCTAAAGAATGAAGCTTCGGTTTTATATCAAAATACTTAAATAACACCTCTGTTGTGATAATAATTGGAGAAAATAATTACTAGAAGCTATAAGCTCATTGCTTTAAAAGAAAGAGTAAATACTATGGCATCTCCAAACACTTGAAAATGTGCTAAACATTCATTTTAGAGACAAGATCCCTCACCCAGGTTTGTGGATACCCCCCCCCCCCCCCCCCGGCTGTCCCCAGCCTGAGGTCTTCACACAGAAACAACCTGATATGGAAATCCAACTTTTAGGGAATTAAAAAGAGCTTTAATTCTGTTGACCACTAGTCTTCAGGGCCTGGAAAAGTAACAGAACAGTGGCACTCAATGATTTGTTGAAAGAAAATGAATGAATGAGCTCTGAGCCTCTTTATAGGGCACTCCTTGCTATTTTTTGGCCTAGCTAATTTCTTTTTTTTTTTTTTTCCTAGCTAATTTCTAAAAACACCAAACCTTCAGACATTTGGAATTCTTCTCTTTGAAGTAGAGTTATCTTACCATTTTCAGAAAGATATTTTCTTTCCTGTAATGTTGGTTCATCCTTTCTTTTCTTTCTTTGTTGCTTCATTCTTTTCTTTCTTTGCTTGCTTGCTTCCCATGATCATTACGTAGGTTTGGAATATTAGGTAATGTGGTTTTTGAGGATCTCTACGTACTTACCATTTAATTCAATTGAAGTGCTCAATAGAGTTATCAAATTTCAAATTCTTATATTTTAGCTCTATTTGCTACTTTTTTCCTTGAGATTTGGTAATGTTTTCTTTAAAAAAATGAACCCAGCTCCTTGGTGTGTCCCTCTTAGTTACTCTTTCACGAGGTAACAGCTCCATCTTGTGAGCCTTTCGGGTATTGCTGCTGAAAACTGAGAAGTCCAGACTCCATCATAAACCCTAAGATCTTCCATTTTTTAATACCTGAGGAGTGGTCCAAGATAGACCTAGTTCTTGGAAACATATGGTGCAGAGAATGAAATTTAAACAAGGATTGGCTCTACCCCATGAACAATGTGTTACTTCTTCTAAACCACACAGTTATTACTTTACAGGGATAGACCGCTTACTCAGTCCTGGATTTAAATATCTCCATTTTTTGTGGATTTTATGTTATATCAAGTAGGTGTTAAGAGGCTTGGAGCAGAACCTTGTGAAAAGCTTTAGTCTCCTCCGGTTTGACCATGAAGTTAAGTGAGAGAAGTTTTAGACTGTGAACTCTAGCTTTTCTCTTGGGTTAAAAGGAACAACGGGATAATTATTGGCTTGAAACTGTTGACTTACTCCCTTGGTCAACTTATCAGTCCCCCTTTTTTTTAAGATTTTATCTATCTATCTATCTATCTATCTATCATCTATCTATCAATTTGCTAGAGAGAGTGAGCACAAGCAGGGGGAGACAAAGAGGGGAGGGGGAAGCAGGCTCCCTGCTGAGCAGGGAGCCCAACCTGGGGCTAATCATGACCTGAGCCAAAGACAGTCTCTTAATGGACTGAGCCACGCAGGCGCCCCTCAGTCCCTGTTTTTGATGCGAAGTAGAGGAGAAGTAGTCCTAAGAAGTGTGTAACTAGGTGATTTTCATGTGAAATCCACTTTATAAAATATACATTTTATAAAAGAACAATTGCAGATTTGGCTTCATATATACCTTTTGCAGAGGCTATAAACAGAAAAACTGCATTTAAAGTTTTGTTCCTTGGTGAAAATAATTTTCTGATCATTTAGAGCTCTGTTTAAGGCTGTAAACTAATTATAGTCGAACTGCCATGGGTTAAAATATTTTTGGAACTTATGTGCTCTTCAGTGTCAAACTTCTTGTCTTTTTGAGGAGTACTTGGTATTTTAAAAACAGTCCAATTGGAGAATAATGTGGGTAATCAAGCTGATTGATTTTGTATGAGGCTAAAACTAAAGTGTGACAAAGTAATTAAATGGACTTGGGGTTTGTTTTACGAATTGCCTCTGAAGTCAGTTCTGAAAACATCTTGAGCAATTACAGTGTCACCGGAGGAAGCGAAGAGCCTTTGGAGGGTAATTGCTTTGAAGACGGCCTTCCTCAGACATACAAGTTCTGTTATGTTTAAAAACTCTTTGTAGGAACATTCTTACCCACCCCCAACATCTTATTATGAAAAATTGATTATGTTTACTGAAACACACAAAAAAGCTGAAAGAATTATACCATGGACAAGCATGCACCCACCACCTTGATTCTACAGTTATTTTGCGTATTTGCTTTATCTTTTCATTCATTAGTGAGTGATTTTAAAAAATTAGTGATTTTTTTTATGAATTTTGTTGAAAGCCCGTTTACTTCAAAGGTCCAATCCAACGAACCCTTTAACTTTGGAAGAACTAAGGCACGCTCACTGAAGTAAGAGAACACATTAGCTCCTGTGACCCTCTCCATTCTGTGTTGTTTTTTTTTCCAGGATGTATTCCACATGGTAGTTGAAGTACCACGCTGGTCTAATGCAAAAATGGAGGTACGTTTCCCCTTCCGTTGATAATCAGACTTAGGATACTAACTTTGACCTAGCCACACTGATTTGCTCAAGGGTTCAATGGCTGAGGTCGAAGATTTTCTTCTTGCTAGTCCCAGTCTGTTTTCTAGTTGGACCTCCTGTTGCCTGCCAGTCTCTCCCTTGGGCTCCAACTCAGTCATTTACTGTTTGCAAATAGGCTACGGACTTTCCTTCCCCACACCTTTGCTTCTGGCATTCTGAAAGCCTAGAATTACCTTTTTCTCCCGTCTTGTTCCCCTGAAGTCCATCATTGACTCCTCCAAGAGTCAATGGGCTTTCTTTAGTTGCCCAGCCACCTGTGATTTTATTGAAATTTCTGTTGCATATCGTTAATTTCCTTCCGATGACACCTAATAGGTTTCGCTTTTTGTGGTAGATATGTTACATATTTTATATCACTTAATTAAACTCTGACCGTAACCACACTTTGCATGTATTATATACTCAAATATTTGAATAATTTTAAATGTTTTAAAGGAAAGTTTAAGTTGGATAATATTTATTTTGCCCTTTTACTAAAAACCTTAAAACGTATCAAATGTTGGGATTTATTCCAGGTAATTTAGTTTTTGCTTTCTGGAATAAGTAAATGTTTTTTGTTTGTTTGTTTGTTTGTTTGTTTTCCCTTCTATCTATCTGAAATAATTTTTCCATTTAAAGGCTGATTATGGAATAACTTTTATATCAAATCATAAAAATGTTTAAGAGGCAAAGTAAGTCATTAAAGTGGAATTAGGGGATGTGCATTCCACAATTCATTTCCTCAAATTCTTATTTGAATAGTATTTTATATCTAAATATACATGATTTGAAATTTTTTATTTCAGATAGCTACAAAGGACCCATTAAATCCAATTAAACAAGATGTGAAAAAAGGAAAACTCCGTTACGTTGCAAATTTGTTCCCTTATAAAGGGTATATCTGGAACTATGGTGCCATCCCTCAGGTACGTCTCTGTGTGATTGCTCAAAATGTACTTTTTAGCTTATGAAAAATTAACATACTGCTGCTAGTGAGAAAGATTTAAACACATACAGAAAGTTTTTGCTATAGATTTTAACAACATAAGAGTATTTTATTTTTTTATTTTTTATTTTCCATAAGAGTATTTTAATACTTCCTTGAACAGTTTATTTCCAAGATAAACTGAAAGATAAATGTTTGCAATGTTGAAATTCACATTTGAAAGTTTGTCTTTTCTGAAATCTTTATGGACTGGTTATAAACCACATACATGGTTTCTTTATAGAACGAGTAGCAAACCTATTGTGAGAGCCCATATATATACCATGTATATATAATCTAGTAGTTGAAAGCACTGATTTTTGGCACCACATCCAAGTCTGCCATTTGGCTCATCTAACTTGCCTTTCTTGCTTCCTGAGACCTATCTCCCCAAGATATTATTTGCACTTAGCTCTTATGGCTATTGAACCAAGCACATGTAAACTTTTATGTTGAGAGGCCTGATTTCTTCTTAATGCCAGTCTTTTTGGGGTAAAGTAGTAAATGGGGTCTGTTTTCCTAAACAGCCAACATTTTGAGGAGGGAGGTTATCTGCACTGTTTACCAAGTTATCCCCAGCACCATGCCAGTGTGTGTGGTGGGTTCTTACTTAATATTTAATTGAAGAGTCACTAGAATCACGTCTATTATGAGTAAGTGATGGCTATTTAATTCCAGTTGTATTCTTTAATTCCAGTTATATACAGTAAACAGTAAAACTGTATCCAGTTTTACTCTTTTCCTCTTGATAAATGGTTTGTTTTTATTAACCAGTAAGTCTCTTAAGTGGAATTTATCTACTGTGGACCAATCTGAAAGTTACCAGAACATAGATCAAACTCCCCGAGCTTGTTAGGTAATCACAGAGTCATTTGTCTGCATTAATTATAGCCCCTCACTTTGTATCTCAGTTGATTTAGTAGTCAGCTACAAAATATTATCCCTTCAGGAAAACACTGCTGAAAGACTTATTCCTTGGGAGTTTGGATTTGGCTTTGTTGCATCCGGTCTTCCTTTATGCCCCCTTCACTTTTCTGATTTTGCCTTTACTCCAGCTGAGCAGGCAAAGAAATCTGAGAAATACATTCTAGAGTGGGGGAGCAAGGAACTAGATCAACAGGTGCATTTAAACTTGTAGTCAGGCACAGGCCAGCCGTTCCTTCGTGAGGTGCTCTAAAGGACTCGGGAAATAAAGCCAGCAATTGAAAGCTCCAGAAAAATCCGGATTAAACCTTTCAGTCTTGGATCCTGGTCAGTGATGGCCCTTGCCACCAGAACCTCTCACTTCCATTTTAGTACTATTGTCTCCCTACCTCTGTTGTGGAAACTCATTCCAAGGAAAATCTAGTTAGTAGAAGATAGTGAGCACAAAGAGTTCATCAGACACACTTTTAATGTGTTTTGTAAGTAAATATTTGGTTTTGTATTTGTGTTTGCATGTTGTCTCGGCTGGTTTTTGTTTTATACAGGATCGTTATTGGGAGCCTGGCTGGCTCAGTCAGTAGAGCACGCAACTCTTGATCTCCTGGTCGGGAATTCGAGCCCCCACACTGGGTGTAGTGATTGCTAAAAATTAAATAAATAAGTGAACTTAAAAAAAGAAAAAGATCATTCTCTGTTTTAAAGCTTAAAATTAGTTAGCATATATAGTATAGTGTTTTTAGCATAAGAGAGCCCCAGCATTTAATTACAATTATTGTGTCCAGTGAAGATTCTTAGATGTGAATAAAGAATTTCTTAAAAATGAGAATAGCTGAAGATTCATGTTTTTCAGACATTAAATCGATAAGAGCAGATACTACACTTGATCTTAGCCGAAAGGCCAAGAAGCGATAGATTCATGTTTTTCAGAAAGACTCATGGGATATGACTTTTTTTTTCTTTTAAATATTTTATTTATTTGACAGAGAGAAACACAGCGAGAGAGGGAGTGGTAGCCGGAGAAGCAGGCTTCCTGCTGAGCAAGGAGCCCGATGTGGGGCTCGAACCCAGGACTCTGGGATCATGACCTGAGCCGAAGGCAGACGCTTAACGACTGAGCCACCCAGGCGCCCCAAGGATATAATTTTTTTTTTTTTTTTAAAGATTTTATTTATTTATTTGACGTAGAGATCACAAGTAGGCAGAGAGGCAGGCAGAGAGAGAGGGGGAAGCAGGCAGAGAGCCCGATGCGGGGCTCCATCCCAGCACCCTGAGATCATGACCTGAGCCGAAGGCAGAGGCTTTAACTGACTGAGCCACCCAGGTGCCCCAGGATATGACCTTTTAAAGTCAAACACAATCCATTTTGTCAGTAGCACGTATAGGAATGATACACTCTCAGCCTCATTATCGTTATTACTTTTTAGACTTGGGAAGACCCAGGACACAATGACAAACACACTGGCTGTTGTGGTGACAATGACCCCATCGATGTGTGTGAAATTGGAAGTAAGGTAATGAATGGGCTCTGAGATACTTTCCTGTAGTGTCAAGATGATAGTCATGACGTTTACAAAATTCATACTTTAAAAAATATTGTGAATAAAATAACGAGCATTAGCGAAATAATGATGTCTCTGATAAATTAACAGCTTCTGGTTCATCTAAGCATTTGTATATTATGATTTGTGCATTGAAACCGAGTCTCGAAAGGTGCGTGTCTGCGCACGCGTGGCTGTGCGGACGTGTGGGAGCAGTCGGGGTGTCCTGCATTGCTTCAGAAGGCAGATGACCAGTCAGTAGGTGACGAGTGCCCAGAGGCAAATTTCATGTCAGCGCAGGGCGAACCTTGCCTAATGCACCGCCCCATCCCAGAGAGCCTCACATGAGGGAATTTCTTTATCATGGTCAGAATTTCTTTTTATCAGGTAGAGCTGCTCTAAGATTATGACTGCAGTTATATTTCTTTATTATATTTCTCAGGCTCAGGGAAATGGTTAACTGAAAAGAAAACTGTCATTCATGTGTTTTAACTCATAAAGTCAAGTCGTATCGTATGATTTGCCTAATTCAGCCAGGGGTTAGAATTCAGTGATTCATCACTCACATACACAAGTGCCCTCCTTAATACCCATCACCCTTCTAGCCCATCCCCCCCACCTTCCTCCAGCAGCCCTCAGTTTGTTCTCTATCGCTGAATGTCTCTTATGCTTTGTTTCCCTCCTTTTTACTTTTCCCCCTTCCCATATGTTCGTCTGTTTTCTTTCTTTCTTTTTTTTTGTTCGTCTGTTTTCTTTATTGAATTCCACATATGAGTGAGATCATATGGTATTTGTCTTTCTCTGACTGACTTATTTCAAGAAAACACATTTAAATAGAGTTGGAAACATGGAGGATTTATTCTTTGGCACAGTCAGTGACAGTTCAAAAAATATGAATCATCTTGAACCATGCTACTGCTTTTCTGAGGGTCTGTAAGTAATAAGGGTACATGTTTTCAATTTAGATAGGAGTGACAGGGATTTGCTTGCTTAGCTTTTTAAAACTTGCTCAAAGGAACAATCTTAAGGTAAGTTTGCAGAAACTCAGCATCTTCCGTATTTCCTGTTATCTGCCAAATAAAACTTTTCTTCCAAAGGTTCATTCTGTAGTATTGTCCTAACTGTGGTTATTGACTCTCAGGTATGTACAAGAGGTGAAATAATTAGGGTGAAGGTTCTGGGGATACTGGCTATGATCGATGAAGGGGAAACCGACTGGAAAGTCATTGCCATTAATGTGGATGATCCTGATGCAGCCAATTACAATGGTAAGGAAATCTGAAGATCTGATCTATATCTAAATCTTACGTACCACCAAACTTAAGCTATAATGACAGAATTGCCTTTAGTAAGCAATAAGAAATAAGCCCATGCCTTCAAACTGTTAAAGGATGGGGAAGCAAGGGGTGCCTGCCTGGGTGGCTCAGTCAGTTGAGTGGATGCCTTCAGCTCAGGTCATGATCTCCGGGTCCTGGGATCGAGCCCTGCATCGGCTCTGCTCAGTGGGGAGCCTGCTTTCCCCAATCCCTCTGCTTGCCTCTCAGCCTACTTATGATCTCTCTTTCTGTCAAATAAATAAATAAAATCTTAAAAAAAAAAAAAAGAATGGAGAAACAAAACTTTGGACCAAAGCATTGTTACTTCACATAGAGAACTTCCTAGTAATTAACTTAGTAATTAAACTTTCTCCTTCATTCCAGGAAAGAAAAAAAAAAAACTGGTAGTTTGTGTTGACTGTTTTCTCTCTTCCTTCCGTACATACTAGGATTTACTTGCTCTGTTTATTTATTTAAAATTTTTTTTTATTGAGCTATGATCAGCATACCATAAAATTTAGTGTTTTAAAATAATACAGTTCTATGATTTCTCATATATTCACTTGGTTGTGCAAATATCACCACTATCTAATTCCAGAACGTGTTCCCCGCCCTAAGAGGAAGCCCCATACGCATTAGCAGTCACTCCCTGTTCCCACTTCCTGCTGTCCCTGGTAACCACCAATCTATTGTGTGTCTTTACGGACTTGCCTGTTCTGAACATTTCACACAAGTGGGATCGTATGATAACATCTCTGTCTGGCCTCTTTCACGTAGCATCATGTTTTCAGGTTTCATTTACATCGTAACACGTGTCAGTACTTCATTCCCCTCCCCTTTTTTTTGGTGGCATAATTCACATAACACAAAATTTCCCGTTTTAACAATTTTAAAGTGTATAGTTTGGTGGCATCTAGTACATTCCCAAGGTTGCGTGACCATCACCACTGTCTCATTTCAGGACATTTCATCACTCCAGGGGAAGGCTCTACCTCTATCGGTCACTCTCCAGTTCCTGCTTTTCCCAGGCTCTGGCAGCCACTGATCTGCTGTCTGTCTCCATGTATTTTCCTATCCTGGATATTTCATACACGTGGAATTTCATACACATGTAGCTTTTTGTATCTGCTTCCTTTTACTCAGCATAATGCTTACTAGGTACCTAGTACATATCCACGTACATATCCATGGTAACACTAGGTACATATCCA
Source organism: Procyon lotor (assembly GCA_028646535.1). NCBI lineage: Eukaryota > Metazoa > Chordata > Mammalia > Carnivora > Procyonidae > Procyon > Procyon lotor. The sequence continues at coordinate 23,507,796 of CM053617.1, read as the reverse complement.
TGTAGCGCATATCAGCACTCCTTCCATTGCACGGATCTGTGCCACATTTTGTTTATCCATTCATCTGTTGATAGACATTTGGGTTCTTTTTGGCCATTAGGAATAATGCTGCTGCTGTGAACATTCCTGAACAAGTTTTTATGTGGACATGTTTTTAATCCTCTTGGATACAGATACCTAGGTGTGGAGCTGCTGAGTCATATGGGGACTCTCATGTTTAACCTTTTCAGGGATGGCCAAACTCTTTTCCAAAGCAGCCGCACCATTTTATGGTCCTGCCACCGGCCATCAGTGTTCCAATTTCTCTACTTCCTTGCCCACTTATTACCTTTTTTTTTTTTTTTTTTTTAATTATAGCCATTCTAGTTGTTTATGTATTCTGGATACTAGACCTTTATGAGATACATGATTTACCTGTATTTTCTTCCATTTTGTAGGTTCTCCTTTAATTTTCTTGATGAAAGCACTCAGGTTTTCTATTTTTGTGTAATTTATCAATTTCCTTTGGTTTCTTGTACTTTTGGTATCATATCTAAGAAACCATTACCTCCAGTCCAAGGTCACAAAGATTTACACTTATGTTTCTTTCGAAGAGTTTTATAAATTTAGCTGTCACATTTGGGCCCTTGATCTGTTTTATATTAATTTTTGCATATGCTATGAAGTGGGAGGCCAGCATCATTCTTTTGGATATGGAGAGCTACTTGTCCCAGCGCCATTGTTGAAAAGACTGTTCTTTCCCCCACTGAATTGTGTTGGCATTATTCAGATTCAATTGGCCATACATGAATGGGTTAGTACTATAATTTGATTGTCTGAGTCCTTTTTGGGAAAGAAATGTTTATACCTTGTAACTCTGTCTTGTTATCATGACTATTTTTATATTAATCTGTCTCTAGTTAATGACCAAATCCATTTTCAGTATTGAATTGGTCTTCTCTTGCCTGTGTGAAATGGGGCTCACTGGACTAAAATCAAGGTGTTGGTAGGATTGTGTTCCTTCTGGAGGCTCCAAGGAAAAATATTTTTCCTTGCGTTTTCTAGCCTCTGAAGGCTGCCCACATTCCTTGATTCTTGTCTCCTCTTAAAAGCCAGCAACTGCAAGGCAGGTCTGTATCACGGTCTTCCCTGATGGACTCTTCTACCTTCCTGTTCCGCATAACGACCTTTAAGATTAAGCCCAGCCGGATAACCCAGGAATATCTCCCAGTCTCAAGATCAGCTGATTAGCTGATTAGCACCCTTAATTCCACATATTCCCAAGTTCTGGGAATTAGGACGAGGACATCTTTGGGGACAGTCTTCTCAGCACAAATGGTGACACTGTAATGGTGGCTATATGATACTATGTGTTTGTCCAAACCTGTAGGATTTTATAGTAGCAGAATAATGCTGCGCCCTTGCCGAAGTTGTCTACCTCCTAATCCCCAGAAACTCTGAATAGTTTACTTTACATGGCAGATGCACTTTTAATTGTGATTAAGGTTAGCTCCTTGAGATGGGGGGAGTAGCCTGGATTATCCAGATGGGCCTCATTTAATCCCATGAGCCCTTGAAAGCAGAGACCCTTTCTCAGCTATAGCCAGAAAGAGATGTGATAGCAGAAGAGGAGTCAGAGAGAGTCAGAAAGAGAGAAGAATAAAGAGAGACTGACTTCTTGTTTCACATTGTTCTGTATTGTTAAAATTTTGTACAGTGAGAATGCATTCATTCCATTTGTTTACCCCTTGACAGTGATTCTTGTGATCATTGTGTCCATTTTCCTATGTGCTATTTACATAAGAGCACAGGCGCTAAGTGGCATGCTCTGGCCACAGTTGGGGAAGCCACACCTGTCATTATGTCAGTGGCATTTTGCTAGGGTATCATTTTGCTGCAGTAGAGGCTCTCAGAACCCTGAAAACTTTCTCTGGGTGGCTGGCCCCACGGTGCAAGTAGTATGCAGCTTTCCCACAGTGCCAACCCGAGACAGTGTCTGCCATCCATTACTGGAGTTCCTAGATGGGGAAAAGTCTTGACTAGCCACAGCTTTGGGAGAGGACTGCAGCAACCAGGTTGGACACATTGATCCTCTTTGTCACTGTGGGGCCCACAGTAGCCGGATCGCCGCGTGAGCCCGGGGTTCCACGCAGGCTGCAACACCAGTCCTGCCTGGCTGATTAGGAAAGCCAAGGAGGGAACAGCACGGATGCTGTCTTTGTAGGATGTTGATGTGGCGTTAGGAGGCAGACCTCTCTGTAGCTCTGCAGACCACTGGCAGCATGTCAGGTGGGGAACAAAACTTGACTAGGTTCTTTTCTTCCTACCTTTTCTCTTCTGGGTCTGGTGTTCAGGGTTCCCCAGTCTGGATCCGGCATACCTTTCAAGGTCCGGTTCACAGTCAGAGAGTCAAATCAGCTCCTACAGTTTTCCAGGCTGTGGTAGAATGCAAAAATATATTTGATCTTTGTCTCCAGTTCCTGGCAAAGAGTTTCCTGGAATTTCCCGAGTGTTTCCAAGTCTGTTTTGTTGTTCATAATGAGCCCTTTTCTTCAAACCTGAGTTTATGCTAATGAGGTGACCTCGGTGGGGCTCCCAGCTAACCTAAGACTGGGACTAGTCACCAAAGGCCAAGTGATTAGAGTAGGAATTTTCAATCCCACCCATGGGCCTCTGGGACCAAGAGGGGAGACCGGAGATTTGCTCTCTCAAACTCTGGAATGATTTGTAGCCCTTCTGAGTTGGTGAACACGTGGGAGGTGCTGAGCGGATGGCACACCCACCCTGAGTGCATCGGAAAGGAAGCTCGGCCCCTCCCTCTCCTCACCCCTGCCCCAGAGGCGGCTTCCATTTGGCTGTTCCTGAGTTGTATCCTTTATAATAAACCAGCAAACATAAGTAAAGGGATTTCATGAGTTCCGGGAATCATTCTAGCAAATTAAACCTGAGGAGGAAGTTGTGTGGGTCCTTGAGGCCACTGGTGTCCGAAGCAGGGTTAGTCCCGTGGGACTGAGCCCTTCCACTTGTGGGAGCTGATGCTAGCCCCAAGTAGGCGTTGTCAGAGTTGGATTGGACGGGACACCCAGTTGTTGCTGCTGGTACGTGGAGACCTGGAGAGTTGGTTGTTGGCATTGGGAAATGCCCACACTAGCATTTCAGATGTCTAGATTTTCAAATTTTGACAGCAGGTGACACATTCTATATTAATTATAAGTTCCTTGAAATTTATCAGTGTTTAAACATTTCCCAGTTCACTCTGTAAACTTTCTATACTTTTGGTGGTACTGTGATAGCAGAATGCATGATATTCTGGACTTAAAGCAAAGTTATTTTATCAAATTTAAATGTGCTATTGTTGAATGTACTTCTTCCAATAATACTTTTCTTGGATGATTTTTTTTAGCCCTTATCTCTTCTGTTTGCTTGCACTGAACAGCAGTTTGGTCATTTAAAGTTGAGCTTGAGGACATTGTGACTAGGCATTGTGGATGGCTATACAGAAACCTTGAAAAGTTTGAAAAAATTTTTAAATTGTAAAATTTTTTATTTTTTAAACAAAATTTTAATTTTTTTTAAAAGATTTTATTATTTATTTGACAGAGAGGAGAGATCACAAGTAGGCAGAGAGGCAGGCAGAGAGAGAGGGGGAAACAGGCTCCCCGCTAAGCAGAGAGCCCGATGTGGGGCTCGATCCCAGGACCCTGAGAAAATGACCTGAGCCGAAGGCAGAGGCTTTAACCCGCTGAGCCACCCAGGCGCCCTTTAAACAAAATTTTAAAAAGATTTTATATATTTATTTATTTAGAGAGAGGACACATGATAGCTAGCATGAGTGGGGTACGGGCAGCGGAGAGAGAATCTCAAGCAGATTCCCTTGCTGAGTGCAGAGCCCTGTGAGGGGCTGGGATCCCATCACCCTGAGATCGAGACCTGACCCAACCTACTACTTCTCCCTCCCCCTCTGCCTGCCACTCCCCCTGCTTGTGCTCTCTTGCTCTCTCTGTCAAATAAATAAATAAAATCTAAAAAAAAAAAAAAAATCACTTAACTGACCGAGCCACCCAGGTGTCCTGAAAAGCTTTTTTTAAAACAGGACAGTTTCCTGTTGGCCAGAACTAGAGCACTGTGATGTAGAATGCCTATCCTATAGAGCGAGAAGTCTAGTCTCCTTTGTGTCACCCATCAATGGGTTTCAGTGTAATCCGTTTTAATTGTCTCTGGTAATTGGGGTGTGTACTTCTGAATCTAGCCTCAGGCTGTCTTTCTTTAGTATCTCCTGCCCTCCTAGAAGTTACCTAACCTTGCCAAACTCGTTCTTTCATCATGTAGCCCCCAGTCTTTTCTCCCTCCTCTCCTCTAATAGGAATTACTATTGTATTGATTGTTCCCTTAGTACTTAAAGTCATGGATGATTTCCTTTTCATGTGTACAATGCTCTCCCTTCAACAAGGTGGTTGGCTCTGTTATCTTTTACTTTTTTGATAATCCGTTCCATAGCTCTCTCAAAGTGCGTACTTGAGATTTTTATTGCATGAATAAAACCTATGCATCTTACAGCCTGCTTATTCTCTTCTTAGATATTAATGATGTCAAGCGGCTGAAACCTGGCTACCTGGAAGCGACTGTGGACTGGTTCAGAAGGTACAAGGTCCCTGATGGAAAACCAGAGAACCAGTTTGCTTTCAATGCGGAATTTAAAGACAAGGTAACGCATCGTTTAGAAGTGTGGCTTTAAGCCTGTTTCTATTGAGACTATTTTAACGATAGATAGATAGATAGATAGATAGATAGATAGATACATACATACATACATACATACATACATACATAGTTACCATTTAAAAACTATACAGTCATAAAACAAATGTTTAAAGACATAAGTAAGACAGCCTTGACATTGATTTATCCGTTTAAATGTTCTCTCCTGTTTCTGACACAAGTGAATTCAGAAAAGACAAAGTTAAATCAGTCTTTGGGAAAATGTTGGTAATAAGGAAAGAACACTTATCTGTCATTGTAATGCATATCTCTTCAAATTACAGGATTTTGCAATTGATATTATTAAAAGCACTCATGACCATTGGAGAGCATTAGTGACGAAGAAAACCGATGGAAAGGGAATCAGTTGGTAAGCAGTAACTCTTCTCTGCATGTTTAACGCAGAAAGCAGAGCAGTTTGCTCCAAAGATTTTAATGACAAAAGCACACTGTATCGTTGCATTCGAATGCAATGAGAACATATGATGCGTGATGATAATAATAAATAATAAATTAGAAAAGAGAGAACTGGTTTTGTCAGTGCTAAAGGGAGTGGGAAGGTAGATAAATAAGCAACTGAAAAGTACTCATACGACATTCTCTGAACAAGTACAAACTAAAACTCGAAAGGGGACAGCGAGATCAGAGCTTTGTGAGGATAACTGGAAGGGCTTCCTAACATCAGGGTGCTCAGAATGTAGCAAGTAAAGTAACTTTGAGTGCCAGAGTTTTTCTCTGATATAAATACAGACGACGCATTGCAGCTAAACCAGAATCTACCAGGCACACAAAATTTATTACTGCTAATAATAACAGGTTATAATTATTGAGCAGTTAAATATTTGCTAAGCATGTAACAGAGATGCAGGGGGTTTGCCTGGGCGGCTCAGTCAGTTAAACGGCCCACTCTGGATTTCTGCTTAGGTCATGATCTTGAGGTGATGAGATCGAGCCCTGCATCAGGCGCGGCACTCAGCAGGACGTCGGAGCCTGCTTGAGAGTCTCTTCTTCTCCTTCTGCCCCTCCCCCTGCTTGTGTGCACACTCTCTCTTTCTTAAATAAATAAATAAACAAATCTTGAAAAGGAGAGAGAGATGCAGGGAAGTTAAACTTAATCAGAGTCACCCCACAATAAGTGATTCAGAGTTAGGACTCACATCCAAATCTGTCTGGCCCCCAGACCATGTTCGGGATCATATACTTCTTGAATATTTAAAAATTTACAAGAGAATGCCCACTACCACCCGTTAACTAATGCTGTTCTTGAAATAGTAGTCAATGAAGTATGTAAGGGAAAGGATGTATTTTGATGCAAGACTGCTGGAAAAGGAAGAGTAAACTGTCACAGATGATATGAATTTGTACCCAGGAAACCCTAGGAAAAATAAAGAATTCAGCAAGGTGACTTAACTACAAAGTGAATATGTATATGTACTGGTAGCTTTCTATACAAGTGGTGACAGAAACCATAATGGAGGAAAAGGCCCCATGTAAAATAGAGTTTTAAAAAAAAAAACAACACCACCAAGGTATACACATGTCATCTGCAGGACCCAGAAGAAGAAAGCTTTAAGACTATTGAGGAATATAAAATATGTTAAAAAGAAAAGTAAACTGTGTTCATAAATAACATTCCGTTTCATTAGAAAAAAATTGCATGTGAAAATAACCAGGAAATTTCTGGGAAAAAAAAATGAGGGTAGTGGTGGCAGTGTGGAGTGTTAATTATTTTTGTCATGTTTAGTGATTCGGTTTTCCTGAAAGTTTGATACTAAAGAAGAAAGTCACGTCACTCAGTCCTTTTAGAGTTTGGTAGACCCAAAGATGTCTTAGTTTATAACAAAGTATTACAGATGAATGGTTATGGACCCATGGGCTGTTTAGGAAGAAAACAGGCTGGATCCCTATCTTGCTCTGTATATTCCTTTTGCCAGAGATGCACACTGGCAACCACCACCATGTTCTGGCTGTTTCGTTTTGTTTTTAAGAGGTGCTGTGACCGGGCAGGCGTTCCAGGAGCGCCCCTCACAGGCTGCTCGGCACATTTTCTCACATTTAGCCTTTACACTCTTATGTTAACTGGGTGTGGTCTGTCGGTATTTGAGTTTACAGCCCTTGTCTTCATCAGTATTTGATGCCAGACACATAGATTTTGATGTGAAAAACTTCTAGAAAAAGTATAAGTGAATTTTTTTTTAAGAGTTTATTTGTTAGAGAGCATGAACGGGGAGGTGCGGAGGAAGAAGCAGCCCGCCACTACTGAGCAGGGACGAGGACATGGGGCTCTGTCCCAGGACCCTGAGATTCTGACCTGAGCCGAAAGCGGCCCGCTTAACTGAGCCACCCAGGCGCCCTAGGTGAATATCTTCATTAGCTTATAGCAGGGAAAGCCTTTCTAAACAGAGCACAAACTCAAAACCCACACAAGAAAGGTTTACTTTTGATATGCATCAGGAGACAATTTTTTCCAGTTGCCTTTTTTTTAAACAAAATATAACGAAAGGCTAAGTTCTTTAATATATAAACAGCTTGTTCAAGTCAAAAAAGACTAACAAAAGATGGAGGAAAAAGGTAGGAGAAGGAAATTTACACGGAAGGTCTATAGTCTCATAATTTAAAATACAATTCAGCAAGATAATGATATTGGCAAAAATTAGAAAAAAATCAGATGACAGCTAGGGATACCAAGAACATACATATGTAGCTGTTGAGCATATAAATGGGTATATGGGGGCGCTTGGTGGCTCAGTGGGTCAAAGCCTCTGCCTTCGGCTCAGGTCATGATCTCAGGGTCCTGGGATCGAGCCCCGCATTGGGCTTTCTGCTCAGCGGGGAGCCTGCTTCCCCTTCTCTCTCTGCCTGCCTCTCTGCCTGCTTGTGATCTCCGTCAGATAAATAAAATCTTGAAAGAAAAAGAAAACGAATGGGTGATATGTTTGTGAAGGGCAATTTGACAGGCTCCAAACCGGAAGTTCAAATTGCATGTACTTGCTCACACCACCACTGCTAGGGGTATATCCCTGGTCCAGCAAGATTCATGGATAAGGATGTTCATTATAGTGTCATTTATAATATAAAAATGTTAGAAGAAAATGTAATGGTTAAGTACACGTATAATGGCACATTAAAAGAATATCCGTATATACTGATAAGGAATGATAACTAAAATATATTAAGGGAGAAAAGCAAAGTTCCTAGTAGTATATTTAATATTGTCCTATTTATGCAAGATAATCAACCCCCCCACCCCCCCCACACACTTACCCACACATATACCAGCATCTTTGTATTTATATCTAAATTTTTTTTTCCTGGGGGAAAAAGGAACTATACATTATAATTGCCTTTGAAGACAACCATATGGAGAGGAGAAGGAGGCCTTCATTTTATGACTTTCTGAATTTTCTAACTATATGTGTATTATATTCATTTTTTTAAATGTCAAAATTATCTGGGCAGTAAGATTTTTTTTTTTTTTCTGAGGATGAGAAATCCTAACATATAAAAATAATTTTCAGAGATTTTCTGTTCTGTGAGTCAGGATAATGTCCTGTAAAGTAAAAACACTGTCCACAAACGTAACAAAAAGTGAGCAGTTATATATTTGTGTGAAAATGTACAATCCTAAGACACTACTTTTCTCATCTTTTGTGGTGTCTTATTTCTATAGAAATGACTTTAATGCATGTTAAATAACAGATAACTGCGGATATTTCCTTTTTCATTTTAGTAAACTATTTCTGATCATACCCATGTTATATTAGTATGATAATAATTAATATGTAGGAAATTTTGAACTATATGGATAAACAAAAAGAAAACCTATATTTAAAAAAAAAATCCCCCTTATCAGTTTCTCTATAGATATTCCTATTAATGTTTAGAGTGTTTAACAGTCCTTGTCTCTATGTATGATACTTTAAAAAAATAATTAGGATTATGTTGCATGTATAATTAGCTTTATTACTTTTAATTTTTAAATTTATTTTTAAAAATATTTGTTTGTTTGTTTATTTATTTATTTGACAGAGAGAGAGAGAGAACAAGCAGGGGGAGTGGCAGGCAGAGGGAGAGGGTGGAGCAGGCCCCCCCCTGAGCAGAGAGCCTGATTCAGGGCTCGACCCCAGGACCTTAAGATCACGAACTGAGCTGAAGGCAGCCGCTTAACCAACTGAGCCATCCAGGCACCCCATGTTTTATGATTTTTTTAAACATTTAACACTATAAGTATTTCCCCTTATCATTAAAAGTATTTTTTTTTTTAAGATTTTATTTATTTATTTGACAGAGAGAGAGAGATCACAAGCAGGCAGAGAGGCAGGCAGAGAGAGAAGGGGAAGCAGGCTCCCCGCTGAGCAGAGAGCCTGATGTGGGGCTCGATCCCAGGACCCTGAGATCATGACCTGAGTCGAAAGCAGAGGCTTTAACCCACTGAGCCACCCAGGCGCCCCCCATTAAAAGTACTTTTATAATATTATGTAACATTCCATCTCTGTGTAATACCCCACCTCTTGGATATACCATTTTTAATCATCCCCACTGCTGGACATTTTGGTTACTTCCAGCTTTTCATTCTTACCAATGGTGAGATGATGTATGTTGAGTATTTATAGATCATTATTTAAATCTGTTTGAATCCTCAGAGGTAGAACTTCTCTATCAAAGCACATGGTCTTTTTAAAGATTTGGACACAGTTTATCAGTATTTTCCAGAAATGTTTCTCCAAGAAGCAAGTGTTGCTCCCACTAGGACAGTTTATCTCAGATGCTTCACCAGCACTGACAGGAACTGATAGGATTTTTTGCTTTTGCCTAATTTGGAAAGATATGTTTCTCATATCTCATTCTCTTTTACGGCTGAGTAATATTCCATTGTGTATATATATATATACTCTACATTTACTACATTTTCTTTATCCATTCATCCATGGGCGGACTTTTAAGTTTTTCCATGTCTTGTCATAAATCAGGCGCAGTGAATATGAAGGTGTGTATGAATTTTCCATTTCGTGCTTTCATTCTTCAGGTAAATACTCAAAGGGAAATTGCTGGATCACAGGGTAGTTCTTTTTTTTTTTAATTTTTGAGGACCCTCCCTACTGTTTTCTCTAGTGCCTGCTCCAATTTGCATTTCCACCAACAGTGTACAAGGGGTTCATTTTTTTTGCATCCTACTAACATTTGTTTTTTCTTAGCTTGTTGATAGTAGCCATTCTAACAGGTGTGAGGTGACATCTCACTGTGATTTGATTTGCATTTCCATGATGGTGAGCCATGTTGAGTGCCTTTTCATGTACCTGTTGGTCATCTGTATGTTTTTTGGAAAATTTCCTGTCCGATCCTTTTACCCATTTTTTTTTGTAAACTGTTTTTTATTTTTAAGGTTTTATTTATTTATTTGACAGAGAGAGAGAGATCACAAGCAGGCAGAGAGGCAGGCAGAGAGAGAGGGGGAAGCAGGCTCCCCGCTGAGCAGAGAGCCCGATGTGGGGCTCGATCCCAGGACCCTGAGATCATGACCTGAGCTGAAGGCAGAGGCTTTAACCCACTGAGCCACCCAGGCGCCCCCTTTTACCCATTTTTTAATCAGATTGTTTGTTTGCTATTGTCGTATGAGTTCTTTATATATTTTAGATCTTAACCCCTTATCAGATATATGCTTTGCAGATATTTTCTCCCACTTAGTAGGTTGCCTTTTCATTTTGTTGATGGTTCCCTTTACTGTGCAGAAGCTTTTATAATTTGATATGGGTCCTCTTATTTTTGCTTTTGCCTTTGCCTTTTGGATAAATCCAAAAATTTATCCCAAGACCGATGTCAAGGAGCTTACTGTCTTTGTTTTCTTCTAGGAGTTTTATGGTTTCAGGCCTTACATTCAAGTCTCACCTATTTTGATTTAATATTTGTGTATGATGTAAGATAGTGGTCCACTTTCGTTCTTTTGCATGTGGCTGTCCAGGTTTTCCAACACGGTTTATTGAAGAGACTGTCCTTTTCTCATTGTACATTCTTGGCTCCTTTATCATCAGTTAATTGACCTTATATGAATGAGTTTTATTTCTGGGCTCTCTGTCCTGTTCTTTTGACCTGTGTATCTGCTTTTATGCCAATACCCTACTATTCTGATTACTGTGGCATGAAATCAGGAAGTGTGATGCCTTCAGCTTTGCTCTTATTTCTCGAAATTGTTTTGGCTATACAGGGTCTTTTGTGGCTCCACACAAATTTTAGGTTTGTCCTGTCTGTGAAAAAATGCCACTGAATTTTGATCGGGATTGCGATGACTCTGTGGATTGCTTTGGGCAGTATGAATGCTTAGACCATATTAATTCTTCTAGTCCGTGACGATGGGCTATCTTTCCATTTATTTGTGTCTTCTTCAATCTCTTTTTATTAGTGTTTTCACACAGTTTTCAGTGTACACATCTTTCCCACCTCCTTGGTTAAATTGGGGCGCCTGGCTGGCTCAGTCAGTGGAGCATGTGGCTCTTGATCTTGGGGTGGTGAATTTGAGCCCCACGTTGGACATGGAGGTTACTTTAAAAAAAAAATTATTCCTAGGTATTTTATTCTTTTTGATGTAACTGTTACTGTTTTCTTTCATTTTTCTTTCCGATAGTTTATTATTAGTGTATGGAAAATGTGACAGATTTTTGTATTTATCGATTTTATAGCCTACAATCTGAGTAAACCTGAGATTCAAGTAAACCAAACTTGAATCTCGTCGGGCCGACCATCTCTATCTGTTGCTTTTTAACTCTTAAAAGGCAGGTTTTGTTACTGTGACTCATGACTGCTTCTGTTTTATTTAATAGCATGAATACGACGGTGTCTGGGAGCCCCTTCAAGTGTGACCCCGATGCTGCCAAAGCGATCGTGGATGCTGTATGTAAAAGTTTTCCTTGAAAAAGAACATCCCTGGTGGTTAAACAGATGTGATACTAATCGGGGGGGGGGGGGGGGGGGAAGTACTTCCTTCAACAAATACTGGAGTCCCTCCTGGATGCATGTCATCGTGTGAGGTCTTGAAATTACAAACCGTGAGCGCATACGAATGGACATTTGACTGAAGGGAGAAGCTGAGAGGGGTCCTAGTCAACTCCAAATGGGAAAATAGTATGGTAACAATCAAAATCATTCCAGAAGGTACTGACGAACCCAAACCCTGTGTACCTATCGTAAGCCCTTCTTCCAAAAGAATTAATGGGAACTTACTTGACTTGGTTACAGCGAGGACTAATAAGAAAGTGGTGAAGTTTCAGGCACCGTGCAGGAGTGGTTCATAACCCTAGAAAAGACTTTCTTGTGAGGTAGTAAACTATTCATGAAAGAAATAATTTTGGCTTTGTATTATTTTTAATTATTTGATTTGGATTAACCAAAAGACTGAAGTAGATAATCTTACATTATTCTCATTTACTATATTAAATAAGGAAAAGAAAAGAAAATGAAGTCTGACTTTGTACTGCCTTGTTAGTGGGGTGTAGTACAAGGAAAAAGAATAATTTAACAATGAAGCCAGTACATTTATAAAGATTTATTTATTTATTTGACAGAGAAAGAGAGAGAGAGAGAGAGATCACAAGTAGGCAGAGAGGCAGGCGGAGAGAGAGAGAGAAAAGCAGGCTCCCTGCCGAGCAGAGAGCATGTGAGCAGAGAGAAGCCAGTACATTTAGATTTCTCTTTATATATGAATCCTGACAAAGTTGAAGTGAGTAAGAAAAATTGGAAAGGAAAAACCATTGGTTAACAATTGTAACTTTTCAATGAGAACACTCTGCCTACTTTTTATGTCTCTGTGTGTATATATAAATTCATTATATATGCATCGATCAATATTTCTAGCAACATTTCATTTTATTTATCCTGTGTGCAATCAAAAGCTAAGGGGCCTGAATTTGTTTTTTGGCAGTTGAGTGAACCTTCCTTTGTTCCTATGTATTATAAATTATTTTTAGAACCTAAAAATTGGGAAAGTTATCTTCTACTCAGATTCTTTTTAATTTTTGTGTCGGTATACTTTTTTAGCTTATTTTTTTTTTCTGGAATTAGACTAATAATTTTAATATTTTATTTTAGTTACCACCACCATGCGAGTCTGCCTGCACAGTACCAACAGATGGTAAGATCTATATTCTAGTAAAATTACACTAAACATTGTGTGTATGTGTGGGAAAATATATCTGTATCTACAGATCTGTCTTACACACCACACACCACGTCCACAGAGAAACAGAAGGAAGGGAAGAAGAAACATCTTTAGAGTTCCATAATGTATGTGGGAAGAAAGATGGCTGCAACGCCCCCCTTCACGCCAACCCCCATCAGAGCAGTTTCCAAGCCATGACCCGCTGTTCCCCTCTGGGTTCCGGGTGGATGCCTCATGGGGATGTTGGAGCAGGAGGGGCTCTGGATCCCCCTCTGGCCACCAGCTGCTTCACCCAGAAAACAGCTTTCTCCCCCTTTACATTTAGAATTCTCTGTAGGGTTCTTATGGTGAGAATCACATGTTTCTTGATTAGTATCAAGAGTGAGAAAGCCCAGAAGAAAGCACTGTGATAAATTACCTGTTTTTGCCGTAGTGAAACTTCAGTTGTGAGTTTAAGTCATCTGCGGGAGGGTACGTTAAAGCAAGTGAGGTATTCTTTGTTATATTTTGGGTGTGTTCCAATTCTTTTCTTACTATTTGAAATTTTGATTCTTAATAGAGATTCTAATTCGGTTTTCTTTTCCTCCGAATGCAGTGGATAAGTGGTTCCATCACCAGAAAAACTAATGAATATTCTGTGGAACACAAGCGGACGTTGCTACAGCCTCTTCATCCGCAGTATCAGATGCAAGCGTAGTAGCTCTTCAAAGCTTTACATGCATAAAACTAACTAAAAGAAATTCTGCTGCGACCACCAACAAATCCAGAATGTTATGCATCTAAAAGCATTTTGCGTATCTCAGCTAAGATACCTGTTAGTACATGTTTCAATATCAAAGCAGTTGTCGTAATTTGGAAGTCACTCGTGAATAAATGTGCAAGGTGAATGCATGTTGGATGTATATGTTTACCACGTGTTAGAAAATAAAGTTATTTTGGCGAAACTTCATTTATAATATTTTTACTTTACTCGGAAGCCTGACGTTACCAAGTGGGCATGGGTACTGTTTGTTTTCTGTCAGGGATCTTATAATTCAATTTCATGATTATTAGACTAAAACTGACTTTATTTTTAGGAACCTGAGAATGAAATCCCTTATGTTTATAGTAGTCTTTTTTTTTTTTTTTTTTAAATTTTTATTAACATATAATGTATTATTTGCCCCAGGGTACATGTCTGTGAATCGTCGGGCTTACACATTTCACAGCACTTACCCTCCCCAATGTCCACAACCCAGCCACCCTATCCCTACCCCCCACACCCCCCTGTTTATAGTAGTCTTGATGCTATATTCTTACTAATTCCTAGCATCTCATTGCAAAGCAAGACCTTCTAAACTTCTGTCACATTAGCAGAAAGCAAAACCTTGCTCACCTTTTGAAATGATATGGTTACTTTCTTTTTTTTTTTTTTAATTAATTTATATATTTGACAGAGAGAGATCACAAGTAGGCAGAGAGAGGGGGAAGCAGGCTCCCCGCTGAGCAGAGAGCCCGATGCGGGGCTCGATCCCAGGACCGTGAGATCATGACCTGAGCTGAAGGCAGAGGCTTTAACCCACTGAGCCACCCAGGCGCCCCTCAACGAATTGGATTCTTAAGTCATTTACATTATATTCTGAGTTGTCCAGTCCAGGTAGCTTTGTGATTATAGTCATGGGTTTCGGAGCTGTACAGACCCGAATTTTCAATCCTAGCCCATCTATTTCTGACTCGGTGATCTTTGGTCAGTTACTCACCACACTCAACTTCAGCTCCCTCATTTGTAAATAAGATGTTTCTCATGTAATGGCCTGTATTAAGCAGATTTTTTTATTTGAGATCATTGTGGATTCACGTGCAATTGTAAGAAGTAATACAGAGAGAGTTTCTCTATACTTTCCCGTTTCCTCCAAAGGTACGATTTTGCAAAACGATGGTATGATATGACTGACCACCAGGACACTGTCTTTGATACGGTCCACTGATCTTGCTCAGATTTTCCGGTTTTACCTGTGCTCCTTTGTGTGGCATAGTGTTCTGTACACCTGAATATCCCATGTAAGTTCCTGCATCCTACAAGGCACTCAACGGGTTTTCGTTTGTTTTTAAGATTTTATTGGGGTGCCTGGGTGGCTCAGTTAAGCGTCTGCCTTCAGCTCAGGTCATGATCTCAGGGTCCTGGGATGGAGTCCCGTGTCGGGCTCCCTGCTCAGCAAAATGTCTGCCTCTCCCTCTTCCTCAGCTCACGCTCTCGTTCTCTCTCTCTCTCCCAAAGTCTTAAAAAAAAAAAAAAAGATTTGAGAGAGCAAGAGAGCACAAGTGGGGGGATGGGCAGAGGGAGAGGGAGAAGCAGGCCTCCTGCCGAGCAGGGAGCCCGATGCGGGGCTCCAGCCCAGGACTCTGAGATCATGACCTGAGCCAAAGGCAGACTCTTAACCGACTTTGTCACCCAGGTGCCCCCAAAACACTGAATAGTGCTAACAAGTCCTCGTGTGGTCCTTT
>CM053617.1:23474747-23486630 GCA_028646535.1 Procyon lotor | reverse complement strand
AGAGAGAGAGGGGGAAGCAGGCTCCCTGCTGAGCAGAGAGCCCGATGCAGGGCTCGATCCCAGGACTCTGAGATCATGACCTGAGCCGAAGGCAGAGGCTTAATCCACTGAGCCACTCAGGTGCCCCCATATGCTCTTCTGATGAAGAGGAGTGAAAGTGGGGAATCTTCTTCTTCTTCTTTTTTTTTTTTTTGCACCAAATCTGAGATATTGAAGCAAAAGTTCAGTGACCAGGAAATGCTGAACCTCAGAAACTTTGACACCACCAGCAGCTTTAGATCTTACCCTCCTAACTTCTTTCAGAGGTCCTCTTGCTTATTACCAGTGTATGTAGACCTTTTAGTAGCTTTGGGTGATCTTTTGTCTAGGCTTGTGGAAAACTGGTCTTAATATTAGTCCTAATTAGGGTGTGTACTTGGCTAGGAACCTATTCCTATGCCCTAAACAAGTACTCTTATTTTAAGAAAATCCCTGTTTGTAAAATGGGTTAGGTCCAGGTTACATTATGAAAAGGTTATCTTATTTCTTCATGGCTCTCCAAAATAGTAATATCATCTCTTTTATAAGTTGAGATGCAAATCTGCAAGAGGGGTTAAATAAACGCTGTTTAAGAAAGATAGTATTGGTGAGGCGCCTGGGTGGTTCAGTTGATTAAGATTTCGACTCTTGGTTCAGCTCAGGGTCATGAGTTCGGGGCTCCCTGCTCAATGAAGAGTCTACTTGAGATTCTCTCTCTCTCTCTCTCTCTCTCTCTGCCTCTCCCCACCCCCTCGAGCTCCCTTTCTCAAATAAATAAATAGAGCTTTAAAAAAAGATACTAGTCATTGGTATGTGGGGCAGGACAAATCATGTCCTCCATTAGGATTTTGGTGACTTTTTTACAGCTGTTTACAAGGAAGGGTTAATATGCTTTTCATTCTTATTTTCTGCTCAGTGTATCAATGTGATGCTTTGATCTAGATTATTGATGGGACTGATTTCCTAGAGGTTTTGCTAACTGGTAAGAGCAGCGGTGTATCTAGGGAATGAGCAGCTGCCTCGAGGAGAAAGTCACACAGTAAAAGGAAAGTATATCTTTAACTCAGAGTATCGTAGATTGAAAACTGATAGGAAACCAGGATTTTGTACAGATGTGAGGACCCCAGAGACTTCCCTCCAGGGTGCAGAACCTTTTATTTTCTTACGCCTGAAAACATGGGACGGTAAACACACATCAGGGCTACAGAATAAGAGTTAACTGCTCCAGAACTGTACTAGCATTCAGAAAGCTAATGTTTGCTGCTTTCATATTTTATACAGGTAGTAAGCATTAATAATGTCTTTCATCTTTGAGTGGATCTACAATGGCTTCAGCAGTGTGCTCCAGTTCCTAGGTAAAGCCATTTCCTTGAAATCTATCATAGGTTTCAAAATTTGTACATTTTCTCCAACAATCTAACTATAAGCAGCCTCCGGTAAGTTGAAAGCAAAATTATGTTAAATTTTTTTTTTTCTTTTTTAGGACTCTACAAGAAATCTGGGAAACTTGTATTTTTGGGTTTGGACAATGCAGGCAAAACCACTCTTCTACACATGCTCAAAGATGACCGATTGGGCCAACACGTTCCAACATTACATCCGAGTAGGTTTGAAAATACCAGGTGACCTTTTGATACTTGAAGGTCATTGTCATGGTTTGAGGATGAATCCCTAGTTGACTCATTTCTTGTATTAACTGAGGTCTCAAAGGACAGCTCATTTGAAAAAAAATTCCCGGTAGGACACTCAGGTCACATACCCCTAAATGTAACCCTCTGGGACTCTGTCAGTATCTGTTCTCATTAGTTCTCTAAGGGGACACATCTCCCTTATCTACTTCTAAGAAGCAGCAGACAGACACTTTGGAGAAAAAGAAACTTGGCTTTTTAGAATAATTTAAGAACTTTTTCATCTTTGTATCCTTTTCTTTCCAAGGTAAAAGCTTCATTAAGTTTTGCACTTGTATTGGCTTACAGTACTGGGAGCTGGGTCTTGTTGGATGGCATCGTTTATTTCTTTTTTCTATTTTGACAATTTTTCAGCCTCAGAGGAGCTGACAATTGCTGGAATGACGTTTACAACTTTTGATCTTGGTGGGCATGAGCAAGGTAAGAGACGATTCAGTGGAAGAATGGTATCGGCTTATGGTTCTTTTTATCTTTTTTTTTTTTTTTAAGCAGTGTGATATTTTTCCTTTTTAAATTGTGATTAAATTATGATTGAGATCTTACTATTTAAAATTGTTAAGTACTTTCAAACTTGTCAGAAGTTTCATATAGAGAACTCTACTCCTTTATACCTTTTGCCTCAATTTATTAGTCTCTATGTAACACATATTATCAAACCTAGGAATTTTTATTTTTATCTACTCTGTAGGTATATTTCTCCTTTTGTCAGTTGTCTCCATAATCTCCTTTACAGCATTTTTCCTCTTGAACAAGATCTAGTACAATATCAAAGTTAATCATGTCTTTTTATATTCTTTACTCAATGGAGTGTAAGTATGTAGAAAATTGTTATTATTTGTAAGTAATTCCAATTTGTCAAAAGTTGCAAAAATAAAAATGGATTTTTTTTCTTTTTTAAAGGTTTTATTTATTTATATGACAGAGACACAGTGAGAGAGGGAACACAAATAAGCAGGGGAAGTGGGAGAGGGAGAAATAGGCTTCCCTCTGAGCAGGGAGCCTGATGCCCAGGACCCTGGGATCCTGACCTGAGCCGAAGGCCGATGCTTAATGACTGATGCCCCCAGGCGCTCCTACCAGGGATATACTTGTGACCACTCTGATCTATTTAGTGGACTCTATCCATATGGGGAGGTTGGTAGATCATTTCCTTCTACCTTCCTGTTTTTGTAGTACCTTTTGCCTTACGCAGACCATGTCCGTTTGGTTCCTAGATTCTCATCAGGTATCTTGTGTGCATTTTGGAGATATGTAGAACAGAGCATCTTTTTCTGATGGACACTTACTTTACATTTGGCAAGACTTTAGGCTTAGGAGTAAAACATTTAAGACGTGGAATACATATTCTGCAAAGTGGGAAAGATATTGAAATTTTGTCAGATTTATTCATTTGTTATTAAATTGAGTTGAGAAGTTTCCTTTTGGAGTATTCATTATATTAGGTTGAATCTAATATAGCTTTTTAAAAGCCTAGTTAAAAGAACAGAATATTGGTAATTTTAATTTTTTAGCCAAGTAATTTTAACCAAAAATCTAAGGAGTGATCCAAATGATTTTATAGTCAATGATTTTATTGACATAATTACATTTATTTTAGTCACTTAATATTTATATCCCACAAAATTATATGTAGTATGATCACAATCACATAAAATACCTGTATAGAAAAAAGATTGAACGAGTATATTAAAAAACGTTAGCAGTAGGTGTGTTTCAATGGAGGATTATAGATGATCTTGTATCCTTTTTTCTATAATGAGCTTGTATTGTTTTCATTTGGGTGTATGGTGGCTTTTCTGCTTCTTTCAAAAGGATTTGCAACTACTTACAAATTTAAATTCAGAGGTAATGCAGTTGTAAGAACGGAACTGAGGCCATTTGGAGAATGCAGGAAAGGTGTGTGTAGCCCCCGGAACTGAGACTTAATGTGGTATTTGGTGTGATAAATTTAGCTTTCAGGTTTTGATAGATTAAGAAGAGGGGGAGTGTGTTACATGTAGTTTTGTTTTGTTTGAGGAAAATTTATGTAACAAATTGCTTTATCATAATAACTCAGTCACCGTTTTACAGAAATTACTAAAATGCTATATATTTGGAGATTTCCTTTTTTAAAAAAAACTTAAAAATTGTAACTTATAAAAGTAGGCCAGGTTCAGAGTACCTGGCTGGTTCAGTCAAGCGTGTGGCTCTTGATCTCAGGGTCGTGAGTTCAAGTCTCACATCGGGTATTGAGATAACTTAAAAAAAAAAAAAAAAGTTCAAGCTCCATGTAACAAACTGAATACACACTCAGCATATGAATATGGAAGGCAAAGATGGAAGTTTCCCCAGCTTCTCCCCATCCCTCTCTTAAGAGATAACCACTATTAACTATTTGATGTAGATGTGCTTTGTTATTCATCCCAGTGAAAATACTAGAAATGAATGGCTTAGAAGTTATAATACAATTAAAGTATTGCTTCCCGGACCATTATCACTTCATGACATAAACAAAAAAATAAGTAAACAAAATTTATAAGGTCTCCTGGGTTAAATATAGGAGACTGAGGTAATTGCCTGGGAACTCGAACCACCTGTCAGGCCCAGTCTCAGAGTGGACGGAGCCGGTGTATCAGGACACGTACACGTCGGTTAGTTAGGAACTAACTTGGGACTAATGGTACGTGGACAGGGAATTTGCATCTTGATGAATTTGGCCTTAGGTGTGAGGTAGGTCGTTTAACTGAGTCAACGTGACTCAGAGAGAGGGCTGGAAACTTTGCCGAATGGAAGAGCCCAGACTTCATCGAAAGGGGTAGCCGCCGCTCAGTTCCGGCTCGTTAGTGACACGTGGGTAGGTATGTGTGGGGCTGCTGGATGCTGCAGTTTTTCTGAAAATCAGGCAGAAAACCTTGATTTATTTTTTTCATTTGCAAGAAATAGATTCGGTGCATGGACCGTCAGCGTATATATACCCTTTGTTCTGATTTAATACTGGTTAGGACTCAAAAATCCAGATGGAATTGAATGCTATTGAAACCAAGCCAAGGTTTGCCCATTTTAGGGCCAAAAAATAGACACATTTTTCAAAATACTTTTTTTTTTTTTTTTTAATTAATGCAACTACTTTGTCTTTCAGCACGTCGGGTTTGGAAAAATTACCTCCCAGCAATTAATGGGATTGTCTTTCTGGTCGACTGTGCAGATCATCCTCGCCTCATGGAATCCAAAGTTGAGCTAAATGTACGATTATATTTTTTCTTTTCTTGGCCTCTGGATTTAAGGAATCCAGGCCAGTAGTGCCAATACTTCAGCATTCCGGTTAACCATTTGATGAAAGTCCTAGGTACAGGAAGAACTTTTTTAAATCAACTGTTTTTAAATCTGTTTTAAAATCAAAGTTCTTTAAACAAAAGTTCTTTGTTTTTCTTTAAAAACAAAGTTCTTTAAAATTTAAAGAACTGTTTTAAAATCAAAGACCTTGCTTTCCCGTGTCCTGAGGAAACTCAGCTCGCCCTGGAGGAAGTTATCTTTGCTCATATCTGTCACAGGGGGACGGTGTCCGGTTTGCTCGCACCCTCCCCCGTGTGTGCCCCTGAGCGCCTTTCCCTTCACGTACCACGGGTGGTCCCTGTTTCTGAAGTGTCGGCAGAGGGAAGCCTTAAGAAAGAGATTAAGGGGTCTTTATGTGTTTGGATCTGGGTTCTCCGTGCCGGCCCACCCTCGCACTGAATGACTTCACATCTCTTCACAGTCTGTTGTCGGTCTTCAGTTTGGGTCACGGCAGCACCTGGCACTGTCAGGTTTTCTCCTTTCTCAACGTTGCATTTTTGTGGGCATCACGGTTGTTGTCATGTTGCCTTTGTTAATCCCTACCGCGTCACCCTGCACCTTTTCTTTGCAAGAAATCAGATTCGGTGCATGGACCATCAGCGTATATATACCCTTTGTTCTGATTTAATACTGGTTAGGACTCAAAAATCCAGATTTGATTTGAAGCCCGCTTCCCCCCTCTTTTTTTTTTTTTTTTTAAAGATTTTATTTATTTATTTGACAGCGAGAGAGAGATCACAAATAGGCAGAGGCAGGCAGAGAGAGAGGGGGAAGCAGGCTCCCCACTGAGCAGAGAGCCCAATGCGGGGCTCGATCCCAGGACCCCAAGATCATGACCTGAGCCGAAGGCAGAGGCTTTAACCCACTGAACCAGCCACCCAGGTGCCCCCTGCTTCCCCCTTTCTGCCTGCCTCTCCCTACTTGTGATTTCTCTCTGTCAAATAAATAAATAAAAATTAAAATAAACATGTTCCTTAGGAGATCCCAGAGTTCAGCCATATGACCTCTTTTAGGAAGCTTTCCCTGACCTCTTGGACCTAGACTCGACACCTTATCAGCGTCTGTGGTCTTTACTGGTTTTCTTATAGGTCTCTTATCAGATTATGAACTTAAAAGGGACCTAGTTTCTTTGTGAAACCCTTGCACTTAGGAAAGCATTGGACATACAGTAGGCATCTGGTTCGTATTTAATCAGTGAATGACAATCCTTACTCCTGATTGTGTCTAACATTTCCTGGAACCTGAGATGGTCACAAGTATGTTCCCCATTATCCCTTCAGTTCTACTCCTTTCCAAGCTTTTCCTGTCTGTGGGCCCTGGATTCCCAGGCTTGAAGTCTGTGCAAGCTCAGGCCCCTCTTATCCGTCTTACCATCTAGACAGTCTCTCCACTTCTTTCTCCACAGTGCCTGCTGCACTGTCCCTCGGATGCTGCCGTCCTGGGCTGGGTCATTGTCTCTTACGTGAGCTTACATAGATACTTGGTGTGTGGATTCATTGTGCTTTTTTACACACAGATTCTTTTTTTTTTTTTAAGATTTTATTTATTTGAGAGTGGAGGTGGGAGGGGCAGAGGGAGTAACAGATTCCCCGCTGAGCTGGGAGCCTGACTCAGGGCTTGAGCCCAGGATCCTGAGATCGTGACCCGAGATGAAGGCAGACGCCCTCCAGGTGCCCTTTACACACAGATTCTATCCAGTAATTTCTGAATTTGGGGTCTTTAGGATCTGTTGCAGCTAATTTCTCAGACTGTCACCATAATTTAATGTTGATCATGCCTTTCCATTCTGCTTTACTATGCGTTGGCATACAAAGACAGGCAATTCTCCATGTGGCTTTCTGAATTCTTTTCCTGCTGTAAAGCCATTGCTTATATTCTTCCTTCTCCTTTCCATCTCCAAGTCCTGCTCCTCTTTTATTTATTTATTTTTAATTTTTTTATTACTAACATATAATGTATTTTTTTTATTATTAACATATAATGTATTATCTGCTCCTCTTTTGCAGCTTAGTTTGGGTTCTTCCACTTTGCTAAGACTTTCCTTAACTCCACCATTTCCCTGCCGTTTGATTTCCCCAAATGTCTTTTAGTATTTATATTGTCCCTGTTCATTGTGACACTTAATCACACTCTTGCTTTATTTTGTTGACAGATGTATGAACATAGACTCAGGATTTCTTGAGGCCAGGGATATGTCTTACCTTTTTTTTTGTGTCCCTGTCAGTGCCCGAGATAGTGCTTTGCACACGCTGGGCACTCAGTGTACACTCAGGGACTTCCCGTGGCCTTCCTTGAGGCCCTGGAGCCAGGGCCGTCGGTGCTCTGGGACTGTGCTCACTCGGTAGCTGGAGGACGGCCTGAGACTGAGTATTTATCTCAGAGTTAAGGTTGACACAGTTCTTCTGCCTTACAAATAGACACAGCCTTAAGTTGCAATTGTTTTAAGGCTGTTAGGGGATTTTTACGTAATGTCAAGGTAATTTTTAGGGGCTTCTTACCTATTATTAAGAGTGTTGTATAATGTCAAGATTTTTTAGATCATCACTCAGGTATAAAGACGATGGATTTTTCTCTTTACTTTTTTTTTTTTTAAGGATTGATTTTTATTTATTTATTTGACAGAGGGAGAGAGATCACAAGTAGGTAGAGAGGCAGGCAGAGAAAGAGAGAGATGAGGAAGCAGGCTCCCTGCTGAGCAGAGAGCCTGATGTGGGGCTTGATCCCAGCACCCTGAGATCATGACCTGAGCCGAAGGCAGAGGCTTTAACCCACTGAGCCACCCAGGCGCCCCTCTCTTTACTTTTGATACATTGTAGACAAGTGGTTTGTCTTGTAGACAAGTAGACAAGTCCCAGTGGTTTTCATGATCTGGTGGGCCTTCATAGATTCTCACCTAGCTCTTCCTTTATGTTGTCTTTAGGCGCTAATGACTGATGAAACCATATCCAATGTGCCAATCCTTATCTTGGGTAACAAGATTGACAGAACAGATGCGATCAGTGAAGAAAAACTCCGTGAGATCTTTGGGCTTTATGGACAGACCACAGGAAAGGTAAGAGAAAAATTGTCAGGGGACATATTATTAAGGAAATGCACAGCTTTTGAGACAGTCAGGTTTTACTATCTAGATTTTACTGGTCTTTCAAAAGTTTAACTGGGCCTAGGATTGGTTTTGCCATAGGTGATTTGTAGTCACTCTGAAGGCAGGATCCTGTTCTTTCACTGTTTTTGAGGAGATTTTCCTTGGGTATATGAGGATGAAGAAATCGGTAGGAAAGGCAGACTTACCAATTTAAGAATTTTCTGACTCTCTTTCAGTTCTCATTTAGAGAAGTCTTTTTTGAAGGAGACCTTCTTAACCAGAAATCAGTTTTGTGTTTGACCGGAGCTTTCAGGTTATGAAGAAGAGTTATCATTCATGATCACTTACCAAGCACTGAAACCCAAGCACTGGATTGTTGTCAGTGTTCCTTACTGAGCGAGATAGGACCGTGATCCCCATTTTGAAGATGAAGAAAATCTGAAAATGATTTGTTCAGATCCACACAGCAAGTCAGTGATAAAACCAGAAATAGACCCCGAGTTCCCCAGATCAGTAGGTCGTATACTGTCTCCAGTTGGAAGGAGAACTCTGTTGCAGAAGTGCTTATGAGAGAGAAGATCTAGATCAGCTGTAGTTAAGCAGGAATTCTGTTTTTTTCAGCTTGGAGTTTTAGCATAGTCAGTTTTAAAAGTTTCCCTTTTCTGGGATCTCTGATAACCTGACTTTTTTTTTTACGGTTTCTTATTTCTTAGTCTTACCTCTTCTTGATTATCTATTTCTTTCTAGAAACACTGGCTTTCATTTAGTTTCCCCTCTTCTGCGTGAGTGTTACACAACATGAATTCTTAAATTCTTTGATAAAATTTGTTATTAGTGTAGATTTCTGAATGTTTGTGCTAATGAGAGTGTTCTTTCTTTTTTTTAAGAGTTTATTTGAGAGAGAGTACGTACAGAGAGAGCACGAGCAAGGAGAGGGGCAGAGGGAGGAGAAGCAGAGTCCCTGCTGAGCAGGGAGTCCCAAGTGGGCCTCGATCTCAGGACCCTGAGATCATGACCTGAGCTGAAACCAAGAGTTGGATGCTTAACTGACTGAGCCACCCAGCTGCCCCAAGAACGTCATTATTTCCGAGTCTCAGACTTCTCTCCATCAAAGAGCATACTGGTTCTGTGGGTCCTAGTGGCCTTTTTCTTGGTTAGCTGCCGGAACTTTCCAGATGCCGGTGTGTTCAAAATAAGGGCTCTTTACAAAGAGAGTCTGCGAATAGGAGTGTGCTGCTTATTTTGTCCTGAAAACATGAAGCTCTGGGGAAGATACCTGTATGGCTTTGACCACATTTTTTATAACTAATTTCCTACTTCCATTTGCTTTTGAGGAATGAAGAGAGTGACTTGTGATCACCTTTCCGGCTTTGCCACCGTGGGAATGCTAACAGGCCTGTCTTGGTTTTGCCTCCTGTAGGGGAACGTGACCCTGAAGGAGCTGAACGCCCGCCCCATGGAAGTGTTCATGTGCAGCGTGCTCAAGAGGCAAGGCTACGGCGAGGGCTTCCGCTGGCTCTCCCAGTATATTGACTGATGTTCGGACGGTGAAAATAAAAGAGTTTTACTCCTCTGGACTGATCCTATTCACAGCTTCCTCATGAACTTTTCTAATAGAACAAGGAACGCTCTTCAACCGTGTCTGGCGTTGAGAAGCCGAGGGTCTCTGTCCGCTCTCTCCTCGCCCAGTGGTGACATGTGCTCTTCTCCACGCTGTCCGGAGGCCACGCTGCCCTGCGTGCTGGTGCAGGTCCGCATCCTGGGACTTGGACGCCGGCAGGGTTTGCCGGGTAAAGCTGCGTGCCATCCTGGGGCACCTGAAAAGAAAAACACGTCTCACCACTGTGGTTGATTTCAAAAGAAAGTGATTCTATTTTTTAAAGAAAGTGTTGTTAACGTGATTGGTGTCCCTCCCAACTTTCTGAGTTCACAATTTACTTGGTCCAGAGTTTTCTATTCTTTTTTGGGGTGGGGGGGGTCTAGTGAATGGCATTTAGTTTCTTCATAAAATTATGCACATGAAACACATTGGAGGCCGAGCTCAGTGGCGCGAACTCAGTCCTGTTGAGTTAGCAGGTCAGTGGGCCACATCCCCCGGCTCCCTGACCGCCTCGTGGTAGGCGGTGCCCACCTCGTGCACAGAGGAGTGGGGGCCGCCTGGTGGTGGGGCAGGTTTCCGCTGTGGTCAGCCGGGGTGGCTCCTCACCTGCCGCGGAGAGCCGATGGTTGGTTCGCTGTGCAGGGGTTCAACTTAGAGCGGCGATTTTATTATTTTTACTTAACAAAGCTACATATTGCAGTCGGTCTTTGCTTTTATACTGTTGTGAAACTTTGTCTCTCTCCATAGCACCTTTTTCATTTTCAGTTATAAAAAAAATGATTTTTTGCCTCATAAGAGAGAACACGCCCCACGCTGTCCTACACCGCAGGCGTGCATTGGTTACTTTTGCCCGGAGTCTGGGAGAACAGTTTCTGAGTAGGTGAGTCACTCAGGACAGTTAGCAGAAGGGCTTTTGATTCTGTGAGTTGACTTAAAAATTGGGCATTTATAGCGTTTGTTTGGATCCAGGAAGGATTTATTTAGTGGGCTTTAAAATTCTCACTTGCAGGATTTGGTCTCTTAATGGGACTGTTCATGAGCTCTTTTTTTAGGTCACCTTTTTGTTTTGGTATGAAATTGCCTTTCTCCCAAGCCCGAAGTAAGCTGGGGAAACTCTAAGGACTGTGTAGTGTTGTTCTTTTTGGGCCAGCATCACTTGTCGTTAAGAGCTCAGTATAAAAGCCTCAGCATGCCCTGCAGCGTGATGAGGATCATTTTTACAGCATTCCTTTTTCTTAGTGTGCGTGTAAAATTGGATTTTCCAGATCTTAACCAATATTAGACCCTCTGTTAAAATGGGTGGATAGCTTCATTTTTCTTTAATGAGAGGTGACAAGTAGTTTCCTCAAAACTGAAAATTATGATGCAAAAGTTCGGAGCTAAATTCAGTGGAATCTTTGTGTCTAATGCGAGGGTAGGGAAAGTGTGGATAACATATTCCAGGGTGAGTGGGAGTATTACTCTTTAATGGACTTCTCCTTGTCCGTCTTCAGTACCGACCGATTAGGAAAGCATCCTTCCTCACCGCCAGGTACCGGCTGCAGAAGCTCCGTAAAGGATAAGTCTCGGAGGAGCGTGACTTTCCTCTGTGAGCAAGCGCAGCTGGATTGAAACAAAACTGTTGGTCTGGAAAGGGGAGAAAGCCTTAACACAGTAGCCAGTGGTGAATGAACCTAGGCAGTTAACTTGCATACTTTTAATTTCCTTCGGCTAAAGGTAACCCAGACTTCTGCATCCAGAGACTCGAGGAGTAGGACTGCAGTGCTAGTTTTCTTGTTTTTGTTTCCGTGTCTTCCTCTTGGTCCCTGATTACTTCGTAGCAAGCTAGAAAACTATGGATTCTACGCAGCTCAGCTCTTTGTGAAAGTGGTTTATTTTGGCCACTGGAGAAAGAGGGGATTGAAAAGTCAGCTGGCATCTATTTCCTGCCCCACGGAGAACACTGTCCCTATAACAAGACAGCAAAAGAAACTGCCGTGCGGAGCGTGGCTCTTCAGAGTGAGGATCAGAGCTTTGTACAGGGACTCCCATGAATTGAGACTTTTCATTCTGTTTTATCAGAGTGCATATGTGTCCTATTTCAGGAAAAGTTAAAACAGTCCCTTACAAAAGAAAGTCAATCTGTATCCTAAGCATTTTAATAAAAAGTGAAAAGAAACTCGCTGGCTTGTGCCATTTATTTT
>CM053617.1:23435980-23459699 GCA_028646535.1 Procyon lotor | reverse complement strand
TCCGTGCATTTTGCAACGCCCAGGTTGTTCACAGGAGCCTGATTTCAAACTATTAGTCCCTACGGTCTTTTCAGTTTCGCGAAACTTTCTATGTTTCCTTTTCTAGGTCCCGATTATATATCTTAGGTTACATTTAAGGAGAAAGCATTAGATAAACTCCCCTCCTGGTTAGCCCGTCCTAATGGCGAGTGAGTTTTTACCAAGCTAGTGGGTTAAGAGGGAGGCCTGATTATATGTAGGCCCTGCTTACTTTTGATGGTGGCCTCTGGGTCCTTGGCCCGAGTCCTGGGGACACAGCCCATGGGGGCTCTCAGCCCTCCCTATCTGGGCGGTGGCCCGGGTCAGTTCTGCCCCTAGGCCTACGTGAGACCTGTGCCTCTCTCCCGTAGGACGGCTGCCCACCGGAGGCGTCACCCAGGACCCCCCTCCTGTGGACCAAGGCCAACCAGGGTCCCGTTGCTCAGCTAGTCTGTGCTGTCTGCCCTGGGGCCCAGCAGGGCGGGCGTCTCAGCCCTGGCCTGACAGGCCTTGTTCTTTTTGTAACATTTTACACGTGTCCCCCCGCGGGGACCCGGTTTTCTAAACTGAGGAAAATGTTTGCAATAAAAGATTATGTTGTAAGAAAGACACTGGATCTTCTCTTTTTTTTTTTTTTTTTCCTTTCATTTTCTTTTTCTTTAAAAAACAAAACAAAACAAAAGCCTGAAGCAAAATCTTTTTAGGAGTAGATACAGATATCATGGGGGGAGGGGAGGGGGGCACTAAAAACAGAAAAGGAAAGCACCCGTGAGACTCCTTTCTCATTTTCTTCTCTCCGCCACCGAACACAGACCGCCAACAAAGCCCAAGTCACTTGTACGCCCTCTTCCCTTGCAAAAAGGAGAAACAAGGTTTTAAGAATTTTGAAAGGCTTTTTTGTGTGTGTGTGTGTGTGTGTGTAAAAGTCAATGCTATAAATCTAAAACGAAGTCTGTCTTTTAAAAAAGTTCTAAAACAACAGGAAGAACACACATGGAAAGAAACCCCTCGTGGAGACCTGGTTAGTTAGAGACGGAGGCTCTTTTAAACGAGTATAGAAAAGGCAGGGGGCTCCTTCCGTGGGCAGGCCCCACTCTTGGAGCCCCCGTGACCCGCTGCCCTCCGCTCCCCTGCCGTCACCCTTCCTCTCTCCTCTTAAAACAAGAAACCCCCTCTCCTGTGACTTGGATCCTCCTCCGGTTCCCGTGGGCCGGCTACTTGGCGTCGAGCTTGGCCATCTCCTGCACGTAGATGCCGATGCTTTCGCTGTCAAAGAGCAGGAAGTAGACATTCTTCAGCGAGGACGAGCTCGAGTCGTCAAAGTGGGCCGAGATGGCTTTGAGGGTCACCTGGGCGGCCGTCTGTTTGGGGAAGCAGTTTCTGTGCCGGAGGAAAGGAAGAGCTGATGTCACTTTGGTTCCCAGGGCCCGCGGGGTAAACTGACCCTCAGCCCAGGGCACCGGGCTTTTTGGTTTCCGTCTCGTGGGGTCTCCCAGTGGCCCGGCGGGGCCACGGACCATGTCCTCTGAGCTGAGGCAGAGGGGCAGGCGGGCTCTGCTCTGCAGCAGCCACACTGGTTGGGACAGGTGCGGTGTGCTCAGCCCAAGTCACAGGGACGTAGGAATCCACGTCCCCTGCCTCCGGCCGAGCTTTGAGACCACGATAGCTGATGTTCCAAAACGCACAGCTAGGTTCTCTGAGCGCCCTCGAAACCGCTGTACGGTGTCAGGTCGTTGGTGAAAGGGGAAAATGGACGCTCAGTGCTCCTCTCGCGGACCCCCTATGGACGTGCCGCTGTAATCCGGGTGTGGGGGACCCCAAGCACGCAGCGGAGGTGCGGCTGTCCACCGGGCTGGGCCATGGCATCAGCCTCTGGGGACGCGGCCATCGTGGTTACCTGGGGTCGGCCACCAAGCCCGCCCGGCAGGAATTCTCACTCGCCTGCGGTGTCCCAGCCCAGAGCCTCACGACCAACCGTGGGCCGGGCTGCGGAGACCTCAGCCCGCGGTGCCTCTGGGCCAGGCTGTGGTAACCCCATGCTGCTGGCTCAGCCTGAGGTTTTGGGAAAGACAGCAGGCGGCGAGCCCTCCCCCAAGAGAACATCTTGGGCATGTAAACCCCATCCGTGTTTCAGAGGGGCGTCTCGTAAGAGAGAGTGTGTTCAAAATGGAAGTGATAGCTCGCTCTGACTCCGAGGGTGACGGGAGAGGGCAGAGGGCCTGTGAGGACGGACAGCCTTAGTCCCTACCTTGCCACTGTTCTCGCGCTCAGCTGGGTCTGTGGCAGTTAGGATCATCGCTTCTAACTCCCGAAGCAGACCTCTGGCGGGAGCCCGTCCCTTCTCTGGGCGTGTCTCTACGGCCTTGGCCTCCAGGCTCCCCTCCCGTTCACCCCAGCAGCACACGAGCCCCCTGGGCACTCTGACGCCGTAGATTTGGGGGGCATCTGAGATTCCGTACTCTAACATCCTAACAAGGCAGAGTCACCGCAGCCTGGCCACAGACCACCCTCCGAGTAGCAAGGCCCTTGAGCCTGGAGTTTTCGTTTAAGTAGGCTCCTCGACCAGCATGGAGCCCAAGGCGAGGCTTGAACTCCTGACTGACCCTGAGATCATGACCTGAGCTGAGATCAAGGGTCGGATGCCTAACCGGCTGAGCCTCGAGCCTGGGGTTTTCTGATGACGTGTTCTGACAGGGGCAGCCGCTGCGGATGTGGGCCTTGACCGTGGCAGCCTGCAGAGGAGCTGTTCCCAGTCTCCCGCGCTGCCTTTCTCTGTGTTTCGGAGGCTGGAAACTGGGTTTCTGGCCCTATGACCCGGTCCATGTGCTTGGCTGCGCCGGCAGCCCCGGGTCGTATCTTCTGGAACGGCCAGACCGGCTGTGACTGAGAGGGAGAGCCGCAGGCCGCCGGGAGCAGGCTGGAAGGAAAGACCCCCGGCCTCCCCCGCCCGCCCCGGGGAGCGAGGTAAGGGGAGCGCATCCTACCTGCCGCTGGGGAAAGGCGGGAATGCCACGGACTTGAGCTTCTTGTCCTCCGCCGCCGATAGGCAGTTTTTGATGGTCTCTTCAAGCTGCTCTTCACATTTGTCGGAGCCCCACTGAGGGATGTGACAGTGGATGACGAATTTGGCTGCGAGTCCACTGGACTGGCTCACGGCGGCTGGGGCGGGAGGGAAACACGGCGGGTTAGTTTCTGCACCTTCGCCTTCAGCCGGGGGCCAAGGCCGGACCTCACGGGAGCCGCTCGGCTGTGTGCGGACGGGGGAGCGAGAGAAGCCGGCTGGGCCACCGTTCTGTGCCTCGGATGGGACTGGCCTGGGACTGGCCGGCTGCCAGAGGGTGGGAGCCCCGTCGGGCTGGCTGTGGGCAGCGCGCACCAGCTCCAGACGAATGCGTCAGCGGCTCGTGTGCTCCGCCACCTCCCCGCCAGGCCGGGCGACCTCCTGACCGTGGTTCCCAGTGGGAGGTGCCCATCAGCATCACCTCTGACTGCTGAGGAGTGGCCTCCCCCCGAAATGTCCCACGTCCAGATCCCCGGAACCTGGGAGCATTACCTCACATGGCAAAACGGGCTTTGCTTTGCACAGGAGATTTAGTGAATCCCTTCGGGATGGGGGGATTATCCGGGATAATCGGGGTGGGCCCTAAATGTGATCACCTGGGTCCTTCTAAGCGGGGGCGGAAGGGGGTGGGCAGGGAGGTCAACGGTAGGAGCAGTGATGGGAGGAGAAGGTGATTGGAGTGACGCGGCCAGGAGGTGGGGAGCGGGGCCCAGCCCAGCAGCCAGCGGGGTGAGCAGCCGCTTTTCAGAGAAGGAACCAGTCCCACCCAGGACTCCGTGGTAGTTTCCCTAACAGTGTGGTTTAGTGCCCCCCGTAAATGGAGAGGCACTGGGCTACTGGCTCGCACACCCCCATGTCAGGGACCGTCTTCTGGTCACCTCCACAAACCCGAGGAGCCCCCACTGGGAGCAGGGCTCCGACGCGGGCCGTGCAGTTCAGTGAGGCCAGCCTCGTCTCACTGTTCCAGAGCATTCTCCCTTCTACTCCCCCAGGCCCGACCAGAGCAGTTCGGTCTGACCCACTGGCCATTCTCCTGCTGCCCGGGGCCGTGGTGGCCGCAGCCGAGGGCGGCTCCCTTAAGTCACCCTCCTCGCCGAGCTGGGGCCCCTCAAGGAAATGGGTGTGGCCAAAGTCCTGGCCTTGCTCTGGGAGCCTGGGGCGGCTTGGGCGGGCCGGGAGGGATCGGGGGATCGAGGGATCGTGCCTGTAACACAGATGGAGGTCTGTCGTGTTCCAGGGTCCGTGCGCGGTTGGTCTGAAAGACTGATTGTCCCTCTTGTTTGTAGAGGATCCCCTGCCTGCGGGCTCCATGCTGGCTCAGGACACGGTGGCCTTACCGCCCACAGTGTCCCTGCTCCCGGGATGGGGGCTGAGATCTTACATCCTCACTGGGGCCTCCCCATCTCTGGCTGACCTCCTCCCTGCGCCCCACTTCTGTTGTCTGTCTCTCCTCCTGGACGGTCCCGAGCTTGAGGGCATTGTCTCCGGAGCCCTGGCCTCTGGGCAGCACTCGGCCCCGACTCCATGGGAGAGGTGTGTCTCTGGGGAGGACACGGACCTGAAGTTGGAGCGCCCTGCCCACAAGTCACTTGACAGCCTTGAGAATCGGGGGGGGGGGGGGCGGGCGGGGGTTCATAGCAGCTGCATTCGCAGCGGCCAAAGGGGGAAACAACCCAGCCGATGAATGGATGGACAAAATGGACTATCAGTCATAATAAGGGATGCAGCACCAAGACATCTACAACATAGACGGACCTGGAAAAGATTATACGAAGTGAAGGAAGCCAGGTGCCAACGGTCCCCGAGCCTAGGATTCTGTCTACGTGTCTCTGTTCAGTGTCCTGAACAAATCCACGGAGGCAGAAGGTGGACGGGTGGGGGCCAGGGGACCGTGGAGGGGGAAGGGGTGCCCCCGGGGGTGACAGGAGAGCTCCAGACCCCGGCAGTGGGGACGGTGCAATTTGCGTGGAATTGCGTCATGGGTGTAAGTTTCCCTTTATCTTTATCTCTGGCTGGCGGTGTGCAAGCTGACTTGAACCAGCCAGACGCTTTGTCGTCCCCGGGCTGTGGGACATATTTATTATTTGTTTGACGATTCTCCTGCCCAGGTTCTCTGAGGGAGGCAGCAGTGGGTCTCATCTTGGCTGGGGTGTGCTTGGCTTGGCACACCGACTGTGCGTGAGGCGAGCGATGCTGGGGGGGGAGAGGGGGCTGAGGCCGCGCCGGGAAACCGGGCCCGAGGCCACACGTACCTTCAGCAACTTCCAAAGGGCCTTGGGATTTGCGAAGCTCTTTCACCGTTTCCAAGAACTCTTTGCCGCCAGCCTTTTCCAAGGCCTTCCCTGCGGAGGAGAACACAATGGGAAGTCATTGCTGCTGTCCTTCCCAAAGTCGTCAGCCGCAGCGTTTCACATAGTTTCTTTCACTAGGCCAGAAAACAAACCCACCGACCACGCCGAGAAAGTAGGGGTCACACTTGGCAGTGGAAATCCCGGTTGCCAGTGGGTGCTGCTGGCTGGGGTCTCGGCTTCTGTCCCGCAGGACTTGGATTCTAGCAAACTCTCTCTTTTTTACGATCTTGCTCATGTATTTTAGAGCTCTCTTGCGCGCAAGTGGGCAAAAGGGCAGAGGAGCGGGAGAGAGAGAATCTCAAGCAGATGCCTCGCTGAGCGGGGAGCCCGATGCGGGGCTCGATCTCACAACCCTGAGATCATGGCCTGAGCTGAAATCAAAGGTCAGACGCTCAATCGACTGAGCCAACTGGGTGCCCCTCTGGCAAACTCTTTTAAGGGCCTTAGAGGGAGTGATTGGGTCATGAGCAGTCTCAGGGCACGAAACCTAAAGGTGATTTTTAAACATGGAGGTAGAGTTGACACACGAGGCATGTGAGTTTCAGGAGCACCACACAGCGGTTGCACAAATCTTCAAGTTACGCCGTGCTCCCCACCAGGGGGACCACCGCCTGGCACCATTTGGCGCCACTGTAATACCATCACCTACATTACCCCCTACGCTGTGGTGAAGGTGAGCTTTCAAAAGAAATTGGGGCTCCGGTGTTTTGAAGTCTGGGTTCAGTCCCCACGCTGGGTTGGTTAAATTCAATGTCTTGGTGATTTTTTTTTTTTTTTTTTTTTAAAGATTTTATTTATTTGACAGCGAGAAACACAGCGAGAGAGGAGACACAGGCAGAGGGAATGGTAGCGGGAGAAGCAGGCTTCCTGCAGAGCAGAGAGCCCGATGCGGGGCTCGATCCCAGGACCCTGGGATCTGACCCGGGCCGAAGGCAGCCGCTTAACGACTGAGCCACCCAGGCGCCCCCAATGTCTTGGTGATTTGAAGGCAGTGCCTTCTCACAGACCCTGGCTCTTGTCACCAGGTCCTAAGGCTGGTCCCAGGCCCTTGGGGACAGAGGGCTCAGCAGGAACCTCAGGGCGGGGGTGGAGAGCTCTGGGGCCTTATTCCCAGCTCAGTACCTGTGTGTGCTTAGTCCTGTGGTCAAAGGACAGACACAGCCCCAGGGCAGCCCGCGAGGGTCTTCCTCTAACCTGGCCATGGTTTTCAATGGAAAAAGGCAGATTGGAGAGGCTAAACTTTAAGGACCTTCCTGATGGACGATCCCCTGGGTGTTTGATGTTAGGACAATTCTCGGTATTTCATAGTCATACTTCCATGGAGGCCAAGAGGAACCCCCAGGGGATGGCAGAACCCACCCCCCCTGCCCCGGGGGCATCACCTCATGGCGATGCTGTCAAAAAGCTAGCCCTTATTCTGACATATCCACGGATTCTATGGTGTGAGGTCTGGGGGCTGCATGTGTGTGTGGGGGCACTGAGGCAGCCTTGGTCCTGGGTTGATACGCTTGTAATAGGGTGTGTAGGGTTTCGTTACATTCTGCTGCTATTTCTGTGTGTGCTCAAGCCTTCCTGTAGTAGCGCACAATGCTTTAAAGTTAAGCATCTGACTCCTGGTTTCAGCTCAGGTCGTGATCTCAGTCATGGTCGTGAGATCGAGCCCTGCGTTGGGCTCTGCGCTCAGTACAGAGTCTGCTTGGGATTCTCTCTCTCCCTTTCCCCAGCCTCCTCAGCACACACGCGTGCATGCTCTCTAATAAATAAAATCTTTAAAGAAAAAAAAAAGAAGATAAATCAGGGTCTCATCTACAGGGGATGATTGGTTCGGATGATGGTTGTGGAAAATGGTATCATGAGGGCAGGGCCCTCTTCTAAACACACAGCAGCAATAAAAAAGGGGAGCATTCACAGTACGATGATGAGCCCGGCCCTGAGCTAAGCCCCCCGTGACACAGGCGCTCTTGCTATCCTCACTTACAGCGGAGGAAACAGAGGTTCAGAGAGCTTAAGAAACCTGCCTAAAGTCACACAGCTAGGAGGTGGTTTGTAGAATCCAGGACACAGACCCATCCTCACTCCAGAAGCCTCACTGCTGGGATCCAGGCCTGAGTTTTTTGCCCCAATACCTGGGTCCTTTCTACTGTATCACCCCCCTGCCACTTAAAAAAAATGAAAAAAATCACGATGACTTGCTGGATATAAAAATGCAAACTACAGAAACGATAAACTAACACGCTGCTACTCGTTTTGTTTTTGAGAAGCTAGGATATACGTCAAAACAGAGCTTAAGACTAAAGTTATAGGGCGGGGGGTGGGGGTGCGTCTTGCCACCAGAGAGGGTGGGGGAGGAGAGTTCAGGGCAGTTGGTAGGACCGGGGTTGGGAACGAAGAACGAAGTAGAAATTTTCACCGTTTCTGCATGCAGGTCCTGCTTCTCTGCCTTGTGATCCGCCCGCCCCCACTCCTGAGGCTGTCCGGTCTCCTTTAAGCAAAGCAAGTGGCCTCTGATTCCACGAGGGAAATAAACCTGAGGGTGCCCAGCATCCTGGGGCCCCCGGTGCTGCCACCCGAGGCTGAGCTGCCAGCATTTGCCTTAAATCCCAACCTTCGAGGCAAGCCCGGAACCCCAGGGACAAAGCCCTTGCTTTCTTTGCTCACTTTACTTTTTCAATGGTGAGTTTAAGGGACTTCTGTCTTAGAAAAAATGGCTCAGATGGTGACCACCCTGAGGGCTATTATGTCCGGCGCCCTCGAGAGCTTCCCCTCCCGGATTCCTCTACCCAGCCCGGGGCAACCCCTCCACCATCCACGGGGCAGGTGGCAGTCCCCCGGAAAGGTGATTCATCATACAACCTCATGATCAGCCTCGTCCAATGTCCATTTCCTTTTTACCAAAGGTGTTCTTAATTTCTAAGCGCCAAATCAATGTTCAGGTTTCCCCAACACACGTACAACGTTTACAGCGGCACGACTCATCATAGTCCAAACTGGAAGCTACGGGAACGGTCCCCGTGGCAGAATGGTCCGCATGCCCCCGCAGAGTCCCACAGTGGAACACTACGCACCCAAGAAGATGACCCAACGCCAGCCCCACTCGATGATACGGGTGGGTCTCACGATACAAAGTTGGGCAAAAGACACAAAAGAGGACTCACTGCGTGATTTCATTTGCATAAAATCCAAAGCAGAGGACGGCCATCTGTGCTGTGAGAAGACAGGACAGTGGCGGCGCCTGGAGGGAATGGGGACTGGGGCGGGGCAGGAAGGGGGAGTTCTGGGCTGCCGGTGAGGTTCTGCGCCGTGACCAAGGTGCCCGCTACACACTTGTGTTCACTTAGAGGAGAAGTCATCAAGGTGTGCACTAACGATCTGGCTTTTTTGTTTTTGTTTTTATTAAGAGAATTTTTTTTTTTTAGATTTTATTTATTTATTTGTCAGAGAGAGAACACATGCACACACAAGCAGGGGGTGCAGCAGAGGGAGAAGCAGGCTCCCCACTGAGCAAGGAGCCCGATGTGGGGCTCGATCCCAAGATCCCAGGATCGTGACCTGAGCCGAAGGCAGACGTTTAACCGACTGAGCCACCCAGGTGCCCCTAATGATCTGTTTTTATAGAACAGTTCAATAAACACTTCAGAGATATATGCAGATTCAAAAGAAAATTCGTTATTTTCTAGTAATGCTGTTTGGGGACATGTAGCGTGTGACGCAGTCCCCCCAGCAGAGGGTAAAAAGTCGACCATGACCCACTTCAGAAGGACTTGCCCAAGCAGTGAGGGATTCTCTGGCCCCTCTACCCGAATCTCGGGACCTTACCTATGTCTTCCTTGAGGTCAATTTCGGCTGTGGTTGGGTGGACAATACCCTCCACTCTCATGGAGCCAATATGGCTGATGTCACTCTGGGTCAGGGACAGCTGCGCCGGGAAGGAAAGATGGAGAGTGTGGGAAAGATCAAATCCAATTAAAAACCTTCACATTTCACCTCCTGCCTGTTAATTCTCACAATTATTTATAGCGAATGTCCGCATAAAGGGCCGGGGCGTGGAATGACTGCCGAGGTTGCCAGGTGTTTGGCCTTCGGTAAGCTCTTTGGCGCTCAGTGGATTTGATTTTCACAATGATGGCGGCATGCGAGAAATCTGCCTCCTCTTCCAGGAGCAGGAATGGGCCCTCCCCTCATCTTCCCTTCCCTAGTCCTGGGGGCCTTGGTGTGGGGTGACACTCAGTCTGAGTGGCTCCTAGGAGGGGAGCCCGGGCTGGCTCTCTCCTCCCATCAACACCCCGCATTCTCTCCAGAGCAGCCCAGACCTCTGGGGGCAGGGCCATGCGGCCGAGGGACCTCGCTTGAGACAAGTGGTGGGGTCCGGCCGTGGTCCTGACCTGCCTTCATCGGGCCACCTTGCCTTTTGGGGACCACGTTCGTGGGGCTACACTCATGAAATGTTGCCCGAGATGCTCACAGCTCAGTGGAAAGCAAGGCATTCTCCATCATCTCCCCTGAGAGCACGACGGTCACGTTCCCCTAGGTAAGGGGCAGAGAGCTAATTGTCACGCAGCTGTGGGCAGCCCCTGCAGGGGACCTCAGTTCCGCCTCTTTGCTTCCCTGTGTTCATCAGTGAAAAATGAGGAACCCGCCCCTTGTATATTCTTTTCAAACAGGCTCTTCCCATCTGCTTCAGTAGCCGTGCACCAGGCTGCAAACATTCAGCTACCGGAGATGGGATTCAATTTCTCTGTGTGTGTCTTACTTCAGCCCCGTTTGACGTGGTAGCTAAACGGTCTGTTCCGTAAACTTTACGCTAGTGGGAGCGAGTTATTTGCATGTCTGTCTGGGCTGCCGCAGACTGTTCAAACGTATAGCCCTGTTTGTTTTCTTTCCGCAGCCTAGAAAGGCAAGCCGACTGAATTATTGGCAAATAACTCATTTCTAACACCGGGGATGTCCAGGAAACATCTATTTCTATTTTCTCTCTCCGATAAATCACATCGAACCATGTCCGGCTGGACTCCCAGAGCTATCTGAGAAAGTTAGCTAAGGATGTTTAGAGCAGGCCCAGGAATGAGGGGGGCGTGGGGAGTTCCTGGCAATGACGTCATTCTTTTTTGCCTGACCTGGAAGGTTCTTTAAGCTTATCTTTGTCTGACCTACGTCAGCATGAATACTTCTCAGCACCAAAGAGCATGTGGATTCTCATGATGTAGACCCTGTCAAAGCCCTTTAGTCTGACCATGAATAATTCAAGACCAGAGTGAGAGTCCTTTCAGGGGAGCAAGGGGTGACGGAAGCATCATTGCGTGTTGCAAACAGGAGGTTATAAAAATGCAATAGGGGTTTTTACGACAACACATCACAATGGTCTTTATTACCTTCTGTCCCAGAACAAGGCTCTTAGAAGACAGAATGGTGAACCCATCCCCTGGCCCGTCTTCGGTGGTAGAATTTGAAGTTCCTTCTTTATCGCTGTCCTTTGGTTTGGACTGTTGGTAGAAATCAGAAGGACAGATGGCAACTAATCCAAAAAAGGCCCCAAGTGGCATTATTAAGTTCTTCCTGCCACCACCTTGGATGTGAAAGGAAGTGGTTAGGGTTACGTTCCGTTGTTGGGTGGAGGGAGGCAAGGACATCGATACAAGGAAAAGAAAAGGCTGCCGCCCCAAAGAAAGAGTGTTAGAGGGGTTCATAGGTACCTGTATTCCTCACTCAAATCTGGACACAGGGAGGTCATTCGTGTCCTCTGCAGTGCCCACAGCTAATGATGGCAAGCATCGGAACCAAGCGGGGTCATTCCTAGCCCACAGTTCGACCTCCCTTCTCCCAGAGGCTCCGTGGGGCACGGAGGCGGCAGAGTGAACGCTTACAAATCTTTTGTGTTATCACGGAGGTCTGTGGAATGGAAATGCGACAACCCCCGCAGCAGCAGCATCATCGTCCGGTAGAACTTTCGGTGACCATGGAAATGTCTTAGGCCTATTGAAATGCGGGTGACGTAACCAAGGAACTGGATTTTTAATCTGATTTAGTTTAAACGAATTCCAGTTCAAAGAGCCACATGTGGCTAGTGGTTCTGGTACCGGGTGGCAGATGAAAGACTTACTCTGCAAATGGCATCGCCCAGCTGTGGCTACCTAGCCCATCTCCCCGGCTGGACCCAGGGGACGGTCTGTGGGAGACACACAGTCTGTGGGAGGCAGAGGCGTTCTCGTGCGCAATGAGGAGCTCTAAAGAGAAATGAAAAGCTCCAGGCTATCATCTCTCTCAAGATTTTGATGGGGGCAGTGGAAGCATCTGGCAACATGAAGACCAGCATGCTTGGGGTTTGGAAACCTCTAGTAGACCCTGCTTGGTGATTTAAATCATCTCCGGTGATTAAGCTCCCTTTGCCATTTTCTCCCAGCGGGGAGAGTCCTCAGCCCATCAGCGATGCTGGCTACACCCTCCTTTTATGATCATTCCACCATCTCCTGCTCTCTGAGAGTCCCCGGCTCACACAGACTCCCGGGCTCACCTTTTTGGACGTCCGTGGTTTGGCCGCCTTGGATTTCTTGCCTCCCTTCTTGCCCGATGCCGCCTTCCTTCCCCTTTTCTCCGGGGGAGGGGAGAGGATAGTTTCCGACTTGCCTTTGGTCCCTCGCTTTTTGGCCAGAAGTTCGGGGTGAATTCTGGGCAGGACACCTCCACTGGCGATGGTCACTCCTTTTAGCAGCTAGAAAGAGAAACGCGTGAACTCAGGGAGCAAAGAGCTTGCTGGTTCTGGATTTAAAACAGTTCTAGCTGATGGCAAAACAAGTGTTACATCTGGTCTTTGCTTTTGCAGAGACACCGCCTGTTGGGTGGTTTCATTGGCTTTCTTGTTTCACCCGTAGAGTGTGTCTCTGTAGGTATCAAGGCATCCTGTGGTCTCTCGTACGGATAGCAAAACAAGGAGGGCACGAGGAAAGGGTGAGAGGCTGCAGCCAGGGAGGTTGCCAGGGCTGTGGAATTCTAGACATAACACAGGATAAAGAGCTTCACAGGTGGGGAGCATCGCTTGACAAAACTGGGTTCAAAGGTCCATGCTAGGGCTAGATCCAGCTAACAACAGACCAGTGGTCTCCACACTCTTGTGATCACGCATTCCATCAGTAAAGCAGGCTGGACCCAGGGCTCTCCATGTTTATTTCGTATGTAATTGACATGTGCTGCAGCATTAGCTCAGTCTGCACATCCCGAAACAGCTCAGGGACTCCAAGGGTGGTCTGCAGCCAGGGCTGGTCCACCGACAGGCAGTTACTGTCTGGGGCAAGAGAAATACAGAAATGGCAAGGAAGAGTCCAGAAACTTTTAGAGCAAGCTGACAGAGGTATCGTATATCTATTGGCTCAAATAGCAAAGAACTGCGGCTTGTGGTTTGTATGTTTCTTGTTTTTTTTAAAATGTTTCTGGCAATTAGTTTTTATTGTAGTTTTGGAAATTAACAGTCCATGATGGACTGGAAACAAGAGCTGATTCTTCAGCACACAGAGTTTGAGAAGAAAGAGATCGGAATAAAAATTCTCACACCATCCACCATCCATCTCGCGTTTCCCGGGGGAGGCATTCACAACACTTGGTAATTAATTCTATGCAAAGAAGATTCTCCTGCCCTCATCAGAATAAATTGTCAACAAAATTTGGGTGAAGAAACCGTGAACAACATCTCTGCACTGCACCTTCCCCAGCCACACACAGAGCTCGCTTCTAGAGAGGAAAAGACGGTCTGGCAAGACCCAGAGTAGATACGGGTCTAGTCTAGAGGCAATTTTGCTCTGAATGATACAGCTAGCAGAAATGGTTCTTCTCAAAAAAAAAAAAAAAAAGGTTCTTCTCTTACACGATCTGAAAAAAGAATTTTTTTTTTTTTGATATTACTATGCTTGGGAACTGTAAGCAGGAATGATAGGTAGCCAACCGGGTCCACGTGCCACTGGGTGTCCGGCAAACCCATTCTGTGGCTTGTGGCGATGTTTCAGACGGACGTACCTGATTGAGCTCCTCGTCATTGGCCACCGCCAGCAGGATGTGTCTCGGCGCTATCCGGGCCTTCTTGTTGTCCCTCGCCGCGTTCCCAGCCAGTTCTAGAATTTCCGCTGAAATCACAGTGGGGGGTTAACAGGCAATCACAGAATGGGGTCCGAGATTTCTAGAGCGTTTCTTCGGAAATGGTCTTTGAACGTAATCACACCGATGCGCTTGTGAGTTTTAATGCCAGGGCCTGGAAAGAAGTCCGGGAAGCCGGGAAGAACTCAGGATGGGACCTGCCCTATGATCCCGAGGCAGTCTTCCAGCGGCCCTCGACATTAATTCTCCCTCGCCTTCCTTAGCATCTGGACCTCTGGGTTTTTTGTCGAGCCCATCATCACAAGAGAAAAGGGTATTTCCCAACCTGCCTTGCTGCTCACTGTGGTCATGTGACTAGATTCTGACCAATGAGAGGGAGGTGTCCTCCCGTGCGGTCCTTCAGGGAGGTGTCCATCAATGGCGGGACTGTGCCCTCCTTCCCTTTCTGCTGGTTGACTGAGGACGCGATGGCTGGAATTTGGCCCAGAGGAAGAACGACAAGATGGAAGAAACTGGAGTCTCTTGTGATGGTAGAGGCTCCTCACTGGCCTGTCTTCTAGAGCTTCTTTTGTATGAGAGAGAGGCACCCCTCCTGTTTAAGCCACAGTCAGCAGGAGTCAGTGCTGATCAATACGGAGCCCTAACAACAGGACCTAAGTGTCTTCTGGACTCAGGAGAGCAGGGCCATCTCTGAAGAGAACAGTGATGCAGGCGGAGTCTGTCTTTGGTGCCCACTGGGACACCTTTTGTAAAGCTGAAAATAACCCAACCTCTTGAGAGAAAGAGAAAAGAATCTCTTTTCCCTCCTCACTTGAGGCCCCAGGTCCCTCCCGTCCCTAAAGGAAAGTGGGTGGGAAGA
The DNA here is from genome assembly GCA_028646535.1 of Procyon lotor. NCBI lineage: Eukaryota > Metazoa > Chordata > Mammalia > Carnivora > Procyonidae > Procyon > Procyon lotor. The sequence continues at coordinate 23,445,331 of CM053617.1, read as the reverse complement.
ACTAACTTGTACTGTGGGATGAGGAAATGCTTAACCCGGAAAGTGAATTCTGAATGGGGGGTACCTACAAGGCTTGGAAGGAAGGGATTTGGGGTTTGGGAGGGTTTCTGCATATCCCTGGGGATCTGACTCTAACAAACATGTCATTTGGTAAACGCAAAAGGGCCGATAAAAAGGAATTTTCCTAAAATTCACTTACATGTCATCAAAATTTTTAGTCAATTGAAAAAAATTTATAGAATTGGTTCATATCATCTATGTGCTTTTTTCCTTTCTTCTCTTTCCCTCTTCCTCAATTTCAGACGAATGTTCTGCTAATCAAATTTGCCTGCCTGCGAAAGTATTAATGAGGCTTTAAAGAAAAATTCCTTCCCTTAGAAAGCTCAAGGCATGTGCTGATACGCTGCCTCCCTGATATTGGGGTGGCGAAGTGTGTGTGTGTGTGTGTGTGTGTGTGTGTGTTGGGAGAATTTGCTGGTACAATGGCATAAATACTAAGCTCTAAAATTAACAGGCAATTCTGTGTGAGTCTTTACAATCAACCTAATTTCAAATAAATAGCACATGAAATTGCCATCGCTCATAAAAATCTATGGCAATAAAAAAAACCTGCATAAGTATGCCATATTAACTAAGCAAATGTGATTAACAAAAAATTAGAATAAAACACGCATTAGAGTTAAATATTTATATAGAATTTCCATAATGAAAAGTGCTAAATCACTGCAAATTCATTCTCGCAACATCTTTTCCAGGTTATTAAGCAACGAATATCGTGTTTACCAACAATCCATTTATACGGTGGCTGTGTTTTCGGAATCAAAGACTGGGGGGGTGGTAGTTTGAGAAGTATGAACACACTTGTTGGGACAAGGGGATAGAGTATTTGAAATTCATGCCCTATTAGGTCATCTGGTTGGCTGCGTTCAAACTGCTGCCCAACCCTTTCTTTCCCTTGGAAGAAGGGTACCCATCAAAAAGAATTGTAGTTATGAAGCTTTCGCAATTAGACCGGCTTTTTTGGCTCCAGGTTAAAATGTATAGCTCCCCATTGTGCACAATAAAAAGGAGTTGCCTGCCCCTGCTCATCTCGGGGGCTCTACCCCTGGGAGGAAGGAGGACTCCTTTAACCCCTTTTCCTAGATTGGGTGGGGGTGGACAAGGAGCCTCCCACTTTTAAGCTTCTGAGCCAATGAATTTAATTTAGTGTCTTGGACCATCACTTTCCTGCCTGTGTCTCCCGCACTTAGAGGAAGATGTTAAGCATCCTGCCATGTTCTGCAAATTAGCTGTCAGCAGGAGAGGCAGGGTAAATGGGAAGCCCGACAGGCTCAGAGCCTTCGGGAAGCCCCTGAGGTTGGGTTATTTTCAGCTTGACAGACGGGATGCATTGACATTGAATTCACAGGCAGACAGCCTGCCGGATTCCAAGGCGGCATGGCCCGGCCAGCATGCCATGGGGCTCCCAGACTAGCCTTTTCTGAAATCAGTTAGAGGAGAGAAAAACTTTGATTCTGTGCTCTAGCGCAAACACAGAGGTAGACTTTTGCTCTAGAAAAACTTCTTAATAATACCCCACTGAAAATCTAGACCAAGGACTTCTGTCAATAGTTGGTCTGACGGTTCCTTGGGACAAGGACTTCACGGTTTAAGTGTCTGAAATAACATTAATTATTAATATTTTCAAAGGATACTGTGATCCATATATTCACATGAGCTATAAATGTTTGTTATATCCTTGAGTGATTTTACTGATCTTGAGAACATAAGTATCCTTTTATTGGCAGGCAGTAGGAAAAATGAATTTCTACAGCACAAATTTGTTTCACTGAACATTTTAGGAGAAGATGATTTTGTGAAACAGTGGAGACTTCCTTGGAAGTCTATAGACTTTTATATTCTTGGAAATCACACTTCTAGCAATAGGAACCATCTGGAATACAGCTTAGAATCTGGTCGTAAAAAAAAATGATTTCTGTAGCCAAAAGGGATTTTGGAAATCTCGTCATGTGCATAAGCTTGGAAGAGTTGGGGCCTCTCATCTTGGCCACAGTCTGAACCAACACTGCCTACCTGAGCCCACAGGAGACCGGCCGGGCTGGGACGGAGGGCCTTCAAGACTGTTTTCTTCCTCAGCCCCTTCCTTCCTGCCCATTTGCCCATGAGGCGATGATGCCCCCAGGGGTCTGTCTGGACCCTCTGGTCTGCCAGGGCCAGGGAAATCCCATCCATTCACGGCTCTTGCTTCTCTGTGCCCAAGCCACCAGATCCGCACCTCCGGTCCTGATGTGATGTCCCCTGGACAGCACCGCACCACCCCCCCAATGGGTGTTCCACAGGTAAATCAAACTCACCATATCCCCAAATCCAATCATTTCCTTGGGGGTGGCAACTCTAGCCCCACACAGCTCCTTCCAGAGACCTGGAAGTCCCTTCCTCCCCCTCCCCTTCTCACCTCCTCCTGGCCTCACGAGACACACACCTTTGTCCCTCTTCTCCACACCTGTTGCCTGAGGACCTGAGTTCAGGCCCTCTCCTCTTTGAACCCAGATAGTTGTCATGGCTGCCCAAATGGTTGCCCCGCCCCCATTTTTGTCTTCCTCCAGATCCATGCCAACAAGGCCATCGCTGGCCCATAGACACCTTTGTCCAAATTCGATGTCCCTTCTGCCAGATACTTCGCTTCCCTGATTTCGTTAGAACAACACCCTTTACTGCCATCTGCTGGCAATGCTCATAATAAATATACAAGTCTTCGAGGTCTATGAGTGGAATTGTACTCCCTTTGATGCGCATCCTTGCACAGTGCACAACCTGTACAACCATACATGTGGCCCTGGATGCCAAAGTGATCTTTTCAAAGTATAAATGTAATAAATGAAAATCATTAGATAAAGAAATGCTTGTTGTTAAATGGAGAGACCTAACTGTCTGGAAATGGTGTAAATGACGGGTTTCTATGTGACACAGTGACTTAAGGTGCCTGGAAATTCAACCTTTTTTAAAGCTATTTGTTCTATCAATTTGTCCTACCTATTTGTCCTATCAATTAAAAATATATTACAGGGGGCGCCTGGGTGGCTCAGTCGTTAAGCTTCTGCCTTCGGCCCAGGTCAGATCCCAGGGTCCTGGGATCGAGCCCCGCATCGGGCTCTCTGCGCCGCAGGGAGCCTGCTTCTCCCGCTACCATTCCCTCCACTTGTGTTCCCTCTCTCGCTGTGTTTCTCTCTCAAATAAATAGAAAATCTTAAAAAAAAAATATATTACAGAACGTTTCCTCACTACAAAAATGATTTAAATTATTCATTTTCAACATCTTCCATTTATGTTATATCTATTGTTGGTAAATACAAAACTATTTCCCAGGATTGGGGGCTTGCTTTTCAGCCCATCTTCCCTCACTTCTACTGGAGATGTGAGCCGGACCAACATTTACAGGCGACACACTGAAGTATGAATGTGATGTCCATTCTGGGAGGCTTGGGGATGTCTCAGGTGGATGGAACATTCTAGATGAGCAGTTCAGCACAAATCTGCAACCAGATTGTGCCAACTCCTCCTGCTTCCTTGGGACTAGAAACACTGCACAGCTCTAACATTGTGGTGATGTGTGAACCTGGGCCCAGCCAGGCAGCCAGTCCAAAGAAATCGGGCAAGGCAGAGGGCTCTCTCTTGCCCACGCACCGTGGGCATAAGAGCATTGTCTGCTGTTGAGATCAGGGCAGGGATGGTGAGATTTACAAGCTCTTTTATGAGGTTCAGTAAGGAGAGACAGCAAAGGTGATGCTCTATGGGTAGGATGGTGTCAGCCAGAGGCTGATGTGCTCGTAAGGGGACACCATGGTGCGCTCATCTGTACCCAGCTCCAGCTGTCCCTCTGCTTCTGGGAACCAGAGGAGGGACCTACCCCTTCGACCAGAGCCTCCAGCCAGCTCCGGAGGCCCCGCGGGCCCCACTTCCCTGATGGGCCCCTTGTGTCCAGCATCTCCAGCTTCTCACCCTCTGCCTGCGATGCCACACCATTGTCGGTGACAGAATAGTCTTTCTTGCTTTGTCAAACGCTGACCATATAATTCTGGGTTCATTTCTGGGTTTCCTATTCTGCTCCACTGATCTCTGTGTCTATTTTCCTGCTGGTATCGTGCTGTTTTGATGACTACAGCTTTGTAATTTTATAACTTGAAGTATGGAATTGTGATGCCTTCGGTTTTCCCCCTTTCCAAGATTGCTCTGGCCGTTCAGGGTCTTTCTGCGATTCCGTACACATTTTGGGGTTGTTGGTTCCAATTCTGCGAAAAATGCCATTGGCATTTTGATAGGGCTCACATTAAATCTGTAGGTTGCTTTGGGTACTATGGACATCTTAATAATATTTGTTCTTCTAATCTATGAGCATAGAATGTCTTCTAATTTCTTTGTGTCATTTTCAATTTCTTTCGTCATAGGTCTTTCACCTCCTTGGTTAAATTTATTCCCAGGTACTTTTTTATTTTTGGTGCAATTGTAAATGGCGTTGTTTCCTTAATTTCTCTCTCTGCTGCTTCATTATTAGCGTATAGAAACGCAACAGATGTCTGTACATCGATTTTGTATGCTGCGACCTTACTGAACTCATTTATCAGTTCTAGTGGTTTTTTTGTGGAGTCTTCAGGGTTTTCTATGTAAATGCCATGTTATCTGCAAATAGTTTCACTTCTTTCTGACCAATTTGGATGCCTTTTATTTCTTTTTGTTGTCTGACTGCTGTACCTAGGACTTCCACTGCTACGTTGAATAAAAATGGTGAGTGGACATCCTTGTCTTGTTCCTGATCATAGAGTAAAACCTCTCAGTTTTATCCCATTGATTACGACGTTTGCTGTGGATTTTTCATATAGGGCTTTTATTATAGTGAGGTATGTTCCTTCTAAATGGACTTCTTTGAGGGTTTTTATCATGAATGGATGTTACACTTTATCAAATATTTCTTATGCATCTATTGAAATGGTCCTATCCTTACTGATAGGTTCTTATCCTTACTGACCCAATGTATCACGTTGATTGATCTGTAAATACGGAACCACTCTTGCATCCTGGGAATAAATCCCACTGATTATGGCGAATGCTTTTCTCATATATTGTTGAATACACTTCACTAGTATTTTGCTGAGAACTTTTTTTTTAAAAAGATTTTATTTATTTATTTGACAGAAAGAGAGAGATCACAAGTAGGCAGAGAGGCAGGCAGAGAGAGAGAAAGAAGCAGGTTCCCTGCTGAGCAGAGAGCCCGATGCGGGGCTCGATCCTAGGACCCTGAGATCATGACCTGAGCTGAAGGCAGAGGCTTAACCCACTGAGCCACCCAGGTGTCCAGGTGCTGAGAACTTCTGCATCTACGTTGGTCAGGGATATTGGCTTGTAGTTGTCTTTGTGTGTGTGTGTGTGTGTGTGTGTGTGTGTATCTTTATTTTTTTGGTATCTTTTTGATGTCAAGGTAATGCTGGCCTCATAGAATGAATCTAGAAGTTTTCTTCTTCCCTCTTATATTTTCTGGAATAGTTAGAGAAGAATAGGTATTAACTCTTCCTTACGAGTTTGGTAGAATTTGCCTGTGACACCGTCTGGTCCTGGTCTTTTGTTTGCTGGGAGGCTTTTCATTACTGCTTCATGTAGTCTATCCAAACTTTCTACTTCTTCCTGTGTCAGTTTTGGAATGTCATAAGTTCCTTGGAATTTATCCATTTCTTCTAGGTTGCCCAATTTGTTGGCATATAGTTTTTCGTAATATTCTCTTATAATCCTTTCTATTTGTGGTGTTGGTTGCTTTATTTTCCTCTCATTGTGATTGTTTATTTGCGTCCTCTGTCTTTTCAGACGAGTCTGGCTAGAGGTTTATCAATCTTGTTGCTCTTTTCAAAGAACCAGCTCCTGGTTTCATTGATCTGCTCTAATGTTTTTTTAGTTTCTCTATCATTTATTTATGCTCTAATCTTTATTCTTTCCTTCCTTCTGCTAGTTTTGGGTTTTGTTTGTTCTTCTTCTTCTAGTTCCGGTAGGTGTAGGGTTAGGCTGTTTATTTGAGTTTTCTGGCTTCTTGTGGTAGGTCTTTATTGCTATGAACTTTCTTCTTAGGACTGCTTTTGCTGCACTCCAAAGGTTTTGGACTGTTGTATTTTCATTTTCATTTGTTTCCATGTACTTGTTTATTTCTTTTTTGGCTTCTTGGCTGACCTCTATGTTTAACTTTTCGAGGAACCACAAACTGTTTCCACGGTAACTATACCAATTGACCTTCCTACCAGCGATGCACAAGGGTTCCAATTCTCTACATCCTTATCAAAAATTGTAATTCGTCATTGGGGAGGGTATGTGCTATGGTAAGTGCTGTGAAATGTGTAAGCCTGATGAGACACAGACATGTACCTGGGGCAAATAATACATTGTACGTTAATAAAAAAAATTAAAAAGTTGTAATTTGTTTAATAACCATCCTAATGAGGGTCAGGATAAAGTTTTAAGGGGTGCCTGGGTGGCTCAAGGGGTTAAAGCCTCTGCCTTCAGCTTAGGTCATGATCTCAGGTCCTGGGATCGAGCCCCGCATCGGGCTCTCTGCTCAGCAGGGAGCCTGCTTCCTTCTCTCCCTCTGCCTGCCTCTCTGCCTACCTGTGATCTCTCTCTGTCAAATAAATAAAATCTTAAAAAAAAAAAGTTTTAAATGCACAAAATACATAGGATGGCAAAGAAAACCAATGATGCTAAAATGTAATTTTCAAAGTATCAAAAAATCTGGCATACAGCAGTCACCAAGAGAGAGTGCGGCCTTCACTGCAGTCTGCCCACGATGCCCCCGCCTGTACTTCCAGCTCACAGCTCCCTGCTGGCCCCCAGCACGCCCATTAGGGCTTCACTCGATAACAGCAATAGCCCCAGGGACGAGTTGCGACCATGGGCCCTAAGCGAAGCCCCTTTCATGCACTGTCTTGTGTAATCCTCACCGTGACATTGAGAAGGTAAAGTGACATACCTCACGGTCCTCAGCTGATAAGTGGCAGGGCCAGAATTTGTCCTCCAGGGCACCTTACAGGGCCCCGCACTGAGCCCCTCCCCCTGCACCCTGTTTCTCCCCCAGTTTCCGGCTTCGGCGACAGGCACCATTCTCATGACAGGCACCGTTCTCTTCTCATCCCCTTGGCTAGTCCTCTTGGGAGGGGTCCCCGTCTCCACTCCTCAACCCATGGCAGCTTGGCTTGTGAGAAAGTGGCCAACCGAAGGCTCAAAGGTTCGTGCTTTCCTTGATGCCCTTCCCCCCATCCAATCCATCACGGGGCAGAGCTGACTCGCCTCCCAGCAATCTCCCCCAGAAGTCCAACTTTTCTCATCATCCCCTCCACACCCCCCTGTCCCGGCCACTATCAATTCTCAAAAGTGACACAAAAAACAGTCCCCAGTGGTTTCCTGGACTCTGATCTTGCTTCCTGCAAATAAAGTCCAAGTGATGTCTCCCAGATTCTGCCGCTTCCCCTCTACAGGTGTATGTCCCTGCGTGTGCATAACATATACATTTCCATCACGGCCCTCAAGGACCTGCCCGCCCATTCCCCGTCTCGGCTCTTACCCCCTCCCACTGCCCAGCTCTGCTCCCAATGCATCTGCTCCAGGTACGAACCTCCTCCAGGTTCTGGAAGGGGCCGCACACTTCCTCTAAACTTCCGGTCTTCACCCTTGTTCCTACCCCACCTGAAAATGTCCCCCATCCTAGCTCAATCCCCCATCAGAATCTACTTAATTCTTACTAATTCTCCACTTTGCCTGCCACCAAAGTCATTTGGGGGAGCTTTAAAAAAAAATCCTGATGCAGGGGTGCCTGGGTGGCTCGGTTGGTTAAGGCCTCTGCCTTCGGCCCGGGTCATGATCCCAGAGTCCTGGGATCGAGCCCCGCATCGGGATCTCTGTTCAGCAGGGAGCCTGCTTCCCCCTCTTGCTCTGCCTGCCTCTCTGCCTGCTTGTGATCTCTCTCTCTCTCTCTCTGTCAAATAAATAAATAATCTTAAAAAAAAATCCTTATGCCTAGAACATACCCCCAGAATCTCCAGAGGTGAGAGCCTAGTCATCAGGATTTTTAATCAATCGACTTAAGAAAAACCAGGGTTGCGAACCTGGTTTCAGTCCTTGTTAGGACTTACTTTACAAGAGGCAGCCCTCTGCACCCCACCTCCACACACACTTCCCAAAACTCCGGTAACTTCCTTGCCCAGCACACACTCGGCTTATTCTGCTGGGCTTCATGCTCTCAGCCCTGCTGGTCTTCCAGCCCCGCCTTCTGAGGCAGGAGCTTTCTCTGCTTTCCTCTGGATCTTTAAGGCCTCATCCGAAGGAGAAGCTCAGTCAAGATTTGTGTCATGGATGTTGAAGGTAATCTCAAGGGTGACAGGACGCGCTCATGCCTGGAACCTCTTTTCCTAAACAAAATCAACTGATGGCCACCACCTCACCCCAAAAGTAACACCCCCCCCCTTTTACTTCCTCAACAATGGTCTGCAAATTCTACTAGTAAGGATTCATTCCTTTGGCTTAAAACTTTTTGTTTCAGTAGAATGCAAGTACCTCGGGGAAAATGTAACAGGTGAACGGAGTTAGTCATTATCTTTGCCCCGAATGATTACATCAGCCTTAATGAAGGGACGACACAAGAACGACCATTTATCCAGTGTATCCTAGGCGCCTGGCATTAAAAGTGCTTGAGCTCATTCATGGAGTTCAATGAGTTAGCTCTGGAAACAACCCGAACTCAGAGAGGCTCAGGAATTAGCCCAAGGTAATAATGTAACAACGCCGGTGAACTGATAGACCCGATTTAAACTGACAAGAAGGGAAGGAAGGGACACAGAAAACAGGCCTGGGCTTCAGAGGTCCAACTTCACCTCCTCCCCTTGGCCCAGTAACCTACTGGGTGCTGGGACTGGCCCCGGGGGGACGCAGTGTCATTGGCAATGGCATCCTTCCCGTTGCTCATCCCCTCTCCTAGTTCACGTCCAACACATTGGCAAACGCCGTTGGCCTTTTCTTCAAAATTATCGGTACTCTGACCGCGGTACCTTCTCGGTACCTTCGCCGCCCACTGACCGGATCTCTGCAAGAGCGTCTTGCTACTTACCCTGCTTCCCCTCTGGTACCCTCTCCCCAGAGTCTCATCACTTCCACCTCCGCTCAAAATCTTCCAGAACTCCCACTGAAGGCTCTTACCCCTCCCTCCAAGCCCCTCCCTCGGCCCCAGCGCTCGCTTGGGGCCCAGGAGGGTCCTCCAACACCCTGCACCTGCCTTCCCCGCCCCCCCCCCGCCCCCGCCTGGTGCGCAGACGCGCGCATGCCCAC
>CM053617.1:23403549-23435480 GCA_028646535.1 Procyon lotor | reverse complement strand
CCCTCGCCTCCCCATTCCCAGAACACGCGCGCTCTCCCTCTCCTTCCTGGCTTCATTTGTCCCCGAGCCCTTGTCGTCATCTGAGAACCACACACGCTTCCCCTTATTTGTTTGCTGCTTCTCCTCCCCAGAATGCACCTGCTCGAGGGCGGGGATTCCTGCCCGTCTTGGTCTGCGCTGCCCGGAGATACCATAAATCTTTAAAGATGCGCGGGCTCCAAGTCCAGAGCGTGACGTTCGGGCTTTAGCATGCATTCCTATGGGGTCTCGTGGCTCTAATCCGACATAAATTAAAAATCCTATCAGTGGTCTAGTTCTAACACCGGGGAAGAGGCTAAGGACTTGCTGCCGTACGTCGATATGTTGATGCTCGACCAGTATTCGTTAAATGAATGAACAGGAAAACACCAGCTGTTACTGGAACCATGGACTAACCGAGATGCCAGTGATTCCAAAGGCCAAAGTCTGTTCTGGTATGCACCAAATTTAGACTTTCATCGAGTAGAGGCACGGGATGTACTTAACTACTATTTGATTATACCAACATTTTCATGGGGCAATGTAGTGCAGCAGAAGTACATGGCTTAGCATCGAAGGACCTCTGGGAACCCCCGCTTCCTGCTTGGAGGCTGTGGGAGCTCTGGTTACTCGGTGTCTCCCAGTCTCACTGGGTGATGCGGACCCAACAGGTAGTTTTAAAGCTTCATTTGCCTTTCCCTCTCTGAGCCAGCAGATTTTTCCATCAGACTCCCAGGTCCCATTCCAGACCCAGTGAATCGGACCACAGGGTGTGTATGTGGCGTGGAGGTGGGGGCCAAGCAGCCAGGATCCTGCATTTTAAACGAGCATTCCCTAGGCGTTTAGGTGGTGCTGCTACAAGACTGGCTAGAGTCTCACTCCTCTGAGCAGTCCCTGGACCAGCATCAGCATCAGCTGGGGGCGCATGAGAAAGGCCAAGTCTCAGGCCCCACCCCAGATCTTGTTGACAAGATCCCCAAGATGGTTGGCGCTTTGAAAATACGGCTCTCACACTTGATTGGACCAACTTACAGAGTCCTCCAGCCCTTCTCTCTAACCTTCTAAAGGGTGCCAGTGAAAAACTTTTAGCCCAGGGACAAGCCTTTCATTTCACAATAAGGGACAGACTTAAGATGCTAGGTCTGCCTAGGAAACTCCAGGGGGAGAAGGCTTTCACAGGTGGATCAAGGCAAACCTTTCATCGCTAACATTGCTTGGTGACAGATGGGGGACCAAGAGGGCAGAACAGGATTGAGCATTGAAGAGGAGGAAGAGATTGCCCTTGAGGGAGAAGCAGGAGGGGAAGAGGGACCTGGGGCCAGAAACTGGGTCCAGCCCGGCCACACCTGTGGGTGTTCATGATGTGGCCGCGGGGGGCTCGGCTTCCGGTGGAGACAGTTTGGAGGGGTTTGCTTTACCTGGAGGACCGCCCAAGGGATTTAAACCTGGCAGCAGGGGGATTTGTTAACCTGGGGCGGAGTCAGAGACATTGTTGCTCGTGGCTAAAATGACCCCTCAAGGAACTAATCACACTTACTTATACATATTTTTATTTTTACATATTTTATTTATAAATATTTTATATATTTTTATACCTTTTAAAAGCATCCTTGAAATTCTGAAGTATGGTTTCTGTCTAACTGTGACAGAACAACAATAAGAAAGTTAAACAGGGGGGTACCTGGGTGGCTCTGCCGGTTAAGCGTCCAAGTCTTGGTTTTCACTCAGGTCATGATCTCAGGGTCATGAGATAGAGCCCCGTGTCGGGCTCCGCACCCAGCAGGGCATCTGCTTGAGGATTCTCTCCCTCTCCCTCTCTCTCTCTCCCACTACCCCCGCTTGTGTGCTCTTTCTCTTTTACTTAGAGAAAGAAATAAAATCTTAAAAAACAAAAACAGGACAGCTCGGGGCACCTGGGTGGCTCAGTCGGTTAAACATCTGTCTTCAGCTCGGGTCACGATCCCAGAGTCCTGGGATCGAGTCCCACATCGGGCTCAGTGGGGAGCCTGCTTCTCCCTCTGCTCCTACTTCCCCTGTTTGTGCTCTTTCTCTCTAGCCAAAAGAAAAAAGAGCTAAACAGGAATTTACTCAAATATATAAAGATTAGGACCCACTGTACCCAGTGGAAAGTGCACCTGGAATGTTATGGGCTTTGGGGAACCGGCTGGAGCTGGTTCTCATGTGGGACAACACTACTCACGGCCCCCCAGGTCTAGCTCCTGTGAACCAGGAGACCCAATGCTCAGTGAGGACCTCGAAGCAAAGTGGGGACCTCATTGCAAAATGAATATCACGCCGCACCCTCATTCTCAGTCTTCCCTGGAGTTTCTCTTCTGCGGGAACCTAGACTTTTAGACTCTGTGTTTGCCGAGAGCAAGACACACCTTTTTCAGGCTGGTCTAGAGAATCCACTGGATGGTGCGTTCTCTTCTTTCCATGTTGCTTCCCTGTCGTTATGCCCTCTTCCCTCCCCTAAGGCCTGCAAAACCAATCTTAGCCAAGCAGGCGAGCGGAAACCCCGTTAGCAGCCCCAGGAGCCTGGAGCCAGCCACCAAGGGACGCGATCCTCCCTGTCCCGGGGTGGCAGGGGTTGCGGGGGGCAGGGCAGGGAGCCGGGAGGGGTGACAAGTTACCTGCCAGGTACTCGATGACTGCCGCCATGTAGACGGGAGCACCCACGCTGATCCGGTACTTGAACGTCCCTTTCTTCAGGTAACGCATCAGCCTCCCCACAGGGAAGATGACACCGGCCCTGGCTGAACGGGACAGCTTGGACATTTTCTTCTTCCCGCTCCGGCCCGACATCTTGCCTCAGTTTCCCTCTCAGCTTGCTGACACGGAGGCCTCCTGGCTCTAACACGATGCTGAGAAGGAAAGAAGGCAGGGTGAGGAAGGGGGGCCAGCAAGCATTTGGAGAACGGTGATGGGACACCAGGGCACCACGTGACACATTTGGGGGTCCCGGGGTGGCAGCTGAGACCTGGCAGGCCACTGAGGGCTGGGAGCCGGGCATGGGGGCTTCACAGGGCATCGGCAGCTGCCCTGCAAACATCTTCCCACCCCGTCGAGTCAGCCCAACCTCAAGGGGAGAGGCCAAAGAAAGTCACTAGAGAAAGGGGTCACAGTGCGGGACTGCGGGACGGTGGCCCCAAAGATGCCCAGAACCCCTGCCTATGTCACCTTATATGGCAAAAGAGACACTGAAGGTTCTTTTAGGTTCTTTTAGGAGGGGGCAGGAGATGAATGAGTAGGAACAGGAGAAGCGATGGATTCTCTCCCCAGAACTTCCAGAAGGAAGCAGCCCTACCAACACCTTCACTTCAGCCCAGAGAACCTGATTTTCACCTTCTCACCTCCAGAACTGTCAGGGAGTAAATTCATATCGCTTTAACCCCTAAACTGGGGCGAAGTTATGATGCAAGCAGCAAGAGGATAAATAGGATTCCTCTTCGCCCTGATTTGCTTCTGCCTGTCCGACCCCAGAGTACTTCGTTATTAGGGCAATGCCGGTCACGGTTGGCTCTGACCGACGACTCAGAGCTCCTGGGCATTTCTCCGATGGAAGTGCTTTTCTAAATTCTCCAATCTCCAGTTCTCAAAAAACAGAAATACGAGTAAAAAAACAAACAAAACAAAAACAGAAATACGTCGGAAGATGCTGTTTATTCAGTATTCGAGAGTAACCAAACCCAGTGAATCAAAAGCTACAAAGCAGACCAAGCTTCTGCTCCTCAGAATGAGGGGTCCAGGCTGATTTGGGGGAGAAACTTCAGAATCAGCCTGAAGAGGTGAGTTCAACACCCCAAGAGACACGCCCCTAGCTCACTGTTATGTCAGGAATCGATCTTCTGTATGAAGATGAGATAATCATATACTTCCGAAAAGCTCATTCAGAGAATCGTGATAGAGCTTCACCCCGTTGGTTGAGGGAGTATTGCGACCAAAAGATGGGATATATTCCAGAATAAGTAAAAACAAACGAGACAGGACAAATAGGCAGGACCAAAGAGGAAAAAAGAAAAGGAAACAAAATTTCTAGGAAATGCGTTAATGAGTCAAAGTTCTCTGCTTCAAGGGCAATGTCATTCCCGCTGGCTATTTCGCTCGGGAATGCAAAATAAGAAAGTCAAAAAGAAATTGAGATGGGTTCTGTTTGCGGAAGCTGCCTGTCTCACATGCTAGTTAGACCAGTTTACCAATAGCCGACGTGACCATGATAAGGCCCAAGAAAGTGGGCGAAAATATGGTGGAAGAAAGTGCGACACTGAGGCATGGCTGATAGGAAAGACACGAAGCTGGGATTCATTTAATCTGGTGGAAGAATGAATGTAGAGTTCAGGTTCCTAAAGTAGCTGATTACCCAGTTACAAGTGAGGGGTTTTATACAAACACTGTGAAATTGACAACCAACCCCGATCTCGACATCCTCTCATCCTCCAGGTGAATAATGTGCCTTTGAAGCATTTTAGTACATACTTCACACACATTATTTTTTACGTGCTCATATGTACTTACTATACTCCTATTTTATGAGTCGTTTTGCCCCCGAAAGATGTAGGTATTCATCAAAGTTAAGTACGAGCAAATAGCTTAGAATACTGTCTCTTTCATAATAAGGCACAGGGATCAAACAATTGCACCCTTTTAAAAACTTCCACAATTTTCTGTGCTTCCGCTGTCCCAGGCTGCTGCCTCTTATGGAACCACTCAGATGTCCTCCCTCGGAGGAAATAAGCGACTGCAATATTACGGTCTTAACCATCCATTTACGTTAAGGAAACTGAAGTCAGACATCCGTCAACGTCTGCAGTACCTGCTATTGGTCATCGCTGACTCAGGGCATAGGGGACTCAGAAAGCACTGTGAATTGGTCCTGTCCCCAGACAGAGCTACATGACTGGTTTGTTAGCGGATGTTGGGGTCCAAAACCGAGGTGGCTCCTGGTAGAGCGGAAGGCCCCCAGGATCGGAAACAAGAAGCCCAGGGCGAGGTCCTGCTTCTACATAAGTAGCCAGGCGACCTCTGAGTGTCATTGGTTTGTGGGCCTCATCTGTAAGACAGGGAGGTGACTCATTGACCCTGAAGGTCATTCCTGTCTGAAACACCCCAGTGTTCGCGAAATGCGCTTTCAAATGGTTCTGGTAAAGAAGCTTTAGTCCCTTAAGGAAATGAGTTCTGAAGAGTTGAGGGCCTGTACAGGTTCGTAAAGATGTATTAGTATTGGGGACTCCGCTAAGCCAATTATGGGCTTTTTGTAGGCACGGGTGAGTTGGGGGAGGGGGAAGATCAGTCGGTCTGGTTGCCCAGAAAACTACCTGGAAAGTCCACCACAGGGTGGACTTCTCTTGCTCGCATTGTGCGCGCTGGACGGTCAGGATCTCTCACGCCAACAGAGAGGACGCCCAGGGCACGAATACCACAGGGGTAGGACACGCTCATCCCTCCCCACCTTGCCGTATTTTTCTCAAAAATAGCCAGAGAATGATTAAGTATGCAGGGGAAAGCCACCTAGCGACTCGACCGATGTCAGCCAAGTGGAGTCACAAATTTCTCTAAAACAAGTGACTTCAGGGGACTGATGCCTAAAACACTCATGAAGCTAAAACAGCCAGGTAGGGAAAAGCAGGGGCAGAGAAGACAGAGGCGCATGCCAGCTACGCAGTGTAAAATGTAGGGGTCACCCTACGCACAGCATTTTGTAACCAGACTTTCTTTCTCTGGCTTCCAGACTTTACTCCAGGTCAGGGCTTTCCAGCCGGGGAGGTGGCTCCGTCTGAGGTCTCTGTGGGAGACCGTGCTGGGGGAACTCCGTCTTTGCAGACACTTAAGCAGCTGGGCCCCCAGCTCCTGGGCTTCCGGTGCTGGGAAGACCCGGATATTGTAAGAACCAGACCACATCCGGGAATCCCTAAGGATTCCCAGGATGCTGATGGGGCCGACACGCCACACCCACTGGACCCCACAGGTGGGAGGAAGTGCGTGGCCCCCACCATCAGCTCCAGAGAAGACTCTCCTTTTACAGACCACCTCCCCACCCCAGCCCGCGCTGGACTCTGCCTGGAGCGGTGAGAGGTTGTCTCATGTCATTGAAGCCATAACTGCCTTCAATCCCAGGACACCGTTTCCCCGGACTCGATCTAGTCTTGGAAAGTCAGCGGTTAAAAACTTGAACGGGTCTTGATCTACTTCCTGCGAATCTCCGTGGAGGGCCACTCGTCTAAAGAGAAGAGCTGAATGGCAACGAAATTTGTTTCCATCAGACTAATACTTAAATGTTTACATTTATTTACCTTCTGCTCGAAAGCAATTTTTCCTCTAATTAGGCACAGCTAAGGACTGCCCTACATTATGTTTGTTTACGAGTTTGAAGACAAGAATATGGCCAGATGAAGCTCTCCCCGTGGTTACAGGAGCCACGTGGGCGCCCCCTGGAGGCAGCGCGTGGCCAAGTTCAGCGGGCCCCGCCCTCCTGGCTAGTCCCTGGGTATCCTCGGGTCCTTAAGAGGAACTGGGGACCAGTGCAGAGAGAACCTGGATCTTGCAGTATAGCTGCCCTTTCATATCGGAGAGACCAGGAAAACCAAGATATAAAGTCTCCTGATGGCTTGCAAAGCGAACGGGAGAGTTTTCAGCACGCTAACAGTGGGGGCTCAGGGAAGAAGGCGGGAGAATGCCTTGCTGCCTGCTCATTTCCCTTTCCCTCTGAAAGCACCGTTGGAAGAACAAAACTAGTTTTGTGTGTGCTGGGCAGAGGGCACATGCGGACTCCGTTGTTTTAGGATTTATTCCTACGGTGATTTTAATCCCGTAAGGACACCGATGAGCTAGATTTTACAGATATCGCAAGGGTAAACATTAAATTGCAGTGTTGACTCAGACACGGGCAATAAACTCATGCCAGCCCGTTCAAGTAACTACTGTATTTCATTGATTTTATGATGCCTTTTTTTTTTTTTTAACATTTTACTATCTCTAGAAATCAGTATGCATCTTCCAATCTATGACATCATTGATTCAATGGAAGATAATATTTATGAAGCATTTGTTATTGAACAAGAAACTACATTAGTTGTGGAGTATACATGGCCCTTGTCCCCAAATATGTTCCAATGACGTTGCAAGACAGACCATGATAAAGTTTCAAATTAATGCTAGAGACATGGTTCCCAAACTGTGCACCAAGGTACCCTGGGGCAAGTCAGTAAATGTTTAAGCTTTCAAGGAACATAAAGTGATACCCAACCACTGTCGGAACCTACAGCTACCGGGCCAAAGTGTTCCTACCAGGGGTTCATGACACATTGTATTATCTTCTTTCTAATGATTCCTTATGTTACAAAGCTGTGTTTTCCATTGCTCCTGTGATTAAACCAAAAGCCAAGAGAAATCGACATGGAACAGAAAATGAGAGTGGCCGTGTCCAACCTGATTCTAAGGTTTGGGAAGTTGTGCAGTGCCCAACAGATGCACGCAATTTATAATTCATTGTGGCTATTTAAGAACAGGATGCAAATATTCTTTTTTCTTCTTATTTATGTAAGAGGTTTTTTTTTCCTTTCAAATAGCTCTTAATGGTTAGGACACCAATACTAAGTTGTTTGGACCTCACCACTTAATAAATAGAACTGGTAGGCATTTCTTCTGGTTTAGGCCCTAGGATGAAAAATGGCAGAGCCACTAATTTCTCTGTGAACTGAGAACGTCTGGGAACTTCTCTGTTAGGACCCATCACCAACTGGCTGAAACATATAATTATGACTTGCTCAAGGTCACACTGAAGCAAGGAAAACAAAAAAGTTAAAGAAGTTATTTAAAATTTAGAGTTTGGGGGTGCCTGGCTGGCCTAGTCGATAGCGAGGGTCCCGACTCTTGATCCCGGCATTGTGAGTTCGAGCCCCACATTGGGTGTGGAGAGGACTTAAAAATAAAATCTCAAAATAAAAATTTGACTTTATTTTATCTTTAAGTCTAAGTAATATTTGCACATAGTAATATAAAGCAAAAAGATAAAGAAATGCACAAAACAAAAAGCAATAGTCTTGCACCCCACTCTTTCTACCCCCAATCTCGCCTCTAGAGGCCATTCTGTGACAGTTTCATAGTTTTAGTTCTGGTGGTCACCTCCCAAGCTCTAGTATTTATACTTTTACCTGGTGATTTATTTCCATTTTTAGATAGTCTATCAATACCTATGAAGGACAAGAACTTTCCCCTCCCTTTTCTAGCTGTTGACAGCATATTACCATTTTTATTTCTTCTGATGATTACTTTGGGAACTTTATTTTTAAAAATTTTATTTATTTATTTGAGAGAGCATGAGTGGGGGCCGGGGTGGGGGGGAGGAGCAGAGGGAGAGGGATAAGCAGACCCTGACTCAGGGCTTGATCCCATGCCCCTGAGATCAGGACCTGAGCCGAAATCAAGAGTTGGCCCCTTAATTGACTGAGCCACCCAGGCGCCCTTATCTAGGGGACTTTAAATAACACACTTCAAGCTCTGACTCCCCCAACTTCAGGTGTTCCCTCTTGAGCCGCTGTTATGTAGGCTGGGGCTGTGCACCCTGAGTTCTCCCTGGTCCTCCGCTCCCTACCTCCCCTCCCATTCCTACCTCTGCCCTCCCTGCTGCCGTCATCCCCACTCACAACTTTCCGTTGGTTCCAGAATCACAGTGAAATCTTCATTTTGGCTCTAGGCTGATTTTGAAAGCGCAGTGCTCATAGGCAGCATTTATAGGATTGAGACTTTATAAAGACTCGCCCTTCAGAATCAAGTGGGTGTTGGGCTCACATTGCCCCTCTGCGGTCCAGCGCGGGGTGCCTTGTGTCTCAGGATCAACAAGTGGATTCTCTGTGTTCTGAAAACGTGTTGTTCAAAAACCATTCCACATTTCACTTGGCTTCACATTTAGATCTCGGCTTTCTTACACGGCTCCTCACCCCCACCCCCAAGTTACGAATCCCTGTCAATTTGGGGGGGTGGTCTACAAAGCACCTGGGAACCCCGGACTAGTGAATGGGGAACGTAGCTCCTAAGGGAAACAGGGTTAGGTGGCCGCGATCCTCTGGTCACCACTTTTTCATCAATGAAATCAATACATAACTTTGTTTTATGTGTGTTTCTGTTTACAGACACCTTATGTAATATGTAGTGTTGATTCATCAACATTGGACCCACAGGAACTAGCGACTATCACTTAAACTTGAATGAACCTCATCTAACACACATATTTCCTCCCAAAGGCACATTTGCTCGAAGCCTTCTTGTGCTCAGGAACACCAGACGTCACTTCAGGACGGTGCTTGGTGGCCATTTTGAACAGCGGAATCATCCATGGAAAGCACATAGATGTGCAAACCATGGCACTCAACAGGCCATGGAAAGGGCACGAATTTACTGAGTGAGAGATGAAAGAGGAAGGCCAGTCTCGGTAGAACTCAGCTGGGAAGGTGAGCGATTCGGCTCAAATGTTTTTTGAGTCTTTGAAAGACTGAAAAAGCATTGATTTGGGGGTGACAAAGTTTATCAAGCGGGCAAACTCGCTAATACAGAATCCGTGAATAACGAGGATTGATTGTGTTTTCCTTCGTTCTTGTTGACGAAAGAGAAGTGTGGCTTTGCCTTGGCCTAAAAATCCCCTGGCTTCTCAGTCATCGTTCTTTGCCGGGGCCACTTTCTTCCCAGAGACTTTTACCCTGAAGTCCTCGGACCTCTGACCTCACGCTCCAGTTTGGAATGGTTGTTTTGCCCAGTGGTCATGCCAGGACTGTCTTCTCAGCTCGTCCCTCACTCAATCTCTTCCTCCTTCTCTGCTTGCCGCCTTATTTGCTTGGGGTCAGCCTCCTGTAACTCTTCAGAGAGAGTACAGGGAAGTACACTTAGGTCTCTTACAGAAATGGAACTGTCTTTACTGAATGATCTTTGGATGATCATTCAGTAGCGTTTATAATTTTTAGCATCGAAATCATTTTGCTTCAACATTTGGAAGTCCCCAACCCTCAAGCTTTTAGATTGTCTCTTTCTGTTCTAAAATTTCACAGGGATGTGTCTAGGTGTGGGTCCTCCCCGACCCCGTTCACCCTGCTCAACAGGTGATAAGCCTGTTCAATCAATCAGAAGACCGGTTTCTTTAATAACTCCGGGCATTTTTCTGTTACAGACTTGATCATCTCGCCTCATCTCTTTATTCCTCCCCCCGTCCCTTCTCTTACTGGGATGCCTGTAAACTAGGGGTTGGGTCTCCTGCATTGCTCCTCAAGTCTCTTATCTTTCTCCTTCCATTTTTTTCAGTCCTCTTAACACCTAATTTTGGCAATCATGTTATTAATTTCCAAGAGCTCTTTTTTGTTCTTGGATGGTTCCTTTTTCCATATCGGCCCCTTCTTTTATGAATGCACCACGTCTTCAAGTCTCTCTCAGACCAGTTAGGGTGTGTTTACGTAATCGTCTGTTCTCGAAATTATTTAGTCCAGACGGTCATCCTGTGTATTTATTTTCATCTTTCTCTTTCATGTTAGATTTCCTTCAGTGGCTGGTGAGCTTTGGTCATGCCTTCATGTTTAAGAATGAAAGATAAGGCTGATCATTACGGGCAGATAAGAAAAGCTTTCCTCAACTGTTGTTAGCTAGGCGTGTTCCTGCTTGGGACCCCTGGGTGCGTGCGTAGGGCCTGCCAAGCTGTGGGGAACACCTGGATGCCCCGTCAGGGGCTGAGAACCCCCAAATGCCAGAATGGGAAAGCATCACTTTGTGGAACTGCAGGTGTCCTAGAAATTCTAGACCTGCCCTGTAGTCGATCAGTTTCTCTCTTTTTTCAAAAAATAAGCCTTAATAGATTTCTTTTTTTAAAATAAGTAAATATATTTATTTTGAGGGGGGAGGGGCAGAGGGAGAGGGAGAGAGAGAATCTCAAGCAGGCGCCAAGCTCAGCGCCGAGCCCCATGCAGGGCTCAGTCTCACGACCCTGAGATTATGATCTGAGCTGAAATCAAGAGTCAGACACTTTACCAACTGGGTCACTCAGGTGCTCCATGTAGTTGTTCAATTTCTTTAGAGAGGAAACCCGGAATGTTGGTTGGGGGGATAAATGCCAGATGGCCAGAAACTATTGGGAGAAGGAGAGGGAGAGGGACCAATTCAGCTGGCTGTTCTGGAAACAGACTCTCAGCAACACACCTTGCCCACCTTCCTTGCAGCTCCCTCTTGCCTTACCCTTAACCGGGGCCTCCCTCGTGACACTGTCTGCACGGTCTGAGGCACTTGGAATCTTCTAGAAATTTGCTGAAATCTCCCACCTGTTGAAGACCCACACCAGCCCTCCGCAACCTCGTTGTTCTGTGTTTCTTTTCCTTGAAATTCTTTACCATTATATTTGGGGGCTCCAGGAGAGGGAAAGCCCCTGTGCTCTGGCCATCACGTAGAACTGGAAATGGAAGATGTCATTGTGACTTAACGTCCTATTGAACATCAGTTGGGAATCAGCCTAGAAATGAGTGTGCGGGTAAAGAGAAAAAGCTCAACTGTTTTATAAATGAGAAATAATGTCATATTGAACAATTTAGATCACTTTCATCACCAGGTGAGTCACTGGTCTTGAGATAATTGAGGAATATAAAATTTCCTATCAAGAGATTATATAAGACCCATTAATATAACCGAATCAAATTCAGTGTGTCTATATTTGCCCGACTATAGCATATGGGATTCCTATAAACAATATTTATAATTATACTGTAATCCCAGAAGGGAGGAGAAGAAAGGAAAGAAAAATCCCAAGCATTTGCCCTTATTGAATGAATTGCTTTTGGTGGGAAACTGCAAACTTTGCTTAACACCCTGACTGCCTGCTTTCTTGAGAAGACAAAATAGTCTGGTTTCTTTGGACCGATACTGTCTCTAATTTAAATACGTTCTTTCTCAAAGCATAGAGAGCTGATCAAGAGTAACTCATTTTTTTTTTCTGCCTCCAACAACTTCTTGCAATTTTTATTAAAAATTTAAAAATTTATTAAAATTAAATGTATTAAAATTAAAATTATTAAACTGATGAGGACTAGGACAAACTCGAGCCGATCAGCAAGATGGTCTGTTAGAAACAGTCAGTGATCCTGATTTCCATGACCCCTTTTCTCCTGTTAAGGTGCTGCAAAGCGACTTTTTAAAGAGAGCAATCATTTGAAATGGGAACAGTCATCGCGGGCTGTGTGTCACAGGTGAGGGTTGGTTGGACTGATGAACCACCTTGACAAAGGATCTGGAATTCACAAGATCGCTTATTTTAAAGTACTCTTTTGTGCTTGTTCTTTTCGGAAGTGTACGGATCAGGGGCCGTGGGGAGGGAGTGGCTACGAGCAGCCAAAGCTCCCGGGGTGGGCTTTGGTCCTCCATCTGTCTGCAGGCTGCGTCCGTGGGTGGAGAGATCTGGTCCAGCTGCCTCTTCTTTAGTGAGGAGGGACCTTGGGGGTGGCCGGCGAGAGGGGCCTGACCCCTGAACATCAATAAGCCTGGGGCCTTGTTTTGTCCCTGCACTAGCAAGACAGATCTTGGTTCCTAGAAGACTCAACCGAAGTTTCTGTTGAGTAAGTCAGCGAAAGAATGAATCCCCATAAAAAAGTATGTGAATCAAAATGCTTTCATCTATGTATTACTTTAAAACTGGAAATAAGAGGTCTTGTGGCTTCTTAATGATGGGGATGATTTTTTTTTTAAACTTGAAGCACTGTTTTAAAATTGCTGAGATGTATTCATTTCTCATCCCCGTGATATTTCTCTAATCTGTAGGATCGTACTTCGGAATATCTCATATTGTAAATATTTATGAAAAAATGAGGTAGACGCCGCCATGAAGCATCTTCACTCTGTCAGTTCAAAATTCTCCTTTGGGAGACTCAAATGAGATGAAATAAAATTCGGTAGAACATAAGGGAATTCAGTACAAATGTATTAACTATGTAGAAATATATTTTTAAAGAGCGTTAAAAAAACGCTCTTTAGCCTCACACCTAATAGAATTCTAATATATTTTGGTGTGTTACCCTATGTACTGTATTAAAATAATAATAGTATTATTTTGTAGCTGTAAAACCCATTCTCAGTAACACTAGCTAAATCACCTGCTCTATTACATTTCCATTTATGAAGTCCAAGGGCAAATCATTATTGCACAAGTAATACTTTCCAAACCGTTTTCTTCCAAGGCCACCTTTAAGTGAATGAGAACAGTCAATAATTTTATCGTCATATATGTTAGAGCACATTAACAATTTATAATGTAAAGAGCTATATCAAATGCAATTTCATCAAAATGACGCACAGATCAAATTAACTAAATTAACCAACCGTGAACGTTAGAACCAAGCATTAACCCAATTTATTTAAATTATACTATTGGGTTACAAATCATTCCCTTTTTAAAAAGTCTTTCAAGTCATGTCCTGGAATAATCTGGGAGGATGTCAACTGCCTGTGAATTCTTTATAATCCGGGGACAGAGCATGTGTGTGCCCATCTCCTTCTAGAGGGGACAGGGGCCCAGGGGACAGATAGGGCGTGGATTTAGGGTATATGCTGCTAGGACGGTACTCAGTGACTTTTAATGGGTTTTGTTATCTTTGTTAAACGTGAGCTCAAGTTTTTTTTTTAAAAAGACAAAAGGACAAGTTGTTGATATATATTTAGTCTCCTTGTTATTAATCTACCATTGTCTAACACAATCTAAATATATTTGGTTACCTATGGTATCAGTTGGATGAGAAATGAATATACATGAATGAATAAAAATAAGTTTTTCTCTTATTGGATCTTAGTCATGCACCCCAGAAGAAAACTGTCTTCCTGAAACTGTTTATTCATGGGAAACAAAATAAAAACCGAACACTTCACTGGGTCCAGCCTTGGTCTCTTGCCTTTTTGCTCTTGGGAATTAACAAAGCGGAACAGTGAGCAAGTTGTCTCGTTTCTTCAAAATCGAACGGTTTCAAATTAGTAGTGAGGTTTATTGTTATCAACGGTGGCCTCTTCTTCTCTGAGCAGGAGACCAATGTTGAGCCAAGATGAGCTTCTCAGGTGAGGGGTGAGGAGATGCGGGAGTCTGCTTTGGGGCTGGGAGTGAGCAGGTAGACTGCAGCCCCCCGTGCTGATGCACCAGAGGCTTCCAGAGACATCCATGACTCGTGGGCCGCTGAGTACACAGGTGGGGCCGGCTCTGGGTGCTCAAGGCAGAGGCAGCTGCCCTGGAACCTATCCTGTTTTCCTCACTGGCAGTCCTAAGGCAGCGGCTACACTGTGGGTGCATCTAGGGGTGGAGGGGGGACTGTGGCTCCAGCTGTCCTGTTCTCTCCTGGTGACATGCAGCGTCCTTCCCTGATCATGGGTGTATGGACGGGGCTTGGCAGTTGGCGTCTGCTGCCCCAGGTAAGGGCAACCATGAGTGCCTTTCCTTCTATGGGTTAAGCCGCGAGACCTCGAGGGTGCAGCACAATGGCAGAGGGAGGTACAGGGGGCCAGAGTGGGGGTTTGGGGCGGTGTGTGATGTGAAGGGGCGGGGGCTCCAGTCTTGCACTTACCACCTGTGGTCCGTAGCCAAACCCACTGATTTTTCAATACCTCTCCCCCCTCCAACCCCGATAACTTTGCTCAAACAAACAAGAAAGAACAATCTTTCAGGAGCTCCAACATACAAAACAGAGGAAGGAAGGCGAACAGTCCTGGGTAGAGTCGGGACCCAGCCTGAGAACCTTGATGACTGGGTCCCTACCTTGCCTGCTTTGGGCCTCTGAGAAATGACAGCCATTATTACACCTGCCGACCCGTGAGATCCTTTCCGACCTGGAAGATGCCCCTATTCTATGAAGATGCTCAAAAGGTCCCTCTTTCTGACACCCCTCCCCTCCACAGACATGGAACCACCCGGTAGAATGAAGTCCTAGCCAGGCAATCTTTCCTTTGAAGGGACTAACTTGTCATTCACAGTAATCGTAGTAGAAAAGAAAAACCAGACTCGAATATTCTACTTTGCTTTGTTCCTGAACTGCCCCTTCTCCACCCCCAAGACAACAATCTACAGTGTTCACCGAAGAGCAGCGGGGGTGAAATCCAGTTTTGTAGCACGGGGGCAACACTGGAGTGGGTTAGCACAGCACAGAAATTCTGGAAGCCCGATCGATCTGCAAGCTCAGCATCCTGGTGGGGGACCCCGTGAGTGATCGCCCGATCTAAAAGTTTATGTTGTCTATCATAAAAGCTATTGGAATTTACCTTTTCATATTCTACCATCACTATTTAATTTTAATGGCTTTATTGAACAGTAAAAGCAGCACAAAATACATGTTGTGTAATATATGCCCTTTCCAGGGCCCGGCCAGTAAACGCAGGGCCTGGGTTTCCCAGGATCGGTTTGATTTTACTTGGTTATGTTTTTGTCCAGTTGTGGTGGAAACACCCCAGATTTAGGCATCCAAACTATATCATCAGGATCATCTCTTTCCCCCAGACATAACCCCTAAATCTCTGATCAGATAGTGTGTCGCAGTTTTGGGTTAAACAGTACAGTGGCCTGTAGCTAATTCTGGTGACCCTGGCATGTCCCCGGGCTGAGGGCGGTGGTCGGACGCGGATTTCCACACACACTTCTGTCAAAGCACGAGAATTCTGACTTGAATTACTTACTCCATTCCAAGTCGAAATTGGCAACGCCAGTCAAATAAATCGGGCAAAGTATGATGGATGGCGGGATGGATAAATGAACGGCAAGGGCTTCGGAGAAACCACCAAATTTATCTTATTTAATACTTTGTGACAAGACAGTTTAAAGTACGGTGTTGTGTGGCTCAGTCGGAAAATCTTTATCTTTCATCTGACAGAGGCAGGTAAAAATGGCGACGCGGAGGAGAAGTTTTTAAAATAAGAATTTGCATAACGAACCTAATCTGAGGCTTCCTGGGAGGCCCGCGGCGCCTTGTTCTCACCCCGTGGAGGGGAGGATGCGGGCTGTAGGGTGAGGGTTGGAATCCCAAGTCTACCTCCAGCTGTGGGCATGTCCTCGACCTCTCTGTTCTCTTCCATAAGATGGGTCTAATAATAGTACCTGCCTACCATGTTGTTGGAAGAATGAAAGGAGTGAATGTGTAGAAAGTGTCTGGAACAGTGCCTGGGAGGCAGTAACGGCATTTAATAAACACGAGCCATTGTGATTTATTTCCAGGGAAGAAACAGTTTTAGGGGACGGTTTTCATGGAGCGCAGGCTGGCATTTCCCCTCTATTTCAAAAGCAACTGACAATCCCGGAGCGCTGGGTGTTCTGTGTATTTCACGGAGCTCCAGCTCAGCAACATCTTCCTAGGAGCTTGTGCAAAGGGCTGGTGATGAAATTTCCACCCTGGGGAATCTCCGAGAGCGACCCAAGCGGTTGAGAACTTCAAGACAGTGAGTACTTCTGTTTTTCCCAAGACGGGGCACTTTGGGGCCCCTCCTAGTCTAATCCCCGTAGTCCCCAAATGCCATCTGTCTGGGAATTCACAATCAGTCACCACATGGTTAAGAATCCTAGCATTCCCCAAAGTCATCATCTAAGACGGAAAGGGACTAGAGTGATCAACCACTTTTAGTGTCCTCTCCTGATTTTAGCCACCATTGAAGGTGTGGCATGGGAGGGGCGGGGGTCAGTAAATAGCTTGTCCTTGACCACGAAGTCCACGTGAGACCAGATCTAGGACCAGCCCCACTTTTGGAACCCTGGGCTGGGGCGGTCTTTCCTGTTCTTGGTTACACTTGGCAGTGTTACATACACATTTGACCTTCAATAAATATTCCTTGAACTAGTGAATAAGGGAAACCAGCCTAAATGTTTCCTTCCTTCTTCCCTTCTTCCTTTCCTTTCCTTCCTCCCTCCCTCCCTCCCTTCCTTCCTCCCTCCTTCCCTCCCTCCCTCCCTCCCTCCCTTCCTTTGATTCCACACCCAATGTGCGACTTGGACTTATGACCCTGAGCTCAAGAGTTGCATGATCTATGGACTGAGCCAGCCAGGTGCCCCTTAAATATCTGTTTCAAAAGCATTTGGGGGGGATTCCTTTTGTGATTTTTTTTTTGAGGGGGGAGCAGGGGAAATGAATTATCCTCTCAAACACTCATCTTTCCCTCCGGCTTAATCCCCAATATACATCCCATTGTGCATCCAGGGGGAAAAAAAGCCCTCCATCCTGAAGTTTTCACTATCTTCCTTTTTAAAATACTACCTTCCAATATCGTTGTCAGAAGTTATATCCTCTACTGGCTCATTTTTTCTCTCTCCTAAATCTTATTCAAGATATTCATAGAATCATAGTGATTAGAGAAATTGTAAACTGTTGGTTTAGTTCCCTCCTCAACTTGAACCTTGACAGGGCAGGCCAGCCTCAGCCTCGCAAGGGAATTTAGGAATTTAGGTGATGGTGACGTGGAGGAAAGAGGAGAAGCTCTTTCTGGTCAGGCTTCCTTCTGCCTGCTGTGGACCCTTTCCCTTTCTCCTCCAATCTTTCCTGCGTCCTCTGTGAAGCCTACTCCCAGCCCTCTTCCAGACTAAAATTCTGTTCTCCCTTTAGAAATTGTTGTAGCATTTTATTGGGACTGTTATTACACATTATCAATCACTTGTAACTTCTTAATTGTATTTAGTTACGCAAGTAATACAGAAATTAATTCAAATTGTAAAATTTCAAATGTTGCAACAATGGTTACAGATGGGTATGAATAATTGTATGACTAAACTCTTCCTTGACAATTTCTCCAGTTCTTGTCTCTTACAGTGGGTGTCTTTATACCCTTCCTATCTGTTTATGTGCGCATTTTTACTTATAGAAATGCATCGCTTCTCGGCCTTTTGGCTAAGATCAAGTGTAGAAATGCATAGTATTATTATTATTATTTTTTTTTTACGTAAATAGTACCATGCAGTATGTATTGTCCTGCAACTGCCTTTTTCATCAATAATATGCCTTGGTACCCTTTCTGTCTCAGTATAGATGGGCTTACTCCATTCTTTTTAACCGTTGCCTAATCTACCCAGAAGATGAATGTACCAGATTTTATTTAACCATTCCTTATGATGGCCATTAGGTTGCTTTCAGTTTCAAAACTATCAAAACTCTGCAACGGGAAGGAATTACATAACCTGTGCACACGTGTGCCTGCTTCCCTACGATACAGACCAAGAAATGGAATTGCTGGGTCACAGAGCATGCCCATTATTGATTTTAACAGTGCCCTCCAAATTGGCTGTACCAATTGACACATCTGTTAGCAGTGTAAGCAAGTAACCGCTTTCCCACCTAGCTTGCCAAGAATAATCATTTTACCTCGTCTTACCTGCATATATATTTTATCTCCTAGGCTTGACACATAAGCTCTCTGAGAGCAGGGCCCATGACTTCTCCATATGTGCATTGGTTCGCCCAACCAGGGGTGTTTAATGATTGGTGCCCAGTAAACGCTTGTGGAGTGATCTCCAACCACAATCTTTGCTCATCTCTGTGCAAAGAAAAAGCATTTACCCAGAGTGCATCTTCGATGTTATTTCTTAAGAATGAAAAACATTTTTTAAAAAGTTGGCTGGATTTTTGTGCATCCTTCACCCTGGACAAGTTACAGATATCTTTCACTTAAAGTTGCCTGCCTAAAACAGGATTCCCTCGTGCTCTGCAGGCAGGAGGCAGTGAAAACAAGACCTAGCTTTCTCAGACAATAGCCGGCAGGGTGTCCCACCCACTGGGAAAAGCCTCAGAATCCCTGGGAACTACACAGAAAATGGGATGGGGAG
Source organism: Procyon lotor (assembly GCA_028646535.1). NCBI lineage: Eukaryota > Metazoa > Chordata > Mammalia > Carnivora > Procyonidae > Procyon > Procyon lotor. The sequence goes on along the minus strand of CM053617.1, from coordinate 23,416,675 downwards.
GGAGTAAGGTCCCTCTTCGGAACATTTTGGATCCAAGGAGGGAAATTCTTTCACAGAGTTCTGAAATAGAGGAAGTCATTAATAACGTCCAAAGCACTGTAATAAACGGATCTAGGTGAGAAAGACGTGACAGGCTTGCAGAACTGGACATAACTATATTTTCAATTTGGATACAGGTTTTTGAGGTGTGAATTACTGGATGCAAGGTAAATTTTTCCTCCAGGTAGAGCCCATATGTATTTATATGGTAATCTTGGGCTAAAGCGATTCTAAAACTCCGTGAGCGTGGTTCCAGATATTGCCATTCTGAACACTCATTTGGGGAAAAAAAAAAAGGAGTTTTCCAAAAGGGTAAGAGATAACTTTCAGTTAAATACGAACGGACGGAGAATTTCGTGTCGCTAAATAAGAAACAGCACAAACCAAGGCGCGTTTCGCTCTTGATAACGTTGCTATTTCTCTGGCCTACTGAACCTTTTCAATAGCAACTGTGTAGCCCAGGGAGGGTACAGTGGTATTTGGATACAAACACAAATGAGAAAAACGAGGAAACCCTTTGCTAGGGCGGACTGACCGCCTCCAGCGGGGTGGGCCCCTGAGGTCTGTCCGGAGTTCTGGGTTCGCCAGCGCGGCGGGAGCGCGGGGACCCCCTTACCCGTCTGGGCCGCACCGTCCCAGACGCGCAGGGACCCGCGCTTTGGTTTCTCGGCCCGCTTCTTCTGGCCCCTTTCGCTCACCGTGGGACCGCTGCCCCTAAACCGCAGCAGTGATCGGGCCGAAATCAAGCCCGCGGTGGCCCAGGTCGCGGCCGCGGCCAGAGGCGACCGGGAACTCCTGGAGAAAGGGCGCCTTTGGCCCTTCGCGGGCTCAGGGCCCTTTGGCCATTGTTGGGAGGAACAAAGAGGGCAGGAGCGGAGGGCGCCCCCACGAGGCAAGGCGGGGAAGGACACCGACGGGCACGCTTTCGGCGGCGGGCGAGGCTGGCACCGGGTGCTGGGGGAGAGCGGCCGGAGAGCCGGGGAGGCAGGGCCGGTCCCGCCCGCCGCGCCCCGCGAGCGCCTCGCGCGCCGTCTGGCGCCCGCCGCAGCCCTTTCCTTCGTCGCGGCCACTTTACTTTTCTGCCCCCTTTCCCTTTTACGATCATTATTTATATACACATATTTTTCCCGCGCAAAGCGGGAAGCGGGGACCTCCCGAGCGAGCGGCGGAGGGGCCGCCATTTCCCGGGGAAAGCGCAGCGCGCGCGGCGGCACCGGGCGCCCCGGAAAGGGAACCGGAGGGGAGTGCCCGGCCCCGAGCCCTCCTCCGCGCCGGCCGGGAGCTCCCGGGGCTCGCGGCGCCCGGCCTCGCCCCCGCCGGCCGCGTCCCTCGCCTGACCTTCCGCGGCGCGGCCCGGCCCCCGGCCCCGGCCCCCTTCCCCGCGGCCCGCGCCCTCGCCCGCGCGCCCCTTCCATTGTCAGCCCGGAGCCGGCCGGCGCCCAGCCCCGCGGCCTCGGAGGCCCCCCGAGCGGCCCGCCGCCCCGGAGCAGCCCCCTCGGCGGCCGGGCGCCTCCCTCCTCGCCCCCGGCGCCCCGAAGTCCGCATCCCGGGAGCCCTCCGCTCCCTCCCGGGCCGGCCTCGCCGCGGCCGGCCGCCGGACCCCGCATCCCGCCGCCTCCTCCCTCCTCGCCCGGGATGCCCCCCGCTCCTCGCCGGCCGCGGCAATTTTACCGCTTCTTTCGCACCCCCGCCCCCCCCCCCCGCCTTTATTTCGCGAGGAAGCAAGTTGGGCAGCTTGATTTATTAATTCTTCTCTCTTTCTTTTGCGGGGAGGGGCGGCTATCAGGGTGCGCCCGCCGGGGCCGGGCGGCGGGAGAGGCAGGGGGGTTCTCTCCGGCCCCTGCGCTGCCCCCGCGGCGCGTTTTGTCTCCAGACCCCGGAGCCCCCTGAACAATAATGCCATCGCCATGGCGGGCTCACCTGGTGCTGCGCCGCCTGCTCCGGGCGCCCGGTGCCCTCGGCGCGCCGCTCCCGGGGCGCAGGTTCGGCCCGCGCGGCGCCGGTGCCGGGCAGGACTCTTTGCCTTTCTTTGGGTTCTATCGGTGCTTGTCAATGGCGGCAAGCGGCAGTTCTCCGGGCCGCGGATAGTAGCGGGGGGAGGAGGAGGAGGGAGAAGGGATTGCTCCTTCTCCACATAACCACCTCTAGGAGGAGTCGCTCAGCCTCATCCCCCGCCAGCCCAGGCTCCGCGACGGGTCCGGGGCTTTCGGTGGGGCTTGATGAGCTATTGTCCTTCAGGAGCATTAATGATGAAACCGCGCGGCCTCCGCGTCGCGGGCGGATCTGCCGGCTGCGCCGAGGGCCACTCGCGAAGACGAGGCTTTCCCCCCGAGCCGGGGACAGAAGCGCCACGGTCACGATCCGGAGGCTCCCGAGAGCAGGAGCAACCTTTGGTGGGAGAAGACGGCGTGGGCGTTCATCGGGCCGTTCTGGGGAGAGCCTTAGAAGGTGAAAGCCCAACCGGCCCCCTTCGATGGTCTCGTGTCCTCAGATGATAAATGCTGTGCAGGAACGTTCGTGTCTACCCCTGGGGCTGTTGCCTGGGGTGGCCACGGCCACGAGAACTGAGACTGTGTATCCACGCCTGTTGGCTTTTTATCAATTCAGACCAGTTTAGATCCCGGCACTGCATAATATTAGCAGATGTATGTCTTGGTGGGGGAGACTGTGTGCGTGGACATCATTTTTAATTCGGTTGCTTTCCCGTGTGCTAATTTGTAATATCGAAGCAGGTATATGAAGATTGGCGCGAGGCTATTGTCTTAAGGACCAAATGTTAGTTTCCAGGAAATGTGTTTTTCTAGGGCCGTGGTGGACAGTATCAGGTGTGATCGTGGGATTGGTAGGAGCTGTCTTCTACTGGAAGCCATCTCCTTTGTAACTGGAGATGTTGGCCGGGGGGCTCCATGGCTGGGGGCGAGTCAAAGGAATGTGTTTATTGCAGGGAGAAATGTTCACTTGCTATGGGCCACTCGTGCTTTCTCTGGTTTCTCCCCCCGGTGACTCAAAGGATTGGGAGAGGCAAAAATTTTGACCTCTTCTTAAAAGAGAAACCGACAGGGAAACGCAGGTCTCCAGCATTGGTCAAATGGGTGCTTTTCAGAGCCTTTCCCGTTTGGTAATGTGTACATTTGCCACCATAAACCTGTAAATGTTTAGGCAGTGGGGAACATTGGGGGTGACTGGGAGCCCCCAATTGCCCCAGTGGGAAAGAAGCCAAATGCCCACCTGCCCTCTGGATTTACGCTCATCCGTGGAGGCTGCTGATGGAATCAGTAGATAGCGCTTTAGATATTATGCATTTTGAGCAAGTGTTTTGCTGAGAAATCTGTTGACTTCCCAAAAGATAATGCATGTATCCGAAAGGTATAAACAACCTGCATTTGTTTAAATCTCATTTGGCTTCTCAAGCTCTCTGGACACAATGGTCTCAGTTTATGGAGACTTCCTTCACTCTTCTTCCTATCCCTTTTACCCTCTCTGTGTATGACCTCGATCTTCTTTGTCTTTGAAGGTACTCTCCAGATCAGAAATCTAGACAAGATAAAGTCCTCTTTTCCCGAGACATATCTTTAAAGGGTTTCAAATGATCCCTTGGGGGCATCTCAAATGGTTTCGATTTTCCTGTTCTTGAGGAAGTGCCTATCTCTCTTCTTATATAGATTTTTGGTGTGTCCATTCTTGATCACAAATAACCTTCAGGCCAACATTCAAAAGGGTTCAGGAGCCTTCTGGGAGTGCTTGAAAAATGCTCCTACCCTGTGACCCACTCAGCCAGGCTGACTGAGATATAGTTGAATAATTCATCAATATATATTAGATTCACATTCTCCCTGTAACTTCGCAATAAAAATGGCACACATGGTCATTTTTATGTGCATTTTATGTAACTCATTTCATCCTAGCATTTTGTTATGCGCTATCCTGAGAAAGGCTGGTCTAAGAATTAACTGGTCAGCATTCTCCCATTTCCTTCTGGTTGTTTTCTTCCGATGGATGATGTAGTCACAACTCAGAGAGTCAACGGAGGTATCAGCTTCGTAAGGCTCTTGTTCCTTGAATAGAAGGGATCATAGAGGTCACCTGCCTATATATTATAGGAAGAAATTTGATATTCAGGTGGGTCAGGTGACTTAGTCAAGGCCACGTGGGTGAAACTCCAATACGCTTAGCGTTACCCAACCTAAAGCTGTTTCCCCCAACTCCAAACTTCAGAGGATGTACAGGGGACAAATAAGCAACCTAATATGCAGATCTAGTCAAATTATATATATTTATTAGTGAACATTTGACACATGAACAAAAATCTCATCCGGATAATACTGTATAGTTAAAATACATTTAAAATGGTCAACGTAATTAGAAATTCATCAGTAATTGTAAATTCTGCAGGGGCCTCTAGATCAGGGAATCTCAGACGAAGGGAATAAGAGAGAGTTTACACTTATTGAATTTTTTCCAGAGTGCACGGTACTTTTACCCTTACTAACTTATTTAGTCCTCACAACAACTCTGTGGGCTGGGCTCTGTGACCTTCTCCTTACCGATGGAGAAACTGAGGCAGAGAGTGAATGTGAAACTTGCCCGCAGTTAAGGAGTTAGGAAGCGGCAGTTTCATGGTCTTAATCCCTATGCAAATCTGGTGGGAGGGAATGTGCATTCACTTGAGGTGAATGGGTCACAGGATGGAAAGTCCCTTGACCATTCCCAATACATATACTCAAGGAGGCAGCGAAAAGCCCAGTTCCAGCAGGTTTGGTTGCTTACCACTGCACCGAAAACATTTTCTTAACCTTCGACTGTATGCGTGGATAACATTTTGAATAAATGGGTTGATTGTGAGTTGACTCCATCAGCGACAAGGATGTCTAGCAAACATTTTATTGAGATGCGGGATGAATTGCTTCTCCACATAGGGAGTCATGTAGCATGATTTAGAGATGGGGAAAAAAAAAAAAGAACCAGCCATGCAACTAGATTCATGGTCTGTGGAGTCTACTAGTTATTCATTCACGAAATCATCTGTTTTAAAGACAGCTTCATCGATTTTGGCCCCCCAAACAGTTTTTTATTTTCTCATGATCCCAATTTATGATGTTGTATGAATTGAGAGTGGGTGTTTATTTTCCATGATTTGTTCTAATCTAGTTCATGACACCTATTACAATTTGTGGTCATTTTACCCTTCTGAGATGTCGGTATGCAATTACCCTATTAATTTCCTGACCCTGGCCTCTTCCAGAAGGACTGTATCATGTGGGTATATATTTATATCTGGCCTACGTGAGTGTATGCGTATTATGTGTCTAAGATTTATATATCTGGATTAATTTCATTTGAGAATTTCTGCTCCCCTTTGAAGTAACTTAATATTCCCTGGGAGTGTCATAAAAACAGATGGAAATCATTGGTTTAAGCTCTTCTTTGAATGTAAGTTAGGCGATTCTAGATGCTGTATTAATACCATCAAGGCGCCAACTGGCCTAACTCGAAATAGCAACACGGAGGTCTGAGGTTATGAGTGTAGACAAAGCGCCAGGCTAAAAAGTACCCCACCATCCTAGGAAACGAACCCAGCTTTTCAATGTACCCCATAACCTGAAAAATACTAGGCAATCTGACTCAAAATTTTTTATTAGCTAGAAATATGCGAAGTCTTCCCCGGTGTTATATTTTGAATAGTGAACATTTGATTAACGTTTAATTAAACATTTGATTTCCTTCACTAAAAACTGGCGCCTCTAGGATCTTAATCACTTAGGAAAGGGAATATGTCTTTAAAGAAACACATAGGCCCTTATTATGCCAACAACGCCTGTTCTTGTAGCTCTGGTTAAAATGAACATCTTCGTCTCCCAACAAAAGGAACATCTTAATAGCTCAGGTTTTTTTTTTTTTTTTTTTTTTTTTTTTTTTTTTTTTTTTTTTTTTTTTTTAATAGCCCAGGTTTTTAAAAGCAGCAACAAAATACGTCCTTTTCGATGCTAAGCCCTGACCATTTGGTTCCGGGAGAGGGGGATTTACATAAGTGAGTCTGTGTGTGTGTGTGTGTGTGTGTGTAGATGAAAATCTATGTGTATACGTCTCTCCATAATTTATAAACATCTGACATGTGTGCACGCGCACGTGTGACGTGTGGCTTTGTTATGAGATGGCCATGACGGTCGTGACCACTACTGCAGCAGGCTCAGAAGTAAGGGTGATCGGGATTTCAAAGGAATCGACCAAATGTTTAGCATTTAACCGATGATGAGTTACACTGTAACAGAAAATTAAATGTTACAGGTTTTCAAGAGAAATACATCATCAGCCCCCCGTGATGCAGAGTTGTGGTTAGGAAGAGAAGGCACAAGGTGTCGTTATTAATGAAAACAGAACCCAGAGCTAAGGGGAGTGTGCCAGTTGGGATCTTACTGTACTCAGTTCCAGAGCTCCCCGGGAGATCATCCCATTACCTCCGGGCAGAGCTCTTTGCCACGATTGCTATGGGAAGTGGCAGCATGTGTCTAGAGAGATGGGACCTTAGCATCTGTGTTGGGAGATCTGTGCAATGCGGCCTCTCACCCCAACACGATTGCTCTTTCCAGTGTAGACCCATTCTAGAGAATGGGGGCACAGATTTTCCAAATCCACAAAAGCAGAAAACCATAGTGAAACTATAATTTATTTATACAAATGGTGTGTTTTTACAAAGGCCATCTGTCAGTTGACTCTCTGATCTAAAACAAATCTGTTTGTTCCCCCCAAAGAAATAACATGTCTGTCGAAAAAGGATTTATGGACCACAGGCTGCCCAATCCACCAGCCATTGGTATAATAGCAACTATTTATGATATATTTACTTCTACAGGAGTGCTGTGAGTGGAAACTATTACTTGTAAAGTATGGTAATTAATTTTCATTACCTCGAAGCCAAGAAATGGAGCCCAGTTGCATTTATTAAGATTACTGCATGAAAAACATGTCTCTTCTGGGGAGAAAAAGCCAAATAAAAACACTTGGAGAGCTCTGGCCACGTGGTAGTTCACCGCTTTGATGGGTGGTGGTGGGGACGTGGACTTGCACTCAAGAATTGGGTTCGTTTTTGGAGGACAAGGGAACAGATCTTGATTGAATGACCCTGGCCACTTGATCTCCGGGCACCATCGATGGCTCTTATTGGAAATTAGATCTTACTGGTAATACTAAAAGGACTCTAGGTTGGGGGAGAGAAAAATGGAAGAGGAGGGGAAGGCCCCTGTTCCCATCCCCTGTACGCAAAGGTGACACTCAAGTGAATATTTATAAATATTAGATTCCAATGGAATCTAATATTTTTTTAATAGGCACTGTCTGCAAGAAACCAGGCCAGGTTACACGCGAGGTACAAAAGGGCATCTCCTCTTCTCAGGAAGCTTGCCATCCGTCTGATAACTGAGGGCATGGGCAGCAGGTACGGAAATCACCTTGAAATTATCGATGCAAAACTGGTAACAAGGATTAGGAGTTGACTTGTCTCTGAACACCTTTCTTAAACTGAGACCAGTTCCTACATGTTGGTGTTCCAAAGCATTCTTAAGATGAGCTGAGTCTGGTTTATCCCCCAAATGTTTTATTTTATTTACTTTTTATTTATTTTTTAAATTTCCAAACATTTTAAAAATAGATAATACTTGAATAAAATAAAAAACCTAGATGGAGGACCTAGGTGGAGAATCCATAGGGTCCATTCCCCTGTGCCCCCCAGGCAGCCAGCTGCCCTCTCCAACGTACCCAAAGTTACGTTTCTTGGGTGTCCTTCCAAGCATGTGGACAGAGGTCTTACCCGTCTTCCCTGAACCCTGGAATAGTCTTAGTGTTTAGTCCTTCAGGGGACAGACTTAGCCCTTGCACTGCCTTCTGTTGAGGTCTCAGGCAGAAGAGTGGACAAGATACTGGGGAAGGTATAGATTCGGGATCTCTCACCGGTGCTGCAAAGTGAAAGACCTTCATCTCCAGACCTAGGAAAGTCCTAGCGTGACATCAGTCAGAGCTCAGGGACACCTCCGGCACCGAAACGTGCTTTATCTCTCAGGCTGACGGTGCAGAACTCCACCTCTGTGAAGATAAGAAGATAAGAGGACCCTCCCTTTACTTTTGATGGCTCGGTCCTTGGAAATGCTCAGAGGCCACTCAGCCTTCTTGCCCACAAACACCTCCCAGTCATGGAGCTAGAGATCGAGTGGGCACTGCCTTGGACCCCTGGTATGTGGACAGGTCTCTGGGGAGGGTTAGACTGAGTCTGTTTGCCTCCAGGCTCCACACTGAAAAGGGCATCAGAAACGATGAGGTGGGTTTTGGTTGGGATCACACCCGAGGACATTTCTACTTGGGACCTCTGCAGCTGGTGTCCATGGGCAGGGTCGCCTTCACTTAGGGCTGCTGCTCTCTGGCTGGGCTGCCATCTTGCCCATCAGGAGGCTGGCTCTGGGTCCATTGTTATGAGAAAGGGTCATTCCTCCCTTTACAGCAGAAGTGGACAAACTTACTCCATAATGGGCCCGGTAGTAAATATTTTAGACTTCTGTGTCATGAGTCAAAATGGAGGTTAATACATAGGTACTTATATAACAAGAGAGAAAAGAAATTTCCTAACAATTTTATTGATAAAATGTTGACTATAATAACAATAGAGTACACATTTTTTTTTTTTTTGGTAATATAGGTCTCCAAATGAGAAGAATGGAATTCTATGTTAGGAGTGATAAACTTTCTCCTAACAGGGGTTCAAAGTTAGTGCTTGCAGTCATCACAACCGACTGTTAGTGCATCCCGACTCATCCACTGCCCGTGTTCAAACCGCCATATTCAACAGTAGGAGATTCTTCATTACTTGTAGAAGGGATTTCTTTTCTTTTTCACATAAGGGGAATGAATGGCTCATGGAGGGTCAGCAGGTGGCGGAAGAAACATACCTCTCTGTTGGGGGAGGAGGTTGGCTCACTGCCACCCTTCCAACCTGTTTTATTTGCGTCCACACTGTCCATGGAAGGAAAACGAGCTTAGAGATGGAAGACGTGGCCCAGTCCCAGTTCTTACACTGTGTGACCTTGGGCAAGGACTAGAATCTCCTTGAGTCTTAATTTTCTCATCCATAAGATGATAATAGCAGTTAAGAACGGGGGAGGGGGGCAGTGGGAAGGTGGTAGGGGGAGCCAAATTCTCAAATTCTGCTTTTGGAATTATGTCTTTAAAGAGTTGCTCTAGGGGCACCTGGGTGGCTCAGTGGGTTAAAGCCTCTGCCTTCAGCTCAGGTCATGATCTCAGGATCCTGGGATCGAGCCCCACATCGGGCTCTCTGCTTAGCAGGGAGCCTGCTTTCCCCCTCTCTGCCTGCCTCTCTACCTACTTGTCAACTCTCTCTCTCTCTCTGTCAAATAAATAATTAAAAAAAAAAAAAGAGTTGCTCTAAAGTGAACATAAAGTGAATTTTTTTAAAAGATTTTATTTATTTATTTGACAGAGAAACAGAGATCACAAGTAGGCAGAGAGGCAGGCAGAGAGAGGGGGGGAAGCAGGCTCCCCACTGAGCAGGAAGCCCGAAGGGGGCTCAACCTCAGGACCCTGAGATCATGACCTGAGCCAAAGGAAGACGCCTAACCGGAGCCACTGGGGCAACCCTGTTATCTGATTTAAAAACAAAACAAAACAAAACAAAACTGTAAGCTCTGCCCAACCTGGGGCTTGAACACACAAGGCAGAGAACAAGAGTCACATGCTCTGCCAGCGGAGCCAGCCAGGCGGTCCCCTGTGTCTGGTTTTTTAAATGAAAAATTAAAACCCAGCAGGTGAGATTAGAAAACCACAACTGGACTTTAGGCAAAACTTGTCTCTAACTTGAGACTTACTGTTTGGAAGCCGTGGCCACAAGGCGGCTTAGGATCATGGAAGGGGACATGGGGTCATCCACTCTAACCGCGGCTCCCCCCACGCCCCCGCCGCCCCCCAGCATGAGGATTCTTTATGTGACAGCCCGGGCAGATGGCCACTCAGCCTCTGTTCTAACTCCTCAGTGGCGGAACTTTATTGGGCTGCCAGTGCCGCTGGTCAAGAATTGAACAATGCGGGTTTTCAGACTCAAACGCTGCATGCTTGCCTTTGCCATGCCAAAGCCATCAAGTCGGGGCCGGATCTCTCTCTGGCTCTCATCGCCCTCCCTTCCCCTTTCCTCCAACCCCTTTGGTAAAGAATTTCCTGAAAACGGCATTTGAACTGAGCCAGGAGGGTTGTGTGGGATGTGAGCCTGTGGGCGGAGCTGAGGCTCAGGAGGACGGGGTGGGGCGTGGACAGTGTCCCAGCCGGGGGTGGGGATGGGGTGGAGGGGTGGGGGTGGGGGTGGGGGTGGTTGGGTTGTGGGGTCACTGGGTGTTCTCTGGAGCCGGCAGGTGGAGGCCCTAATGTAGGGAGCCTTGGACATAATGGGTGAGGTTTTGGTCTCCCAGCCTGCCCAATGGATGGCCCGGCTGGGAGACTCAGGAGCGGACACGGGTCCTTCCCAGCGTGCCCTAGCAGGTGCCCCCGGCTCCTCTCACCCACAGGATCCTCTTTCCCTTTGCACAGTAGAATTTTCTTTCTCCCCATCAAATCACTGGACAGCTGATTACATTTTTTAAAAACCAAGGATGTACATCAAAGCAAGCATTTTGAATGAAAGAACAGCCTTTGCAACAAATTGTTGCGATCTATCTGGGCACGTTCTTCCTTTCGTCTTCCAGATTGCCTTCTCTGGGAGCATCTCTGGCAAGAGGCACATTTAGGTCATAGCCTCAGAGAGAATGTCTTCTAACCTTGTCTTGCGTGTCCAAAGTCACACAGCCAGCCAGTGTGGCCCGGCAGGCGTCAGAACTGGGACTTTCTGATGGAGAGTCCCAGGTTCTTTCCACTCCCCCTAATGCCCCACTGAATCTCACGAGCCCTCTCTCTATGTGAGTGTGTACAAATGCGTGTGTATAGAATACGTGCCTAATATCATATTAGCACGTCAAAGACTGGAGTAAACTCAAAATAATTGCACATAAGAGTTTTTTTGCAGTTGGGTTTTATATGGAGGAATGCAAATGGCCCAATCTCTTTATTGACTCGTGCTTTTTTTCATAAAAAGATATTTTCCAAAGAGGTGGACTGAGTAGATCTACAGAGACTCTTAGGCTATGGTCTCAGACATTATGACTGATAGACGCGTCCTCGCCCACTTTCCTTTAGAAATGATCTCCCCTGCACAAGGTGGAAGCTGCCTGTCCTTTGAGCCCCGTTTTGACGGGAGGATGGGTTCTCTTTGCAGCCCACCACGCTGGCCCTCTCCCTGGTGCTTTCTTTCATCCAGCTCATTAGATGGGGGTATTCTCCACTCGGTTCTGTTTGATGATCGTGAAATTGAGTGTTCCCAAGTAATCTGACAAGTGAGCAAGAAGAACCTTATTTGGAGCCAGAGGGGACGTCACAATTAAGATCTTTAAGAACTTTCAAAGAGACGTCCCTGCAGAGTGGCTCTGACAGACGCTGCTTGTTGAGATGAGAAACCATTGGCGCAGAACCAGCCATTTCCGAGCGGCGGGGGGTCCTGCTCTATTCCAAAATGTTTATTTCTTTCCACGGTGGCTGCTGAAATGCAGGCTCCAGGAATCCTGCTTTCAATGTGCCACCGGGGACCCTGGGTGATTAAGGGTTATTGCTAGTGGTCCTCTGTCTAGGAAATGACTCGAGTTCTCCATTATGCATTTTTTGAGGTGGCTCAGAGGACCGCATGGATTACTATGGAGTGCTGTGTATGTTGGCTCCGGCAACCCATAGAGTCATTTGTAATGAGAATTATGTTGAGGACATTACAGTACATAACCCAAAGAAGCAAACGTTCAGGTACCAGACGCTATCAGGTTTTTTCCCTTAGAATAAATTCTGCAGCCTACTCCTCACATGCCAATGTTTCTACTTTCCAAGCAGAATGAGTGTTCAGATTACCTTAGCTCCCACTTACATATCCTTCAAGGGGTTACGGGTATTAATGATTCCATCGAATGAATAGCCCCAAGTGCCTCTTCTGGAACTACTTAACATTTTCTCATATTGTCCAAGGTTAGATTAAAAAAAATCCAAATTTTTCTATATCAAAAACTAATGATGTAGTGTATGTTGGCTGATTGAATTTAAAAAAATCCCAATTTTTGAACTCCGTCGCCATGAAACAAATCCCGTGTTTCACGTAGTAGAGCACATGACATCCCACGTTCTTCCTTTACGTATTTCTGAACGTCTTTTTTTTCTCTTTTTTTTTAATCGGTAATCAAGCTGGGCATCCTTTAAAAACAAAGTCCCTTTGCTGATCTTTTCAACGTGTGAGGTGTGTCCCTGGGAAATGCCACGAGGCTGATATTTTATGTGGCTAATCTTACTTGACTCAACCCTAGTCATTCACAAACAACAGATGTTCCTGGTATATTTTTCACTTTCCTGCTTGCTCTGTGAGCAATTAAGTTTATAGGAGGCTGGGCCTTTGTCAGGTCCTCAGATTTCTAGACAAACCTGGTATTATCCTCTTGCTGATTTTTTCCTCCCTCGGGATACAGTGTTTTGCTGAGGTTGGAGGTCTGTGGTAGTCTTCCTTTAGCTTTGTTCTTGCTTGGGGGTACAACTAATTCAGGCATTAATGTTTCTGGCAGACGAAATTCCGAGGCACTCTGTATTTCTGTCTGACGTGCCGAAAACGCAGAATCTTTCCACAGAATTTATAAATGCAATATGTAGTCTCCTGTTTGCAAACCACCACGAGATCTTCTGGACGATGCCCACACCTTCCAGAACTAGCCCCCCCTAACCCCCTGGGGTAAGCTAATGGTGAGCTCTGGTTTTTTCCTAACTCTTCCTCATCCCTCATTTCTCGGCCAAATATTATTATTAGTTAGAATAACAGATCCGTAAACGTGTGATTTTAACTATCTTTAATTCAGTTCTGTCCCTGAAATTTTTGAAAGCCTACCCCTTACTAGACTCTGATTGTTAGCATACACCACAGTGCAGCCTGGACAGGAGTGGGTAGGGCTGAAGTAATAAAGGCGAGGAAGCAAGAGAGTGA
>CM053617.1:23370384-23397588 GCA_028646535.1 Procyon lotor | reverse complement strand
AGTCTGTTTCTCCTTCTCCTTCTGTCTCTCCCCGCCACTCATGCTCTTTCTCTCTCTCTCTCTCTCTCAAATAGGTAAATAAAATCTTTAAAAAAAAAAACCCCTGATATTTTGCTATTTAGGAGTGGACTATCTACTGTTTTTAATTTCTCTTGGAAATGGAAATGTTTCACAGGCTCCCTTTGGGAATGCAATTATCTAGTTAATATTAGTGTGTTATAGAAGGAGATTACAAAGCTTTTTTAGATCTTTGTCTTGGGCTGTGATAACGAAATGCCATGGACTGGCTGCCTTAAACAACAGGGTTTTATCTCACATAATCGGAAGGCTGGAAATCCAAAATCAAGGTGATGGCAGATTTGGTTCTTGGTTAGAACCTCTTTCTGGGTTGCAATCAGCTGCCTTCTTGGTGGGTCCTCACATGGCAGCAGAGAGAGAGAGGAGAGAGGGCTCTCATCTTCTTTTTACAAGAACCCCCACTTGGGGTGCCCGGGTGGCTCAGAGGATTAAAGCCTCTGCCTTTGGCTCAGGTCATGATCCCAGGGTCCTGGGATCAAGCCCCACATTGGGCTCTCTGCTCAGCAGGGAGCCTGCTTCCCCCTCTTTCTCTACCTGCCTTTCTGCCTACTTGTGATCTCTCTCTCTGTCAAATAAATAAATAAACAAACAAATAAATAAATCTTTAAAAGGAAACCCCACTCTTGTCACGGTGGCGCTACCTTCACGACTTACTCTAAACCTGATTACCTCCTGCCTCCACTACCACCACATTCTGGGATAGGGCTTCAATCTATTTTTGAATAGAATTTGAATTTTGAGAGGACACCAATATTCGGTCCATAATAGATCTCATGCCTCTAAATTTCATTCCGAGAAAATGCCTCCCAACTCCACATTTCTAATGGAAAAAAAATACATATCTCATATACACACACATATATAAGTTATATAGAGTATCTTGAAAAATATTTTGAAGTTGTGCAAAGGGCAATTTCTGGAACCACTGATCAGAATTTTTCTGTGTTTACTTGTAACAGACAATATTCATTCGTCTTTCAGAGAAATGGTTTCCCATTGGTTTTCTTCCCATTTTCCTTTCTTCCCTTTGTTTTTTATCTATTTTTTTTTTTTAAAGATTTTGTTTATTTGACAGAGAGAAACACAGTGAGAGAGGGAACACAAGCAGAGGTAATGGTAGTGGGAGAAGCAGGCTTCCTGCAGAGCAGGGAGCCCGATGCGGGGCTCGATCCCAGGACCCTGGGATCATGACCTGAGCTGAAGGCAGACGCTTAACGACTGAGCCACCTAGGCGCCCCTGTTTTTTATCTATTGATAGAACAATTTTATTTTTTACTTTTATTTTTTAATATTTATTTATTTGTTTGTTTATTTGAGAGCGAGTGTGTGAGTCAGGGGAGGGGCAGGGGGAGAGGGACAGGAGAAGCATGACTCCTGCTGACTGTGGAGCCTTAGGCTGGGCTTGATCCTGAGACTCAAGAGATCATGACTTCAGCTGAAACCAAGAGCCAGACTCTGGAGCTCGGTCAAATGATCCAGCCAGGTGCCCCTTGATCGAACAATTTTATTTATTTGTTTATTTATTTATTAAAAGATTTTATTTATTTATTTGACAGAGAGATCACAAGCAGGCAGAGAGAGAGGGGGAAGCAGGCTCCCTGCCAAGCAGAGAACCCGATGTGGGGCTGGATCCCATACCCTGGGATCATGACCTGAGTTGAAGGCAGTGACTTTAACCCACTGAGCCACCCAGGTGCCCCTGATCAAAGAATTTTAAAAGAAATGTTGAAAAAAAAATCAAATCCCGTCATTCTACATAAGGCACTTTTTGGGGGGTAAGTTCCATTTGTTAGTTTCATACTTATGTAATTAGAGTCTACCATCTTGTTTTCTGCTTATTTTTATTCCACTTACAGCTGTCAAACACATTTCCCTAGTTACATAATGAGCTTTATCATCTTCATGCAATTTTACAATTGCATGATAATCTGAAGAGATGAAATAGCACATTTACTGCACCGTTTTGATGGAAACCATTCTAAAGAGCAATAGGCAAAGATCCTCCCCCACCCCTTTCTCCCGAGTGCAAAGGTCTTTTTGTCTGTATTCAGGAATGCTAAGTTATTTTGGGGGATGCCAGTCAGAGAAATACCAGGTGTTTAGGGAATCTGTGGTCCAGCTCAGAGACAAATTTTTAAAAAAATTTTTTCATTACAGGGTGGTGATCTCAGGGTCATGAGATTGAGCCTGGTGTTTGACTTAGTGGGGAGTCTGCTTGATTTTCTCTCCCTCTCCCTCTGCCCCTTTCCCTGCCATACACAGTCTCTCTCTAAAAAACAATAAATAAATCTTGAAAAATTTCACATTACAAAGGCAAATCAATCTCTATGTCTTCCTACTTTTTTTCTTAACTCTTTGAGAGGAAGCTGTAGATATCCAACCCCTTTACTTTTAAATAGTTTCAGTGTATATTTTCTAAAGGCAAGAATATTCATATATACAGCTATAACACCATTATAAACATGGGAAATCTAACGTCAATACAACAGTCCTAGCTAACCCTCAAACTGTACTCAAGTGTTTCCAGTCACTATATCATTAACTTAATAGTATTGTTTTCTGGCCCAGGATTCATTCAGTTCTCATGTCTCCTTAATGTTTATTCTTCGTTGATCTGGATCAGTTCCTCAGTCTTTCTTTGTCTTTCCTGACACTGATATCTTTGAAGAGTGCAAGCCAGTGTTGTTGTTGAATCTCCATTACATTGTATTCTTACACCCAATGTTGCTAGAATCTGGAGCTAGAGAAACTGAATGAGAATGTATTTAACTCAGCATAACCTACCCTCACTCTTGAAAAGCCAGGGAGACATACAGTCTGCTTTGGGAATACCCAGTCCCCAAACTCCTGAAGGCCTATCCAAGCTCAGAATCCCTGGAGATGCCATTCCCTAGCTCATCTTGGGGAGTTTACTGCTCTCTCAGATGGAGCATGAGTTGGGGGAGAGATCTCTGTGTGTTGGCGATCTCCAAACCAATGTCTCCCCAGTTCCCATGTTGCAAATCTACTCCCCAGAAGGTTGCATACTGACTTTGTTCAAGGACCCATACAGCTGTCAACAGCAACTAGTGTCACATTATATTGAAAATACCAGTGGTGACAGTGTATCTCCAGCTGTCACTATCTGCCGTGATAGTATCAGAAGAGATTTAGAGTCCAATGGCATCATTAAATGAAGAGGTAGGGCCTTGGGAGATGAAGTGCTGGGGATGGCCACATAGCTCGTTAGTGCCATAGCCACATCTTGAGTTAATATTCCGATTTATTATTTAAACTTGAAATGACTCTGCGATCTTAAGGAAACCACTGTTTGGCAGGGGCAAGAATACAGTGGCCACGTTAATTGTATGAATACTGGAAAGAAAGGGGGGCGGATAGTTCATATCTCCAGCACTGATATGCAGTGCATTTGCCAGCCCGATCACAGAGGTCAGGTGGATAATATGCTTGGAGCATCATTGGATGGGGCTCTATGAAGTCAAAAAGGAGAGACTGTGATTCATTCCTCTGAGAACATCTTAACCATCAGCACATCGAAATAAGGGGCCAGTAGCAAAGAGGTCGGTCTCCGGTAACAGTCACACATGTGAAGGGTCAGGGGTCTTTAATTCAGAGGAAAGATTCCAGCCATACAAACGTGGGGATTTATTGCTCACCCAGCGATGAGTGTTAGAGACGCAGGGTCAACATCCTTCACTACATCTGCTCTTGATAAGCTCTGCAGAGTTAGTTATGCCAAGAGTTCTTAGCCCAAAGCAAAGAGTTAGTTATGCCAAGAGTTCTTAGCCCGAAGCAAAGTAGCCCGAAGCAAAGCAAAGTGCGGTGGGCTGGAGAGCCAGCGAACAGAGGAGAGGAAAAGCACAAATCTCACAGGGATCAGAAGGTTAATATTCAAATACAGGGCTCCATCAGTATGTACACAAGGGTTTTCCTGATTACCCACTTACCAGCATGATGTATGAGTTGAAAATGATGATCGGTTTCAGTGTCTGTGAAATAGGGGCGAGTATTAAATAAAGCAAAGCATTGCTTTACAATTGTAGCAAATAATTTTGTTTTTCAACGGAAAAGTGTGCTTCATCTGTGCTATATATACATTCTTGGGTTAGAGGATTCTAGATCTGCTCATAGTCTTCAAGTGATACACGAATCCTGTCGTGTCTGATAGTGACAACTGACCATTCAGTTACCTTTACAATTCATCTCAATGTTTCTCTCCTCCATATGGATTTGTGCTCTTCTGACTGGTCAGCTGGGCTGGCTAAAAAATACTGTCTTGTTTCCTCATCGCCTCAGTCAGAATCCTTAACACGCGTTCATTTTGATATCTGTATGGGAATCACGATTTTACCTTTTTCTGAATGTTTTCTTTATTGCAAAATCCTTCTGTAGGCCAATGGCTTGTGAAGAAGTTCAGGGAGAAGACTCTCCTCTTCCCTGTTTCTCTAAGATTTGGTGATGCAGACCAATTTTCTGGAGACGATGACTTCTTCTTCTACTCCTTCTCCTTTTCCTTCTTCTTCTTCTTCTTTCTTCCTCTTCCTCTTTTTCTTCTTCTTTTAAGATATTTTTTTTTGTTAATTTGACAGAGAGAGATCACACGTAGGCAGAGAGGCAGGCAGAGAGAGAGAAGGAAGCAGGCACCCCACTGAGCAGAGAGCCCGATGCGGGGCTCCATCCCAGGACCCTGAGATCATGACCTGAGCTGAAGGCAGAGGCTTTAACCCACTGAGCCACCCAGGCGCCCCTAAACATCGGTATTTTAAAACAGCACACAGCTGAAAGCTTTTTTTTGGTGCTGTTTTCTGCACTGTTGGTTTTCTTAATTTGAAAGCACAGGACTATGTATGTAAAGTACTCCCGGTTTTACTAATTTTGCTTCAAGGAGCTGAGAGAAGTTGATGGAGAGTTGGGGAGGACAGCGGAAAAGTGAACACAGCAAGTTCCCCTCCGCTTGCTCTCCATGTGGGTCTCATTGAACCAGGCAGAGAGGGAGGGTCCACAGCTCTGGAGAAGGGTCTGGAGCATCCCCTTCTCCCTAGCTATTTCTTTCATGAGCTCCTGGTGTCGAGTGACTTTGGATGAGTCGCAAGCATTCTCAGTCTTTCTTGTAGAAGATGAGCTGGGTGCTGATGCTCCCGAAGGCTTGTTTCTGCTCTGCCATGGTAGGAAGCCAAGGTCAAGCCTTTGGATGAAGAAAAGCAAGCTGTTATTCATCATGGCTCTCTTTTGAATTCTATAGCTTTGTTTTGGTCATCCAGAAAGGATAAGATGGCACTTCCCAGTTCAACGGGATTACTGCAGGATTTCTTGGCTCCATGGCAGGGGCTGCCTGAGATATTCCTTGGGATCTTGCTCACTTTGGATGGATTGTCAATTCTGGGGCATTTGATTACGTTTCTGCCCCGGTACAAATTTTCTTTATGGGATGACACTGATGAAGAAATTTTGGTCAAACCAGGAACATATTCAAAGCTTGAATATTTCATTGAAAATTGGGGCACCTGGGTGGCTCAGTTACACGTCCAACTCTTGATGTGGGCTCAGGTCAGGATCTTGGGGTGTGAGATCAAGCCCCACCCAGGGCTCTGTGAAGGGCATGGAGCCTACTTAAGATACTCTCTCTCCTTCTGCCTCTACTCCCGACCTCTGCTCCTGCTCTCTAATTAAAAAAAAAAAAACAGTTGAAAATGATTTCTTCCCTAAATGCTCTTAAAGCTAATAAAATAATTATAGTTATTAATCATGGGTCTTTGGAAGTCTCAATGGGAAAAGTTAACTTCACGCTCAATTTCTTTTTGGTTTTGTCCCCAAATAGAATTCAAGCAAAATACAATATAACACGAATGTCCCTTATAGAAAATGTCCATCCTCCCATCAATCAACATAATGAAAATTAAAACTTAATAATTCCACGTGCATCTTTTGAGTTTTAAAAAGACCCTGGCAGCTGTTTTTATGTGGAGATGAAGCTCCACTCTTTTTTTTTTTTTTTTAAAGATTTTATTTATTTGACAGCGAGAAACACAGCGAGAGAGGGAACACAAACGGAGGGAATGGTAGGGGGAGAAGCAGGCTTCCCGCGGAGCAGGGAGCCCGATGTGGGGCTCGATCCCAGGGCCCTGGGATCATGACCTGAGCCGAAGGCAGACGCTTAACGACTGAGCCACCCAGGCGCCCCTGAAGTTCCACTCTTAAACGACCTAGTCTCACATCTGTTAACAAAAGTCAGAACTAAACCCGACTCCTCTGACCCTTAATCTTTTCCTTTTCGTACAACCCCATCTTCCTTTCATTAGTTAAGAATGAAGACTCCCTTTCATCCTGAAACTCTCTTTTCCTTCTGAAAGATATTAAAGATATATAATTTCTAAACAAACGCACAAGCAAAGATAAAATACCATGACATCTGTGATTTGCAATTTATTACGTAGATCATCTTCCATTTTAGAAAAGACAGAAATAAAATATATAATTTATATTTACATTTTTTACAGAGGAAAGTATTTACACTGTAGACATTCGGTACAAAACAGTATAGAAAATCCAGGATGATACAGACGGGAAAGACGAGAAAGACCATAGTTTTAGCTGAGAGTTTTCTGGCTACTACTTTTTTCCTTAACGAGCAGAAGCATTAAACTAACTGTTGCCTAATCGTTTTTGCTAATTTGGCCAGTTACTATTTCACTTTATTTTTTTCATTTTTATTTTATTTTTTTTTAGTTTGGTGGCCTCTCCTAAACAGCCTTTTTTTTTCAGTGCAATTAGTGAGGTTCCACTAAGAGTGGTGTGGAGGTCTCACACCACTCTTGGGGGTTTCATCCTTGAGACACTTATTCTATCATTGTGGTTCAGGGCACTTGTCCTTGTGGGGCAGCCGTTGTAATCACTTGCTAAGATTCTCCCCATCCCGGAGGAGCAAAGCTACTTTTCAAGGAATAGTCAGATTTTTTTCAGCTATGTCTTCTACAGAATATTCATGTGGCCACGAATGTCCACCCTGGTATTTTATAGGGCTGAGGACTGGAAAGGACTCTCATTTAGTGGGCCAGTGGCAGAACTAAAACTAGAACCTGGATCTTCTGACCCCACACAGAGACCTTCTCCTGGTTACACTGGCTGGGATAGAGTTGCTCAGTATTCCAGATTTTAGTCTACCTAGATGTGTCCAGGTGGGAGGCCAGAAGTTTCAAGGAGATGTGAGTATGGGTCAGTGGGGCTCAATAGGGGGCTCTGCCGTCTATTTCAAAAACACTTGAGAAGGTATTTGTGAAAAGCTGTCTACTCATAGGTCCTTAGGCAAACCCCCACCACCTGGGGTTTTCTCCCTCTGGTTTACGTTTAACTTGGATGTTACTGAAATGGAGTGAAAACTCCATCCGAGGGATCAGGGGAAGCTCTTTTTGACCTGTATGTTCAAGCACTGGCAAATGGAGTCATGGCCACTTAAAAATCAAAGTCAGAACCTGGAAGGACAGAATAACTGAGCAGAGAAACAAGTTCTGGTGAAATGGCACCTGATAATGGGCAGCAGATCTTATAGGTGGCATCTCAAAGGACCAAGCTTTGAGCATCCATATCTGTCTATCAAAAAGCTTGCTCGCTGCTTAAGCAAAGTGCTTTCCTCTGCCTACTTATACAAATAACTAACATATTTCCAAGTTACCAAGGGTGATTAGAAAAAGAAATTGAAGGCACCGGAAAAAATACTCCCAATTATGAATGATCATACAATACGTGTGATACTGATCACAATAATAAGAGACAGGTCTTAAAACACCGAGATGTTACATATAAGAATTTAGCAACAGCACAACATGGATAAAACAGGTCTGCAAAATTGGGACATCTGCAACGTTTCTGAAATTACCTGAAAGCTGTGGCAAGCCGGAGAAACTGTTCCATTATCAAGCTCATCACAGAAATAAAACACTGTGCATTTAAACATTGTACACCAAATGTACCAAATAACAAGAAAAAGAGAAAAAGCTTAAATAAGAGTAAAATGGGGCTCCTGGCTGGCTCAGTTGGAAGAGCATGTGACTCTTGATCTCAGGGTCGTGAGTTCGAGCCCCACGCAGCTGTTGTTGAGATCACTTTTAAGTAACTAAAACTAAAAAAAAAAAAGGAATAAATGCGTAAAGTCCAATTGCTTCAGTGAAAAGATCAGCCTGGGTTGCTGTGGAGGGTGGCAATGTGCCGTTGGGCAGAGGCGGGTGCTGAGCATAAAGGAATCAGGCATCTTTGCCCTTAGTAGCGCTTTCCTGGTAGATGGCGTTTTTATGGGATCACTGGGATGTGCTGTGAGATTATTTCCTTTCTCTTATAAAGGAAGCCCTCAGACTTATGGTGGAGTCATTATAATTCTTTGGAACCCTTCTTAAAATCATTAATGGGAGAGTCCACAGTGCTCAGTGGAGTCTGGGATAACAGACGGGTTGTTGGAGAAAAGCTGTGGTCTGAGAGGTTGGGATTCTGTGCAGCAGGGGTCCCTTTGGTCAGTTGTGAGAGGTCAAGGTGGAGGCCCTTTGAAGGCCGTCATGTTCTTGGGTCACCGCCATCTAGCACAATGTCTTTCTGGGGCTACTAGTAGGGGCCCCAGAAACCCCAGGTCTCCAGGCGCCCCGAGACCTCCTCGGGACGTGGTGAGGAACACTCGCATGAGTGGCTTTTCTAGAAAAGAAGACCTTAGCTGGAGAAACCACACGTCCTTCGGGGCCCCCTTTCATGTGGAGGACATCCTCCATTTATGATTAGGTTCATATTTGGACAGGGCGGGGGACAGAGGGGGGGGGACTAGAGGTGGTGCCCAACCCAGAAGCAGCCCATCCCTCTGAGCTTGTGTATCAGGGACAGCAGATCCTGGCCGGTGGGTGTAGTGGAATGTTCCTCTCTTCTGCCGCTACCCTTACGGGGTGAGGCTTGTATGATCTGTGGTATTCCATGGTCTCTGCCCAGTCCTATTACCAGAGCCACCTCTTCCTCCAACACAAACCCCAGGTGACGCCTTCCAGGGGCACGTATGACACAGGTGCCAATCTCCTCTTATGCACAGTGATTACACACCTGTGACAGCAGCAGGACCCCTTAGAGACTTATACTGCTCATCCTAGACTATACACAGTGAACTCTAATGGCCATGGCGAGGGGAACCCTGCAGACCCCTGCTCCTCCATGGGGTATACTGAGGGTCTTTCAAGGAGGACTTGGATGGCCATAGAACTGGCTTGCTTTTGGGGGTAAGCAATAGAACGAAAAGTTGGTTTTTGAGAAAAAAATTAGCTCTTCTATTTTCTGCCCCAAAGCCCTGGCCTTGGATTTCTCTGAATGTCTCATCCCACATTGGAAACCTCGTCCCAGATTCCAGCCATCTATGCGCAGAAGGGAACCAAGTGAGTCCCCAAGGGAAAAGGAAGGGACCCGAACAGGGAATTTTAGCCCCTCCTTGTTCACTGCAGCCTGGCATGCAGGTTTGATGAGGAGGAAGCGTTTATCAGCTCAGGCTGGAGCCAGAAAACCTCTCCAAATTAGAAAAAAAAAAAAAAGAAAAGAAAAGACACTTATGTGGTTAAAAAGAAAACCAAACAATACAAAGCCCTGATAGGCATAAAGACAGAGGCATTCGACCCATTGAAATCAGCAAAAAAAAAAAAGCTACTGAATTCTAGAATCACAAAATAGTACACCTAGCTTTACCCTTTCGAGGATGGGGAAGCTTTGCCTGCTGCCTTCCCCCGGAGACGTGGGGCGCTGAGGCTCTGCTCTGACAAGTTCTCTGTAACACATTGAACTTCAAATCATTAGAAAACCCCAGAGATTTGCTTATGACCTGAAACCAAAAAACAAACAGACAAAAAACACAGAAAGCATTTTTTTCACCAGGAGGTCCTAATAACAATGTTTTAGCGGAATAGACACCAGACGAGAAGTAAAAGTGTGTGTTTCCCTACTTATGGGGGACATAGGAAGAGAAATGATGACATCCGTCAAAGACCATCGAAATGAAAGGCACCGGGAGTGTTTGGGAGGCAAACGGAACCGTCACACAACTTGACAGGATGGCAGGTCCTTCTCCCAGGAGACTTCATCTCGGGAAGGTGAGTTAGAATGGTGGGGAGCTCTGGGGGACAGAGAGGGATGGGGGCAGGGACACAGGAAGGAGTCAAGTGGTCTGAGGGGGAGAGGGAAGCTGGTGACCCATCTGCTGTCCAGGAACGTCCTGCGTGTTGAAAAAATGGCTTCTTTTTGGTAAAAGTCACTCGTGTGTGAAAGGGATTCCTACAGGGAGGTTGGGACAGCTGTGCACGTTGTGGGGACACTTGGGGGGAGCGGGTGGGGGGGATGGCTCACTCTGGGGCGGGGGGGTGGGGCGGGTGGACTTAGCACCATGATGCCTTCACGGGAGGCGCTTTTGACCCAAAGGAGAGCTCAGCGGGGAATAGCTTTCTAAAAGTCATAGAAAAAACGCCATTAGTAAAAAGAAGACATCTTGCTTTAGCACCAAAACGGAAACGATAGAAAAACTTCAACCGTTAGCAAAGTATATACAGGTAAATGTTTTCCTCCATAGAAAAGACCACTGCCTGCAGTATGATGAAAAGTAAGTACTAGAAAAAAAAAAAAAAAAAGCAACGAGTTAGTGCTTTTATCATCCAGGGATGACTCTTGAAAACTTTTTTCCCCTCCTACTGCCTGATCTATACAGCAGTCAGAAATGCCGTTGACCTTCATTATCCTATTCTGAAAGCTACATTCTGACTCGCTTTGAAAAAATGCATTAAAACTCAATTATAACCGCACCGACGTTTCCTGCCACAGAACTTCTTCTCCTGAAGTAGCGAGGTAATGATTGTTAAACTTAAGACAACGGGCTGATGGCCGGCCAGGGAGTCTTGCCCACGGTGGGGAAGAGGGCCCGTTGGGGAGCAGCAGGAGGGCGGGGGGCTGCTGAGGAGGGGAGTGGCCCCGCACGGATAAAACACCTCCTGTTGGCATCAAACGAAAGGACAATCCTCATTCAGCCGAGAATAGGGGTAACGAGAATTTTAAAGAAGGATGAAAAAAATTTGCCAATTTCTCCCCTTTCGAGGGAAAAGAAAAATGAAACCCTAGGAGCATTTACTGGATTTAGGTTTAGAGAGCAGCTTCCCAGGGGGGCCAGTCCGTAATTATCGTCCTGTCCGCACCCCCTCCCCGGCCCCTCCCCCCCTGCCCCCCCACATCAGCCACCATGTCTATGACTCTGGGATTCAGCGTCCTCAGTTTGTCCTTCAGGCCCTCTGGGTGCACACGAGAGGGTCTGCTTTGAATTTGATTTTGCTGCAAGTTTTAATGCATCCTTGCTCAAGCAACTCTGGTTAATTGAGGTTTGACTATGCAGAGATTTTTTCTGAACAGCGAACACTAACCAGTGGGTCGTCTGACCTTTACAGACCACTTTGCTGCATTCCCAGCCCTTCTACCCAGCGGTGAGGCAGGCAGAACAGCTGAGGGAAGGGAGGCTAGGGAGGCTGGGAGTGCGGTCGGTGACAGGTGACATTCAGGTGCACCTGCGTCCCCTGGGGCCACCACACCTTCCCTCTGGCAGCGGGACTCGCAGGCCTGTTTATTTCGGTGGACGCTTGCAAGAAAACACTTGGTCTTTGGAATGAGTGGAGTGCAAGAAAAATGTCTGTTCGCAGGTGGTTTAACTGTATTTCTTACAGTGAAAGAGCCCAGGGACCGGCAGTTCCCCCTCTTACTCGGTGGCCGTGCTGGATCTGTCTTCCAGGACCGTTACTGGCTCAGAGTGGTTTGCTGGCAGGTGACGAAGACCTTTGACCATATGCAAAAGTCCAGGATCCTGTGAGTCATGGAAAGTCCTCAAACCCATTCATTTGTGTGCCGAGTCCTATAGGGATGTTCTTTCCTTCTCCTCTGTCCCCAGGATGGCAGGGGCGTTGGGTAGTTGGTTAATCTGGCCGTGCCCACCGAGCCCCACGTGGTGTCTGGAGCACCATCCGGGTCCGTCAGCCATGACTTTTGCCATATTCAGTTAGGCACGAGAGCCCCTGACCCCAGAGGGGTCTGAGATGGCCCCCTGCCTTTGGTCTGCAGCCCTTGATATGCTTCTCCGGCTCGGATAAAGAGGCTGCGGTTCCTACCAACAAGCAGTCTAAACGGAGAGGAGGAGGAGTTATCAGTGAGGGTGAGGACTGGATTGACAGCTCAGTGGGCCGGATGCTGCGAGAGGGAGTGGCCATAAACTTGTTCTCATGCATTTCCTTTAACCTGCGGGGCCGAGCGAAGATGTTATGGAATTAACATCAGAGTGTGTGCTGGTGACCCAGTCTTTCCCTCTTGGAAATGTCTTAGGGAGGTATTCGTCTGAGCTCTCAGTTTATTCAAGAAGACGTCGCTTTCCTTTGAACACCCACCGCCCTTTGTTTCTGCCTTCCTGTGGCCTGCCTTCCCTCCCGATGTGGATGTCGGTTCCCGTTCT
Source organism: Procyon lotor (assembly GCA_028646535.1). Lineage (NCBI taxonomy): Eukaryota > Metazoa > Chordata > Mammalia > Carnivora > Procyonidae > Procyon > Procyon lotor. The sequence goes on along the minus strand of CM053617.1, from coordinate 23,385,026 downwards.
GATCTCCTTTATTTGCAGAAGGTCCTCAATGGAACGAGAGGAGACAGCCACGGAAAGGCAGGTGGCGAAGGGGTCTGCGTGTGGTGGCCGAGGGAGAAGGCAGGCAGGGGGTGGGTAGTTTCCAAGTACTGTCCCTTCAACAATGTGGTGAAAGGAAGACGGCTTATTCTAGATCCTCTCGAAAATACATAGCTTGCTGCCCCTCTCCGTCGTCGTCAGCTCCGAACCTGGCAGGAGCGTGTCGGGACGCCAAGTGACATGCGTGAGGCCCTGGGCTCTGAGGGCCAGCCCAGGCGTCCCTCCTCATTGCCTGGTCTTGCCCGAAGGCTTCCCTCCTCTCTGACATGATTACTCTTTCCTCTTTCCAGCAGAAGACGGATGCCCTCTGCTTTTCCAGCTTGGCACACTCATCAGCTTACGACATTTGAAAGGACCCAGGCATCTGGGAAGGCTTCACAGGGATGCACCAATGGAAGTTAACGGAAACGTGCTGAGAAGGAGCTAGGAAGGTGACAGGTGCCTGGCCCCCGCCTCCTGGGGAGGCTTTCCAAGGTCGGAGCTGGCAGCCCCTTGGCCGAGAGGCTGCTCAAAGAACTGAAGTGTCCGTAAGAAAGGGGCAGCCAAGAGCCCTTAAAGTTGCAGCTGCAACTGAGGGTCCCAGCTGTAGGCTGCGGCAAAAATCCCGGCCGAGGGCTGGAGGAGACAGGCAGGCCCAGTGTTCACTCTTCTGGCTGAGCTCTGGCCCTTAGGGAGGGCACACGGCCCACAGTTTCTGCGGTCACCCTCCGATCAGCCCTCAAGTCAGTTTCCTGGGAAGGGCTTGACCCGCGACCCTCTGTCCGGGGGCAGCTCCGTCTTCTCCCTCCTCCAGGGCAAGGCGCTTTCCCCAAGGCTGGGCTGGCTGGCTTCACTTCTTGGCCACCAACCATGGACTCTGGCCCTTGAGGAAGCATCGAGAAGGGGATGTTTGAGAAGGAAACTCACCGGAGATTGGCTTGTGGGGACACATCCCTGGACCAGGGGGATCTCACAGACCTGGCCAAGCCCGGTGGACTCCCAGCATGGACCCACCCTCTCTACCCCTTTCTTCTGCAGAAATCTCATTTGCCTTCCCCTGATGTGAGAAGCAGGTGTGGCCCAGGCCGATGCTCCATGGAAGGGGCTAGAGGAAGAGGCAAGGGAGAGCCTGTCCGTGGCGGCCAGCTCCCTCTCCGTGTTCTGGCCACACTGCCTCCCACCCCCGAGTCCTCTGGCTGTGCCCTCATGGAGCACTTAGCCCCCACGTCTTTGCATTGCTGGGCACCCCTGTTAACTCCCAGAGCGGACTGGGTCTCACAGTCCACAGCAGCTCTGGCCTCCCTGCCCACTGCTCGCACATAGTAGGTGCTTTAATTAAGTAGACTGGTGACTCAGCAGGTCATGGATGTTTATGAACCTTGACCGTGGGAGGGAGACGTTGAACTACATCCCTGGGGTGCCTCATGAATTAGAAATTCCCTTCTCTCCAAGAGTTCACTGTTCGGTGTGGAAGACAGGCTCTTCCTCCTCTAATAGAAGGTGGAAGAGGAAAAGGACACTGAATTCCGGGTTTTTCCAATGAGGGAGATTCACCCAACTTAGGAACCCAGAAAAGTCTTCCCAGGGCCCTGGTGGTCTGACCTGAGCCTTGAAAGGGGGGTAGAATTTTGGCAAGTGAGAAAGAACAGCCTGGCAGGCAGAGGGCCTGGCATGGGCGCAGGGGCAGAGGGGAAAGCGGAGGGTGTGTGCGGGGATGCGCGAGCCGACGCAGGCTGGGGAAGGCGCCACGGTGCTAAGGCCTCGGTCCAGCTCAGCCTCTGTCTACACGACCCTAGGCAGATGCTTGGCTGTTCCCCAGAGGCAGGCCTTTCCTAGGGACCAGGGGGTCACTTTGTGTGTGGAATTCGGCCTTAGCCCGTGGAACCCAGCTCCTTTCCCTGCGCTGTCTCCCCTCCTCCCCAAACCGAGGAGCCTGCGGCCTCAAGGAAACACCACCTCGAAAATCCGCTCCTTGAAGAACGGAGCAGCTGGTCCCTTCCTGGTCCTTTCTTCCCCACCCCCCCGGATCACTGACCTGTGGCCCACCCTTCCCTTCTTTCCAGAGGCGTGCAATCCTCGGGGTATCTGAAAGTGAGTCCAGGCACGGGTTCTGGGAGTGGGGACGGGGTACACGGACAAGGGTGCGGAGAGCCAGAGATGGGGGGAGGCCGGGAGAACCTAGCTGTGGCAGCACGGTGTCCTTGAACATTTGTAGGGCGTTAGGGACCCCCCCCGTGCCCCAGGTGGGTGCTCCCACATCGCTTCATCTCTGATGAATTTAGCAGCGTAGACACCAGTGAGAGAAAGAGCCTCTGCCGTCATCCCTGCCCGAGGAAGGCCGACCCCCCACTCACCAACCTCGCCGGCTCCGGGCTGCTGGGAGTCCCCGTGTTCAAGGTCACGGGCAGCACGCATGCAGCACACGGTATGGCCATGCCAGCCAGCTCCATGCAACACATTAGCCCAGCAGCACAGCACGAGCTGGGGGAGGGTGCAGGGGACGCCCCAGCATCCCAGTCCCCCCAGATGCCCACCCGTCCGTGAGATCAGCGGGTCTCAGATTGTCAGAAGTCACCTGAGTCAGCTTTCTCATTTGACGTTTGGGGAAACAGAGCTAGAGTAAGTTGTCCCGTGCCACAGGGCTGACCACGGAGCCTCCTGCCCTGCGGGCCGGCGCCCTCCCCCGTCCCGGGGTACCCTGAACGCCCCCCCCCCCCCCCGGGTCTCCGCGTTTCATTCTGCCAGGTGACAGCAGGGAGGCCGGCTCTCAGCCCGGCAGGATTGGAAGCACAGAGCAAGGCAGAGGTGGAGCGGGGCGGGCCCGTGTGGAAGGAGCCATTCCTTCCTTGGTGAGGAGGGGCTTCTGTTGGCCACAGAGGCGCAGATCACTGACCTTGGTGAGAGCAGTGATTTGCGCAGGGACCACCCCGTCCACGGTCACCCTCGGGGGCCCTGGCTCGGTCTCTTGTGAAGCTAGGAGTTCCCAGGCCTGCAGGCAGGCAGGGCGGGGCCATAAGAGGGTGCGGAGCCAGCGCGCAGGGCTGGACAGGGGAGCGAGCCACCGAAGGCATCGGGACTCAAGACCCAGCCCGGAGCCCGGTCCTCCTCGTGCTTCTGTCCGCTAGCACGAGTGCCCGTCCCCAGCTGCCCTGCAGACGTCTCGACCATGCCGTTCCCTACTTCTCACCTCCCTGCACCACCCCCGACCCAGAGACGAGCTGAGTCGAGGTCCCCGTGGAGGGGCCCAGGGGACCCCCGAAGTGAGGCCCTGCAAGGAGGAGGGATCTGGCCGAGGGGACACGAACTTCCAAAGGAGTCCACATCCGTGAACTGCCGCCCGCTGGGAAGGGCAGTGTGGTCACGGAAACCGGGTGGATTGTTCCTTTTTGCCTCCGACCACAGACAGCTTGCAGGGAAATGTGTGGAGGACCTTCCCCGGCTCATCTGGGGACTCCTGTCACCTCCTCTGTATTTATTTCTCCCGGACACTGACTTTTAAACTTTTCCTCACGCGTAGTTTATGCCATTCTCTGTATTCTTACGAGGAACTTTGGATCCCTGTGGTGTTAGCTGGGGCGTAATGAGGAAATGGGTACGAGCAGGACTGGGAGAAAGTTCCAGAGGCTTCTACCCGGCCAGTTAGCCAGGCCGTTCGGCTCCCACAGAAGCTCAGGGGCTGGTACCTTCCGGCTAATGCCGGACTCCAGTCTGAGGCCATCCGTGGGTTCCGACTGCTCCCGTGAGAGCCTGATAAGGGAGTGGGTGCACGAGAACCAGGTTGCCCTGGATCTTCAGGACCTCCGTCGGGGTGGAAGGAGGCGAAAGGAAGGGGTGGGGGCTGGCACTGCAGGTGGTGGAAATCCGCAGATCTCGGGGAGCAGAGGGTGTGGGCAGGGCTGCGCTGTGACTCTCGAGGACTGTAGAAGCTTTTGGCTTTGCGGCAGAAATGATATTTTATGATTGCTCTGGTAGAAAGACCAATGGAACCCCGGCTGGATTCATTTCCCAGCCCCCCTCCCCCGGATTTAAAAATAAATAAAAATGAAAATATCTTTTTAGCTCCTGAAAGTACTGTGGGCCCAGGCTTGTGGCACTTTGCCTGAGGCATTGACCCTGGCTCGGGGCGAGAAGTGTCCCCGGACTCAGGATGACTTGGAAAGGGCCCCATCCTGGAAATCTCCCTCGCATGGGAATAGCGACTGTGCCAGCTGGCGGCTTGGGCCCGGGTCCCTGGTGCTTCTGCCCGGCAGGGAGGGGACAGGTGAGCTCCAATGCCCCCATTTTGCTTTCCAGACGAGGAAGGCGAGACCCCGAGGAGGAAGCTGTCTGATTCCCAAAACATGGAGTGAGCATCTGCAGTGGGACTGCTTGGTCCCCGTGGGTCTGGGCAGCCCGTGGGTCCCATTACCACCGTGTGGCAAGGGTCTCCTGACCGTGAAGCCCCCTCATGCAGAGTTCATGGCCATGACTGTGTGTGGACAGAGTCTCAGTCTACGTTTGCCCCTGTCCTTTCTATGAAGAAAGGATCTATTAAGAAAAACGAAAACAGGGGCGCCTGGGTGGCTCAGTGGGTTAAAGCCTCTGCATTCGGCTCAGGTCATGATCTCAGGGTCCTGGGGTCGAGCCCCGCATTGGACTCTCTGCTCAGCAGGGAGCCTGCTTCTCCCTCTCTCTGCCTGCCTCTCTGCCTACTTGTGATCTCTCTCTCTCTCTCTGTCAAATAAATAAATAAATAAATAAAATCTTAAAAAAAAAAAAAAGAAAAACGAAAACAAAATGAAATGAGAGGGGCAGTCACACTACCCAAGCAGGTTGTTATTTTCAAGGCCCATAGCAACCCCAATTTATGTTTTCAAAGCCTGAACAGTGAACTTGTGGGCCACATCACAGGTGGGTCATATATAGTCTTTCAGGCAAGGTTCCTGAGACCTTTACTAAGCTCCACACTGTGAACGAGACTCTATAAAACTCTAGTTCTTAAAAAATAAACCCAACTTCAGATGGCCATCGTGGCTCCAATTTGTGAGTATTGTTTGAAGGTTCTTGGTTGGAGTAGCATGGCAATGAGGCACGACTCTCAGCGGCGATGGGGGAGGGGCCTCACCAATCTGCTCCCCATGAACCACCAGCAGCAGCAATGGCTGTCACTACTCATTGCTACTCAAAAGGAAGAAATACACAAAGTCCCCCCAATATCGAAAGCCGTAACAAATAGTCCTTTGGAACCCTGGGGACCCAAGGGCTTGCAGCGGACCGGAACTTCACCTTGAAATGCTCAAAGGGCACCACAACGAACTTGGGATATGTTATATACAAGGGACTTGGCTTAAGCGACCCTTCCTTCCCTCTCACTGTTGGACCTCATGTTTCTATACGTTACCCTATACTTCTGAAGACTTCCTGCTTTCACAAGAAAGAATGTATTTAATTTAAGGATTGCTCGGGATCATGAGTTGCCATGTTTCATTTTTTTTAATAGTGAAAATCCATAAGAGCTTAAAATATTCTTAGACACACCTAGTTGGCAAACACCACTGACCTCCACGTCCCTGTGAATTCACACGTAAGCTAGCGAGCACGTCGGTGCTGGCTTGGCCCCCTTTGGCACCAGAACACAATAATTTATTAAGCTTCAATACTTAATAATAAGTGTGCACAAATATCATGCAAACATATGCCCATACTCACAAACAAAAAGTGTATATTAGAGTCGTAGACTTATACAAAACATCTTGTAAACAAAGGGAAGGAGGTCGGCGTTTTCTGTACAAAATATGCGGGTTTTTTCTTTTTTCTTTTTTTTTTAATAATCTGTAAGATGCATCATACTTCTGGCATTTTCGAAAAGTGAAAACTGTATAAAAATAAATATTCTATGTACAAACACACACACAGGCCATTCCCAGGTTAGAGGCATCACTGCAAAACAAAAACACACGAGACAGAGTAGAATTAGTGTCGGTGGGTTTGTGGGTGTCTCCTTCCCTTGTGGGAAAGCAGTGGGCGGGGCGTCGGGCAGCTCTGATGGGGGCACCCGGCCCACTGCGTGGAAGGCCCTGGTGCTATCTGCACTCCAAAGGCAGAAAATCCCTTTTGCCTTCCTGTCATCCCCTTCGTGGACACTAGAGGGCACCCGCTCTCCGTGTGGCCTCCGGAGGCCCGGCTTTGGATGAATTATCGCATCTTCCCAGACTGAATTTATGGTGCGAACCAACAGACAGGAGGCTTTCGGGCTGCCTCCCCAAGACCCCCTAGCTCTGGGTCTCCACAGGAGCTGTTCTTCCCCTGCTGAGCTCAACCACTCCGAAGTAGGGAGGCCGTGTGAGTGTATAGTTTACGCAACTCCGATTTCCTACATCTGGATAAACGCCATCATGTGGCTTAATGGCTTAAGTGTGTTCACAGTGCGAACGCTGTGAGGCTAGCTACTGATAACTAATTTTGAAAGGTGGTCTAGTAGTCCTTGGAGGAAAGGTGCTGTGGAAATGAACCACACAAAGCATAAAGATGTCAGCTGTGTGGTTACATGGGAATTCTAGACGCTGGGGTCCGCGGATGCCTTAAAAAGCATGTTGAGGGGCGCCTGAGTGGCTCAGTGGGATAAAGCCTCTGCCTTCGGCTCAGGTCATGATCTCAGGGTCCTGGGATCGAGCTCCACATGGGGCTCTCTGCTCAGCAGGGAGCCTGCTTCCCCCCCCTCTCTCTGCCTGCCTCTGCCTACTTGTGATCTCTCTCTCTCTGTCAAATAAATACATAAATCTTAAAAAAAAAAAAGCATGTTGAAAAAGTTCTCTAAGCGCATGCAGTGTGTGGGACGCTTAATGGGCACCTAGCCTTGGGGAGCGTGCCTTTCTCGGCCCACACCCTTTGCAGGGAGGCCCCGGATGGAAACTGCACGTGTCGAATCACACTTGAGAAGGGGACCACAAGTACGCCTGTGGCCCCGGGGCACCGCAAGCCACTGGGCGGCCTTACCTTGTTCCAACAGCCCTGGACTGGCAAGCCGTCTTCGCCCTGCAGTGAGGAAGCAAGGCAGAAGGCTCAGACTCTGAGACAGCCCCCCAAGCAGGCCGGGGCGGGGGACAAGGGTCACACACCCCACGGCAGCGTCTCAGGATCCAGCCCAGCCCTTGTCTATTTCTCTTCTCTGCCGCAAGGGGGAGCCTTGGAAGGGGCTTGGAAGCAAGCCAGGCAGACTTCCCGTTGACTAGGGCCCCACGGAATTGTAGTGCAAGGCCAAGAGGGGCTGCCCTAGGCTGTGGGGTCAGCCCTAGCCTGTTAGGGACAGCCCTAAGCCCCGCAGGTCTCTACTCTGGCTGGACTGAGTGCTAGGCGCTCTTGGGTAAGTCACCCAGTGCTTGGTGGCCTGTGTCTTCCTCTGTAAAACCTGGGAAGGCATGGCTGCATGAAACGGCCGCTATGGGGCCCCCAGCTTTCCTACTCTCTTAGTTCTTCTCTTCCTTAGCGGTAGGAGAAGGAAGTCTAGGCAGGCCCATATGATCATCAATGAGGCAGAGGACGGGACACAAAGGGGCAAGCCAGCTCACTCACAGGTATCGCCGTGTGGCCTTGAGGTGCCTTCTGCAAGGTGACGCTGGCCCCTGGCACAGCCCTAGCCATTGCTGGGAATTTGGGGTTGGGGGGAGATGAAGTGGAGATTGGGAATCAACTGGGTGCCCTTTGTCTCCTTTGCTGGCGGCCCCCGTTGGAACACCTGAGTCTTCTCAGGGCCCCAATGTCCCGGCCTCCCTGGCAGACCCTTTGGGGGGAACCTGGAACTTTCGTGAGACAAAGTGGGCAGGGTGGGGCCGAAGTGGGGCAAAGATCTGGCTCTCAGTCTGTGTCTACTAGTATTGTAGCCCAGATTCTAGAATTCACACTCCAGGGCACAGCAAGGATGGACACAGGGGTTCGGGGGCCAGAGCCAGTGGTCAGCCTGGAGGCGACTGCAGGGGAGCCCTCTGTGCCCAGACCAATTTCAGCACCTTGACAGGTGCCTGAACCGCTCACCTGGTGTTCGGCAGGCAGCCGGCCCGACACGGAGGGCCGAAGAAGCCTAGTTATCTCATACTAAGCTAGTCCCCCTGCCCCACGGCCACAGTAACAGCACAGGAGATGGGGAAAGAGCAACGGTGAGAAACACGGTTTGCATTAAGGACCAGATAAAGACGACCTTTGTTGTCCCCTCTGGGTTGGGGAGGGTCTATAGGGGTAGGTGGTACATTCCGAGGCCTCATGAAGACCTTCTGCCCCTTTCCCCAGCCCACCACGGTGCATCATTTCACAAGGACTCCGGAAGGGAGAGGAGCCTCCGTGGGCCATAGCGGCATTCCCATTGGCACATGATGGTCAGAGGGGGGATGCAGGAGAGCGAGGTGGGCAGGGGGCGCCTCGGAGAGAGGAGCCGGAGGCTGGGGTTGCAGCTGGTGGAACTCGAGGTGCTCAGACCATGGAAGGCATGAGGCAGAGGGGAGATCTGGCTGGGGATTAATGCAGGCGCTCGGGTGGGACCGGGGAGTCCTATGTTTGCTTGGGTTCATCAGGCAGGGCAGCGGGGGAAGCGGGGGCGGCAAGTGGGGGATTCAGCGGTGGGGAACCAGGAAGCAATCTACTCTGCACTCTTCTTCTGTAGCATATACCGGTCCTAAAAAGCCTCTGTCATGGGACCCTGGGGCACGATGTGGGACCAGGAGTCCTTATATGACTATTACTTGTACGAAAATAGCTCCATGAACTCCAGACCTCCTAGGGACATTTAGGAGAGCAAGAACCATTTGAGCCAATGGCGTTGGAATGAGGTCCCATCGTCTGCTCCCCTTGTGAGGAGGTGAAAGGATGGAAATGGAGGCCAGAATGTCCCTGCCTAGGGGGCCGGGGCCCAGCGCGAGCCGCACTGTGACCACTCTGCGGGGACACGCTTGGAGAGGGTTCCTAAGTGCCTTCCCATCTCCTCTCTTCTCTTCCTCAATAACATTCTCAACTTTCCCATTCTCTTCCAGACCTGCCGGAGGGGAGCCATCTAAAGATGGAAGGAAGGGAAGCTAAGGGAGGATCTTCTTGTGTCTTCCAGGGTTTGAGCAAAAGGGGTGAGCCGTTTAGCATCTACGGTCCTGCTCTTGGACCGTCCCCTGGTTCTGGTGTTATCACCGGGGCAGCGACCCCAGACCCAACCTGGAAGAATGGGCAGGGCGCCCCCCTCCTCTACGTCCCATCTAGAACCTCTCAGTCTCCCCGTGTTTGGGAGCACGCCCATCTGGCCCCTGCCACCTCGCGAGATGGTGGAGCAGGAAGGCTGGTGGGACCGGCTCAGGTGTCTCATTCAAGGGTTTTGCCAGGTGCCGAGCGGAAGCTGTCGCCGAAGCAACTGCGGTGCGTGAAGGAAGGGAAGGCGAGCTTGCTAAGGACCCATCCAGAGAACCCACTTCCCTAGCTTTCTTTCTGGGGGCAGGACGGCTAGAAGCAGCTGTGAAAGGAGGATTGGGTGCAGCCAAAGCTGGCTTAGGGGGGCGGGCGGGACGGCTCTCGTGAAGGGGGGGGCGGTGCTTTTGAAGCAGCTGCAGGAGGAAGCCAAGAAAACATCTCGGCAAACTTGGGATGCTCGAGGGGGCATGGCGGGAGCCCCTGAGGACCGGCCGGGGCAGGGTGACCCTTAGGGTCTACAGAGAGAAGGGGCAGGTGGCGTGGAGCAGGGCGGGGTGGGGGGTGTGCGGCCGGAGAGGCATGCGGGCGAGAACCACACTCATGGGGAAGCCGAAGTCGGCCATGCAGGCGGGGGAGGGTGACGCCATACCAATGGGCATGGGGCATCCAGTCCGTCCAGCCCCGGCAACCCTGGCTCCCCTTTCTCTCCTTTAAAACCTCGGTGTCCCTGTTCACAAAACCAACCACGATGATTATTTAGGTCAAAGCTGGCCAGCTCCGCCTGCGGAGCGGAGAGGCCCAAGTCCCACCCCAGCCAGGATGCAGGACCCCCGAGGCGGCTACTAGCAGGGCCCCAATCCCAGTGGGTCCCCCTGGCCGGGTTCAGATTTGGTGCTCGCTCTGGCTTCCGAGAGAGTTGGGCTTTGGCACACGGACAGCCGGCCCCCTCTCCCTTTAAAGACTTGGAAAGAACAAGATGAACTTCAACTTTGGCGTATCACAATTTTCAGAACCTTTAAATGGATTTGTGAGGGCGCTTGGGAAGCCCGGCTAATGTGCCACAAATCATTCCTTATAAGCTTGTTTGGGGGCTTCTGGGGGGGCTCCGTCTACTGATTGTGGTCTGTGGCTTCACAGGTTTAGTTGCGTGGGTAGCGGGCCCAGGGAGGCTCTGTATTAAAAGTCTCCTTTCTGGCCTGGTTCTACCCCCTCCGAGGCCTAAATGGCCCCGGGGAGACACAGATCCCGGTGTCCTGCATCCTGACGGAGGATTCCAACAGCGTGGACTGCTCGCCACAGACGTGGCCACGAAACGAAGAAGGCAAATATGTGGCTCACAAATGCCACATTGGCTTCCAGAGTTCTCCTGGAGCGAAGGGCCAAGGGCTGCTCAAATCCTCTGCCTCGAGGTGGGGGTGGGGGTGGAGAGGGTTTTCTTTCCACACGCCAATTGTCCTACATCTTCAAAGGAAAAGGATTTTGCAAGAGTGGCTTACAGCTGCGGTTCGAGGGCACCACCGCCAGCAGGCAGAATTTCCCTGGCCAAGTGAACGGATAGATTTGGTAGCATCAGTGTAGACATTCCCTCCTTAGCTTAGCTTATTTGCCTTCTTGGTTTCCGGCTCGCAAACCTCAAGGAAAAAACCAGAACGATGCAAGTGATAAATGAAGACATACCAACGGGCAGGGGGCATCTAATCCAGGCGCTCCTTGGTCTCCCTTATCCCCTTTAGGCCCTCTAGAGCCTTTCTTCCCCCTCTCCCCCTGTAAATGATGGTTTAGTCCGAGAGAAAAAAAAATAGCATCAAAACTTTAGGATCCTTCATGTGTTAAGGTTAGAAACAGAAAAAGAAAAAAAAAATTAAAGAGGGGAAGAGAACATTGCTCAAGGAGGATATTCTTTCCAATAGGATTTGAGGTCAGCACCCATCCCCATCCCCTCTAGAAACTGGGAACTTTGGCTAAAGCTGGTGGGCAGGGAGGCAGGGAGGAAATTGGGGACTGGGGGCTGGAAGCAGTAGGGCTCAGAGCTAGAGATGGAGGGAAATGTAAGAGGAAGCCACTTGGGGCCAGCTTTTTCGGGGAGTGTCCATTTCTGAAAGACCCTGACCCGACAACTTTGGTCCCAGTTGGTTTTTATCCTTTTTGATATTCTGTTAGAAGGCAAGATGATTCTATGTAGAGCCCTGGGCTGTGTGCGTGTGCACATGTCCGCATGTGTACACATACACGTCTGCACATATGTGTGTGCGCGCTTGGGTGCGTGTTTACACACGTGTGCATGTGCTCATGTGTGCTCATGTGTGAGTGTACGAGCACACACGTGTACATATGTGTCCAGGGCTCCTGGGTGGTACCTGGTTCTCAGCTAGGTCCTCCCATTGTATGTGGGTCTCTGGTCTCTGGTCTGAATCCGAGGCAGCTAAGTTGTACATAGACAAGTGGGTTCAAGGAACTCATTCGTTTCTGCAAAACTTCAGTAAGCACCATCTTTCTGAATCGAACCCCCTTTTGTATGTGTTAGGGCCACTCTCCATTTCAGGAAAGGCTATGGGGAATGCTTCCTAATGGATTTGAGTTTGGGTTTTCCCACGCTGGGTCTGCATAGAAAGGGGCGAAGTGTGTCCGTGGGGAGTCTTCTTGGGGATGATTCTCCTCTGCTACAGAAGGCTGACTGTCTCATGGCGGGTGGGGGGGGGGGGGCTTCCACAGCGCTCCTCGAGGGGGACAAGGTCTTGAAGGCAGGCAGCACAGGATCAGGAGAAAGGCCTGGAGCCAGAGCGGTCCTGCCTACGATCAGAGGTGTGCTTTTGGGAAGTTACTCAAGCTCTCTGAGCCTCATTTTTCTTCACCTGTACCACGTGGATGGTAGCACCCGCCTCAAACTTTGTTGTGACATCTTTGTGCACGTTTAATGATGACATCTAACAGTGGCCTAGAGCCCGTGCTCAGGAGTGACAGCTGCGTCACAACCATGACAGTGGCGACGATGAGTTCTTGTGAGCCCATCCGGAAGCCGAGCCTGCCGCCAGCTGCCGTGTCCCTGTAGCCGCAGGCTGCAGGATCCTAGGAGGGGGGCCCAGGACAAGAAGGGTGCTTACATTTCTCTGAATCTAACGCCTCAAATTCCAGAGGTTCCCTGTAACTGGGAGTGGATTGTTCTGAGTTTTCTAAAGTGCAGATGCTTCCTTGGAAACTGGCGTGTTCTGGAGGACACGTGTGTAGGTGGATGAAGTGCGGTCGAGGCGCCTCTGAGCCACGCCCACCAGGGAGAACATGATGGCATGAAGGGTCCCTGAGCAGGGGGCCTGGCAAATCCGCTAGCTGTTTGGATGGGAAGCCCCGGGGTAAACTTTCTCAGCAAAGTGGTCCCTCTTTCTTCCTGGGTCAGGCCAGTGCAAAAGGGAATGCAGTTGCCCACGTCCAGAGGGCGGGCAAAGCTCCCCAGGAATCGGTGGGAGTGGGGTTCTAGGTCCCCGATGATTTGCCTGCAGGCCACAGAGGGTCAGCAGCGGTGACCCTGACTTTCAGGGTGTGTAGCTTGCACTATGGGGAGCAGGGTCCTCAGGGCCCAGGCAACGGCCTTAAAGTGGGCGTCCTTCGAAGGTACATCCGCCCTGCCTCCCACCCCCAGAGAGTGAGGCAGAAGAGGCCCCGGGCAAAGAGGGGATTCCAGGAGGAGAAAGGGCAAATGAAAGTAAGCAGCGGAGGTTGCTTTAAAAAATACAGATACATAACTTGATTTCAGAGGAACTGAGTGGAAGCTGGGGGAGTGGCAGGGAAAGAGGAGGGGGGCGGGGGGGTCTGGCGACGGGGCGAGTGCGTCTGCGCAGAGAAGTACTGAAGGAGAGAAGGAAGGAAGAGTCCGGCCTAGGCCAAAAGAGATAAGGGAAGACGGAGAGGTAAGGAGGCAAGGGGGACCTGGCAGCGCAGGACGCCGACACACGCAAGCACGCACCCCCCCCACCCCACCCCCGCCGGGGAGGGGGAGCGTCACACAGAGTGACCGCAGCCTCCCCGCACACATGCACGCGGACCTTCCAGTTGGCCGGCTTGCAGCTTTTCCACCCAGTTTTCCTGAGGTCAAATGCCATCTTTTTTTTGTCTCCCCTCCCCCTTTTTATTAAGTGGACCCCATGTCGGACTTGAACTCACGACCCTGAGACGGAGATCCGAGCTGAGATCAAGAGTCGGACTCCTAACCGACTGAGCCACCTGGGGACACCCTTTATCTTGTGACGAACTCCTTCATCCTGAACGGGGCTTCTGGGCCAAATTCCTGGGGCCGTGAGAGGCCGGGAGGGCATCCCTTGTGACAAGGACAGGACAGTCTTTCCACGGGCATGTGTGTCCCCTTAGAAAACGGCCTGTTCTGGGCTCTGGGCCTTGGATGCTACTATGAGGACCAGGACTTTCTTCTTCTCAGGAATGGGAAAGAGGCTCCAAGACCGTGGCCTGGTCTGGGAGAAGCATCATTTTAAGACAGTGTCCCCGTTCCCTGGAAGACGGAGCAATGGGCTTGCGGTGCACCCACCTGGGCCTCTCCGACGGGCCCTGGTGGGACGTGGAGTGGAGTTTGAGAGGGGCCGGAGGCAGCCTCCTTCTCACACCTGGTGGGAACCGGGGCTCGGAACACCTGCAGCTTCACCTTCATGAGCAGTGGTGAGGCTTCTAGCTAGAAAGTCATCATAGGCCCTCTGGCCTTTTCCCTTGACCAAAGTGTCACTATTCTGGGCTCCCAGAACTGTCTGTGGAAAAGCACTGACCCTGCTTAGAACTTCCTTCATTTTGAAGGCTTTCTTAGAAACCCTCACATCTCCCCTCAAGAGTCTGCTAGGGCCAGCGGTATAATGAGGCCTATTGGAGGAGGTGAGACGCAGGGGGCAGTCTTCCAGGACGTTGGCGTCCCGAGAGTCAGATCTCTCGAATGGAGGACAAGAGCTGTTCCTTGCTTCACAAACCTGCTCTTTGGAATAAGTTAATTATCCTTAAAGTTTACTGGAGAGCAGGTTCATGCAACTTGACTGTTTTCTGGACTTGACGTTTACTAAGTGACGTATAGGTAATTGACAAGTGGGGCAGGGAAGCCCAAGTTCGTAAAGCCTTAGGAAGGAGAGGTGGAGGAGAAATATTCTCCCACTGACTCCTGGGGCCTCACTGGCTCATTCAACAACCCCAGAGCCTTGCATCAGCGCCCCCGACCACCCCTTGCCCCTCCAGCTGGGACAGGGGGACATGCCTCACGTTCAGGGGTGATGCGGTCATCGCTGGTTGTGCAGCCTTCAAATGGCTCACTGCCACAAGCCAACTGAGAAAGTCTTAAGAAATAGTTTAAAAGTATTAATTGAATATGATAAAGACAACCAGAACACTTTAGAAATAGGTTAGAAAGGAGATTAGTATGCCAGCTAAGAGGTGGTGGAATGATCAATTTTTTTTTTTTT
>CM053617.1:23309258-23369884 GCA_028646535.1 Procyon lotor | reverse complement strand
ACTCTTTCCAAGAGAAATAATGGTTGTGGTCCTCTTTTCAAAGGTTAGCTGCTTATAACGGCTGTGTGCTTATGCTTGGAACCAGAATGTATTTCTCTCTCACCAGCAGCCTGGGGTGACTGGCGAAACGAAGTCTCAGAAGGCAATAACTAGGCAATGATGGGTCTAAAAATACCATTGAGGGGTCCATTAGCAGGGCGCTGTAGAGAGTGGGCACGGGGCTCCCGTGGCTGGAGTGCAATGCCAATCTGATGTCCACCGTGGGATCCAGTGGGATCCCCTTATCACGTGGAAAAAAAAAAACAGGCTTCCATTTCACGATGAGGCCCCCAGGCTGCCCCCTCACTACAGAGCCTTTCAATCTAGGATCACTTACCAGGAAGAACCAAATTTGCCAGTGTTGGGCCAGGAATCCCCAATTGATCATTCCACCACATCATGAAGACATTAGTAACCGGAGCCAAAGTGCAAGGGCTCAGACTCACCCGGTTTCCTTTGTCCCCAGGTGGTCCGTGTAAACCCTGCAGTAAATCACAGAAATGAAGACACATTCGTGAGAAAAGACAGGATGGCTGTCCTGGCCTTCCTCCCAGGCTCAGAAAGGTCTGATGCCTGATTCATCGGAGACAGGCTTAATTATTCCCATTTTACAGAGGGTGACAAAGGGACTGGACCTCGAAACACATAATGAGTTGTGGGCGAAGCCAAGAACGCAGCTCCGGGTTTGTCGCTCTGCAGCCGAGGCCCTGGCCGGTGGCCCTTGTCTTCTAGCCAAGGACATCGTCTGGGCGTGTCCCAGCGGAAGAAGAGTTTGCGGTCTCCTGGAAGATTCTTGCTAGCAAAGTGACCCCGAAGCTGCTCATACCCCCTTTTCAAGGTACAAGCTGTCCTCCATGACTTCAGCTAGGGGAGCAGCAGATCCAAAGACCAGCCGGGGCTGGCCGGAGAGATGCTGCTTGGGCAGCCAGGCTGGGAGCTGGTAACACATGTGTGGCCTTCAGGCGGGTGGGAAACAGAGGTCCTGGCTCTCTCGGGCCGTCCGCTTTCCTAACGACACGGCAGACAATCTGCTGCGAGCTGGGAAGCCGGTCTCTCGGGAAGGCTGCCCCAGTCACGAGACATCTCCTTCTGGCATTATAATGGTCCGGCTTTGCTTCTCCCCTCCTCGACGGTGGTGTGTATGTGTGGGGGGTGGGGGGGGCACGTTCATCTGTGGGTCCCCCACTGCATCGAACACAGACCCCTGCGGTGGGGGGGGGATGCTCACACGTGTTCACTACATCCCGTCAGTCGGGCCACAGGACTGAGGACCTGGTACCCCACGTGTCCCTGGGTTTGCCCCAAGCCGAGCCCAGCGGGGAAGTTCCACGACCACATAGCTGTGGGGCAGCTTCCTCCGTCATAGGAATCACATTCGCACTTGGCTCTGGATGTTTGCTCCAGGCTCTGGGTATGCTGTCCTGATGGGGTTTCTGTTGGGGGTGGGTGGGGTAGGGATGGGGGACAGAAAGCCCCGGTTGCATGACACTTACAGGAAGCCCAGCTGCTCCTGTTGGTCCTGTCAACCCCAAGTCGCCTTTGCTGCCCTGAAACCAGAGAAAGAAACTCGTGAGCCCTCCTTGATGTGGGGACAACCTTCCGCTCACCATTTTCTGTTTTTGGAGGAAACCGGGGAAACCTCTCCGGTCCATTCAAAGAGCCCTCTACAAAGCAAGGGCTCGGCGGAGGGTGTGACCCGTGTGGACTCCCCTACAGTGGGGGGCTTCGAGGCCCCCCTCACCCTCCCTCCAGCGGAGCCTGTCCCCAAGGCCCTCTGGAAAGACTGGACGGTGCCCTGAAGATCCTAGCTGGCCTCAAGCAGAAGCCGAGGGGGAAAAAAAGAGCAGGAAATGAGCATGGACAGGGAAGGCGGGGGAAGGGAGAAAGAGGACTTTGCTTTCTTCTTTGAGGCCACAACTGTCATCCTTGAGAGCAGCCATCGCCGTCCCCAAAGTGGCCGTGATCTTGGGGAGGGACGCCTATGCCCCTCTTCAGAAGCTCTCCACCCCCTCATCGTACCCTCGTGGTGTGGTTGGTGAGCGGGTGAGCGAGAGGGATGGAGCCTCTCTCCGGCACAGAAGGTCCACGGGTGCTAGAGGATGCCCCGCACAGGTCTAGCGCCCCCCACAGCCCGCTGGTGATCTCCCACCCCAGACAGTGACGGTGACCGTGGGAGCTGGTCTAAAGGCCCGGCCCCCTGACTTCTTGACTTCTTGATGTTGCCCAGGATTTTCTCACATTACCCGGCACTCCATTCCAAGCTGTCTCCCTAAATCATCACAAGGCTTAGGTGTGTCTGCTCCCAGTAGCACCTGGGGCCTGGCCAAACAGAGCCCCTGACTGAAGCCTGGTGACCAGGGACCGGGGGTGGGCAGCTATCCGTCTATCCGCTCATAGTGGCCGGCCGGCTCCCCCATGGGCTGCCGTGAGGGTCACCGGGCAAGGCCACGGATGAGGGGCTTGCTGGTCTGGGGCACACATGGGGGCCGAGGACCTGCGGCTGGGCCGGAGAGCCCGACCCCTCCCGGAGCTTGGGCGCTCTGGCCACTGAGCACTCACCCTCTCGCCCTTTGGTCCCGCTGGGCCTGGGACTCCGATTGGTCCTGGAGTACCCTGCGGAGGCGAAAGAAAGCAGAGGTGAGGGGCCCGAGGCTGGGGGCAGTGGGGAGCCCCGCGGGCCCCGCCCGGCGCTGGAGATGATGAGCAAGGTCCAAAGGCCCATTTTCAGGGTTGGCGAGGCCAGGCTCGTTCAGCGCAGTCATTGGACTGAGGCGTCTTCCTATTTGGGGTGGGGGCCTCGGGCAGAGAAGCCTCCCCCTGCTCTGAGCCAGATTTGAGGAGGGAAACCCTTTTGCTTCACCACCAAGCTTGCCAAGGCTGAAAACGGTAGGAGAAGTGCTGCTTCGTTTGCTCCCTGAAGCGCTTGGGGGGGGGGCGGGGGGCGGTTGGAGGCCATGGGGTGGGGGCGGGGCCGGCACCTGTTTGCTCTTGAAGCTCCACATGCGGGGGGGCAGGGGTGCGGCGGGCTCATGCCACGGAGACCGATGCAGACGCGCGTGCGCACACACACAGAGGTAGGCGTGGGGCGGGGCTTCACTCAGCTCCCGCTCATCCCACCCGCCCCACCGCCCCCCCACCGTCCAGCCTCTGTCCCCGCTCCCTGACCCTACGGAGAGGGATGAGTGCGGGCCTTGCAGGGAGTGGGTCCCACCCACTCTGGACTCGGGGCTCTGGGGCAGAGTCGAGGCAGCTAGAGTCTTGGGCTTGGAGGCAGGGTCGGGCTGGCTCTGCAATTAAACGCCTTCCCCAGGTTCCCAATTTCCACCCGACTAGATAGAGGTGTATATTTCAGGTCTATATATGGCTCTGCCTTCGTGTTTAGGCTTCCTGCTCAGACGAGCCCCTGAGGATGTGGGGCTGGCTGGTGGGCAGTGAGCAAGTGGGGAAACGCTGATTTACGTTACAAGGGAAAAAAAAAAGGGAGAGAGAGCGAGAGCCATAAGATGTTCTCCGTGGCCCCTCTCCAGCTACGAGAGACGACTACGGGCGTGTCAGAAATGAGAGCGTCCTGATTGGGGTCATGGTTTTGAGCAGCACCGCAGAGTCCCTGGGCAGCTGCAAGTCCAGCCCCAAAAGCCTATCAATGCGGAGATATTGGAGAAGCTTCTCGGCTCTCTGAGGGTCCGTTTCTCCCTTCTGTAAAAGGGCGATGATGGCATGAGTATTTGCTTTCGAGGCCGCTGCCCGGTTGAAATGGATGAATGCACGTCACGCATTTGGCCCTGAGAAATGTTAGTGTTGGCACGGCAGGGTTATTCTTTGCATAAAACTTTCCCTTTAAGGTTGTGATGTTGATTTAATGAGAAAAATAAAACCTGAGGTCCAAGGGGGACAGAAGCTATGGATTTGCACTGCTCCCCTCTGTGCGGCACGAATGGGGGACAGTTTTGGCCTCTCTGATTCCAGCCACAGATCGGCTCCCTGGGGAAGGCGGGGAGGTTTAAGGAGGGTGCAAAGGGAGGGTCTTGGGGGCGGGGGAGCACAGCCCTAGTGAGGCCCCCGGAAAAGAGGTCTGGTCTCTGAATGGGAGAATCTCCATTGTGGCCTCGGCAAAGGCATGGGGGGGGCGGGGCTCTGGAAAGGATGTGGCCTTGGGCGAGGCCCTCACCTCCTCGGCTTTATGAGGGCACATGTTATAGGATGAGGTTCTGAGTGGGGCTGCCCTTGGTCCTCCCATTCATCAGTCGTGTGGTCTGCCTCTAGGCCTGTCCTTCCCTCCGTAAATGAGATCCTGCAAATTCATTGTCCCTTGAGTGTCATCCCAGCCAGCTCAATAGAACCTTGTCTTCTGGGCCTCAGAACTGTCCCCCAAGGGCCACGCTGGGACTCCCTGGCTGGAAGGGACTGGGCACACACATAGGTCTGGTTATGGCCCGTGGGCAGGGAAGTCCAGCCTCCTGGGCCTTGATGGTCAGTGGTTCCCTAGACCCTGAGAAGGTGCCAGGCTCAGTGGGAATGCCCCGTCCTTAAAGCCCTCAAGGCGTGCTTTGGGAGGGGCCTGGAAGGTAGAGAGGAGAGGAGAGACTTTTCCTGATGCTTCCGTTTGTCCCAAGAAGAAGGGCCAGGTGCTTTCTAGTCCTGAGTAGGCGATGCCTATTTTCTGGAATCAGAGAGAATGGAGAGAGAGGGGCCCAAGTGTTCCTCCTTTGCTCTGCATGAAGCCCTCGTTGAATTGTAGGGCGTCTGGGGCAGCACAGGAAGCTGTGGTCCCACGCCCGCGGAGCACCGAGCTGGGACCGTCCCATAGGATCCTAGCAATTACACCCCTGTCACCCCAGCACACACTGGAGGGGGCTGCACAGGACTAGGAAGCCCTCATGGGCGGACAGGAGACGGACAGAGCTCACGGCGTGAAGACAACACAGCACGATGGGCACACACAGACATGTTTGGTGGGCACGAGTCATGGTCCCAGCCCCTGGGGGCCGCACTCAGCCTTCTGTTGGGAACAGAGTCTGTGCAGAGGGAGCAGCCCTCCAGCCCACGTCCAGGGGTCTGAAGACCCAGATTTGAGGACCCTGGGTCCAGATGATGGCCCGGGGAACTCAGAGGAAGGCCACCCGTCTTTGGTCAAGAGGCCTGGAGAAGCATTCCTGACCTGGGCAGAGACAGTACCTTTCTGGTGTAGGTGGTGGGCTAAGGCAGGGCTCACTGGGAAAACGAGGCCACAGCGGGACAGGGACAGACGAGAGGGGCCACAGGCCAGGGGCGGGGCGGGGCGGGCTGAGGGGTAGCGGAGAAGTGACACTCACCGGTGGCCCAGGCCTGCCGTCCAAACCCGCAGCTCCCTGGACGAAGGGGACAGTTTGACCGAAAGAAGGGGAGGGGAGGGACGGGAGGGAGAGAAAGGGACCGGGGAGGGAAGAGGTGAGTGAAGCAGCGACTCCGGACACACACAAATGCTAGTCATCCAACAAAACGGGAGAAATAAGCTTGGGAGGACAGGTGATGGTTTTCACACGGAAACTGACAAAAATGGACACCGAGGGGCCGGTGGGGAGCCGGGCAGACGGCCCTTCTCGTCCTCTGTGCCCCCTGCCCCCCTCTCTCCTGGTAACCCCTCTCAGAAATCCCTCTGCAGCGGGGCGGGGGAGGGGCGGTTTGCAGCGCTCCGGGGAAAGGGACGCAGAAAGAGAATTCATGGAAAGATGTCTGGAAACAGAGGGATCGCCTCCTTCCCAGGACCAGTCTCCCTGCAGGGGCACAAGCCTATGTGGAGGGTGGGCTGTCTTCCCAGCCTTTTTTTTTTTTTTTTTTTTGCACCGCTGTGGAGACCGGGCCAGGCTGCAGGACCCCGAGGAGATCAGTACTGAGTTACAGCACCCGGCCTGGGAAAGTGGGTAGAAGCTGGCCTGCTTCTGCTCTGGGGAGGGGGTCGGGGAGGCCCAAGGACGTGCGTCCCCACGATGCCTGACCATTTGCTGGCGCTGCGTGGTTTGCAAAGCTCAGCACAAACGCAGTCCGTTCCTGTTCTCCCAGACCAGGGCCCTTGTAGAGAAAAAGACACGGGGGGCAGCCGACTGGGAGAGAGGTCTAAGGCCACCTATGCCCCGGAGGTAACTGGCTGGCAGGTGGAATGCCATTAGGACCCACTTGCTACGCAGCGCCTAGTGATCTACGAGTTGCGAACAGGAGCTCTCGCTCCCATGCTGGGCTGGGAAGCTGCCCCCGAGACCGACCTAGGAGACCCAGAGGGGAATTTGTCTAATGATTCCAATGTGACAAAGCAGATGTGACAAGGCAGTGGGGACCCCCTAGCCCAGTGAGGACTGAGTTCTTAAAAATGGCTTCCAGCTGAGCCTCAGAAATGAGCTTAGGCCTCAGGGTTTTAAAGGTGGGGGAATGGCCCCCAGGCAAGGGAGGACAGGGAAAGAGGTAGTAGGATCCTCCAGGGACTTCCTTCTCAGTTTTAGGATCACGAAGTTCTGGGATGATCCTGAGTCACGGCCTAGAGAGCCAAGGTTCTCCACCCCACGGCAAGATCGGCATTTCCTGCGGGGGCGGGGGTGCGGCACTAATATAATAGAGATACTCGGGCCCTCCCCCATCCCAATTCAACCAGAGTCTCCAAAAGGGCGGCCAGAGTAGTGGTATGTTCGACAAGCTCCAGGCAACTCCAGTGTGTAGCCAGCACTGAGAACCATTCCCGTAGGGCCAAGAAGAGGAACTCCATAGAATGTTCTGGAAAACCATCAACTATGGAGGTGAAGCTGAAAATGAGAACTTTAACTAAACAGCCACAAACTCTGTGTATGCAGTACCAATACCAAGTTTTCTCGAAAGATCTGGAGCAGAGGGCATGGACTGGCGGTTTTCAGGCCATACAGAGGCCACTGGCATATTTTGCGTGGTCTGCGGAGTTGCAGGTAATTTTGATTTAATGTTAGAAAATGGGGCGATTTCACATAAAATGCCAGCTGTCCAGCTTCCTTGGAAAAATGAGACCATCTGGAAACACTGGGCTCTCCTTCCCCTGAGACGACAGTCAGCTCCTCTCCTTAAGAAGGGACGCATGGCCTCCAGTGCGCCTTAGTCCGCACCACTCCCTCTTGCCTCTCCGAAGTCCTCGTTCATTGCCATTTGTGGAGATGCTCGCTTGGTTGTTTTTCCGAAGCTAGCAAAAATATTTCTCTGCACCCATGTTCCTACTGAAAGTTGACAACTTAAAGATAGACTGGGCACTTCGTCTTTCTTCTGGCACTTTCTCTTTGGCCTCTGCACCATTTGCATTTCGGGCCCTGACTAAATTCGCCAGCGTTCGCTAGGGCGTTGGGGCCGTGAAGGCGGACAAGGAGAGAGCTGTGGCAGAGTGGGGCAGGAAGGCTCTTCTCTAGTGAGGAGTACTTAACCATTCTGGACAGAGCTTAGGACATGGGAAAATGTCTGCTAAAGTCATCAGTTTCCTAGAGTCTGTCAGGCACATCAGCTCCTTAAATGTCCTACATTTGATGCAGTAATGAGGGTGTAATCATACCTTTTGCTCTTGCTCTTTGGTTGCTGTGATTATATTAACCAGACTGTCAAGCTCTGCCAAGCTGGGGTAATTGGGCTTCTCTTTGTTCTCCTGCTCTTTACGGCTTCCCCGGGGTGGGAACTGGCCTCGCGCCCAGGACAGAGGAAGCCCCAGTGGCTGGAACGAGCCCCTTTGCGAGGCGGTGGCCTCAGCGAAGGAGCAGCCTCTGGCGTGGCCTAACCAGTGACTTCATATGTGACCTCAAGTGACTCTTCTTTGGGCCCATCAGTAAAATGAGGGGACGGATCCCTGACATCCGTTCCCGCTCTCGAGAACCAAGCGGTGCCAGCCCCATGGAGGGGTGGGGGAGAAGGAAGCCCAGGGCTCCGGATGGTGGGGGGGAGCACGGTCCTGGACACGGGGCAGGCAGCGATGGGGCCATGAGCCCACTGGGGCTCGGAGCAAAAGGTTCGCCCAGGCCAGGCACCCACATCTGGAAATGGAGTTGCCTCCCAAGCAGCCCCTCGCCTGGCCTGGGGTCTGATCTCAGGGCAGGCTGATGAGAGACTGAGCGGCCTTAGCTTGCCGGGACCAGAGAATCTGCTTTTGCACAAGCTCTTCTGTTGCGATCCATGCTGAAGGCAGGGGATCAGAGGGAGGTGTGGAATGTTTCCCCGTCTCGTGGCTCCCGGGTCCTCCGAGCTTGGCTCCCGTTAAGGGCAGATTTTTATTGCCTCCGAATCAGGCACATGTGGGGCCTGAGGCTGTTCTCTGGCCACTTGGGGCTCTTCAGCTGGGGGTTCCTTGGGTAGAGGGCCCTGTCTCATTTAGCTCTGCATTCCCCCCACGCCCAGGCCCGGAGCTGGCCCAGAGGAAGCCCTCGGGAAGGGAATTAGGGTCTACGTCTAGGTGGTAGGTGGGGTCTAGGTGGGAAAGCAAAACCAAATGGAGGGTTCTGGCATGGACTTTTAGAACCCCCCGTTTTGCAGCAGCCTTCTCCTGGGGTCCTGCACACCACCCCAGCCCCCTCAGGACTCGCTGGCCCCGAGATACTTACTGGTAACCCCAGCGGCCCTCGATCTCCTTTCTGTCCCTGGACACCCTTCTCTCCTTTTACTCCATCTAGTCCTGCTTCCCCCTGAAGGAAAGGGAAGGGGGAGATCACAGAAAGGCATGTCTCAGACAACTCGTTCTTGCATCCTGGGGTCCTGGCGATAGGGGTGGGTTGAGGAGACGGGGGCAGGTAGAGGACAGAGGAGGGAGGGGGCAGAGGTCGCTGGCCCACAGATGGCAGCGTGAATTCCTAGCCTGTCTCTAGCTCCGTTAGACTTCTCGGTAACCTGCAGTAACTGTGAGGTCCCCGAGAGAAAAGGGGATGGGTGGAGGGGAGACAGACCCAAAGGGCAATTCCAGGGCAGGCTTGGGCCTACCATTTGCACAGAAGGAAAACTGGGGCCCTGTAGAGATTGGCTGGCAGGCGCCCGGAATGCCAACATGGGAACTCCAAGGCTCCAGAAAAATCGGGACAAAAGATTGTCCAACAGTCTCCTGAAGAATATTGGGGCGAGGGTGGGGGGCACGGGACAATATGCCATCAGCCCCCAGCCCCTCTTATCCAGTTGAAATGCTTTTGAGGGGGGAGATCAGGAGACCCCCCTCCCCAGCCCAGAGGCCAGGGGGCTTGGACCCGGAGAAGGGGGCCCACACTACACCTCTTTCTGTCTCCACCTCAACTTTAGGGTGAGTGAAAGATCTGGGCATTTCATCTGTTCCTGAGAATCCAACCTTCACTCGTAGGGTGGATTAATGGATGGAAAAATTCTAAATTGGAAGCATGCCCCGTGTCAATGACGGGTTTAAAAGGACGTCATTCCTGATTGTAGCCACTGGCCCGTGTCACATGATTCCATTTAGGGAAGGCACCTGCTGGGCCGCCAGTCTCTGAAGGCCTTTCCTTCTTTTGGGGCCTCTCTGATGCCGCCCCTCCCCACCCCAGCACCTCTCATGCGACCTCTTCTTACCTTTGGTCCGGGAACACCTTGGAGCCCCTGTATTTGGAATCAAAACAAGGCACCTCAGAACTGCATTTCTGGGTAAGTCAAAAGCACCTTGTCTGCAAGTTAGACCACAAAAGAGCAAGGGCCCGGGGTCCCTGCCCCCGGGGGCGGCAGAGGGAGTGCTAAGGGGGTTCGTGCTTGGGGCTCCCTGGGCTGGAGTCTGAGCGGGGCCTCCCCGGACCCGGGACTGACAGCGTCTCTCTGTGGCCCCCACAGCGGACCTCGAGCCTCCGGAAGGGAAGAGGCAGAAGGAACACAGCAAAAGTTGGTTAGATCAATTTATGCAAAGTGCTGGGAACAGCGTCTGGTGCGTAAGAAGTCTCAGTAAAGCTGCCTGCCATCGTTATTACTCCTACTTGTGTCAGCTACAATGGGTGACACGGTGCCCTGGGGACTGGGAACCCCACAGAGGAAGGATTGGCATCTCTTGGTTTAGGATGCTTGGGGGCCCTAGAAAGGACTCCTCTTATCCCGTCACCTGGAAAGGCCGGTCCAGTGGGGCTGGTTTCACACCAGTTTCCATCTTAATCCAGATGTTTTTGCTGCTGGTTAGTTGGAAGGAAGAAGGGGGAGAGAGGGCGTTTGATAGGAAAGGACAGAGTTTAGTGAAAGAGGGACTCCTACGGGGCGGTCAGCAAGACAGTCGGTAATGCCCAGTCTCCTCGGGGTCACCGAGACGGTGCCGGTTTCACATGGGAGGGCAAAGAAGTAGGGAGAGGTTTGTGGATGAGAAAATCCCACCCAGGGAGGAGGAGGAGGTGACGGTGACCCAAGGTTGAGATGGACCCCAGTGACTGCCAGGGAGAAGGGATGTTAGGGACCCAGTCACAGTGGACTGAAAGGCTGACAAGTCCAGCGCACTTACCGGGGGTCCGGGGGGCCCCTCTGGCCCCGGAGGCCCAGGAACCTAGAATCCAAAGGGGGATGGTTAGTTCACCCCATTACACTCCAAGTGGCCTCCCCCTTTTGACATGGCTCAGGGTCCAGCTGGGGACTGCAAAGCCAGAGGAGGGCGAAACTACTCAGCTTGGTGGTTTCCCCAAAAGAAGGCTGAGAACAGGGTAGAAATGCAGAGCAACTCATTAACGTGCGCAATGTTGAAAAACAAACAAACAAACAGCCCACACATGGCCAGGAAATGCTGTCAAAACGTCTAGACGTCCAGATTTTCTTGGGAAAAAAAGAAAGAGAAAGAAAAACCTGGCAGCACTAGGCTCTCCAGATGACCCCAGTCCCCACCACTCCCTATTGTCTTTGACCTGGAACTTGGCATTCATGAGTCGCGTGCCTGGCCCCTGTGGGCATTTGAACTTGAGACGTCTGCCTTAGAGGAGCAGAGATTGGTTATGTGGAATGAGGGGAGGCTGGGCAGCTTTTGAAGAAGACCCCTCAAGTCCCCTCGGGTTTGTAACAGAGACTGCTGGTCTCTGCTTCCCTTTAACTAAAGGCGGAGTGAAGTAGGGCAGATTCACAATGGACGGGGAAGGTGGAGGGACTCAGGGATGAGTGGAACATCGGTGCTCATTACCGATTCTGTTTCCGATGAGGATGGCCGTCCATTTGCCAACATTCAGCCACCCGAGACGCAGAAGGGAGGCCTGCCTGCTCCTTTCTGAGCTGGTCGCGCCATCTCAACTTTGGGGGCTCTTCTTGCCTTCCCAGGGTTCGAATCCCACAGAGTATGGCCAGAATGGCGACCCCTCTGTCAGGCACCAAAGAGGAGCCCCCAAACTTGGGCGGACCGGGTCCCTCTCGCGTCTCTCTCAGATCTGTGGATTTCTCAGCTCAATCTCTGGAAACTCTGTAATCTTTTCTTAAAAAGTTGACTGCTTTTTTCCCTTATCACAAACCAGTGATTCCTGTATCCTGATTGTGGCGGTAGAAAATTAATACATTCAGACCTATGAATGTATTAAAACAGATTCACAGACCTAGACACACTCAGATATACGCCCCCAAAGTCAATTTTACTGCACGATAACTTGAAAACAAAAGAAGTTAAAGTAATAATAGACCCATTAAAATATTTTGTAAATTAGAGGGAATTGACAGAACGGAAGGAATAAGTATCTGAAACCTCCTAATATTTTGCTTTATTTCCTTCCACTCTTTTTTGATGCATAAAACGTATTTGAATATAGGTCCATGCTTAATGATGATTTTATATATATAATTTGATTCTCTGCTGTTTTTCATTTAACCTGAAACCCGTTTTTTTTTTTTTTTTTTTTTTTGTATGTTCCCCACAAGCTTCCTTTCCGTGTCTCGACTGAGCAGCACGAAATGAGTTACTCCCCGGCTAGAGCCTGGAGCCGGGCTTGGCACAGGGAAGGCTCCCAAACGTGGGGACTATTATACCATTAGTATTATTACCATAAGTTATGGAATCATTTCCTTCTTGTTAGAAATGTAGGCTGTTTCCAATTTTTACTTTAAATACTTCTGGAAGGAACATTTCTGTGTGTGGTGCTTTTCCTGCATCTCGGAACATTTCATCAGGAGGCCACCCGTCTCTGACTCAGGGACATACTATCTCATCAAGTTCACATCCCTGAGTGGGGAACGGGCCTTGGTGACACTCAAGGTGACAGGGGCTGGGGGGCCTCTCTGGGGGCTGAGAAGGCTCGGTGGTCCCTCCCTTGGCTCTGTCTGGGCGGCACGGGCCCTCTCATCCAACACAGTCTGCCTCACATGCGGCTGAGCTCTGTCGTTTTCTTGGCTTTTTCCTTGAGCCTCCAAATAAGCCCGACTCTCTCTTATCTCATGGACCCTGGCCTCCGTCCCCAGCACCTCTGTCCCCACTGATCTCTCCTCTTGCCTTCACCACCACACCTCTCAGAGAAGAATGTGCTTCTCCGAAAAGCTTACTTTTAGAGCTTCTAGGCAAACTCCTACGGACTTCAAGATTCTGCTCAAAGGACCTATCTTCTAGGATGGTCACCAACCATCCTTGAGCGTCCTTGAGCGGCTAACCGCTCTGGGACACGCTGCTGGGGACGGTTCGCTGCCCAGAGGTGGTTCTGTCTCTTTCCCCAGCACTAGATTCTGGCATCGGGAAGGAAACACAGCGGCGGGTGCTCCGTGAACCCCGGTGGAGAGACGGTGACCTAGGGTTTCGAGGCTGGGCTACTGAGCCCAGTGAATGTCTGGCTTCTTGCTCGCTCCCTGCCTCAGGCACTGTCCGTCTCCTTCTAGAGCGCGGAAATGCCGTGCGTCCTGGAGGGCCTGGGGGCTGATGAGGTCCTAATCAATTACCCCCACGACACAGAAGGCCGAGCGACACAACCTACCTCCACTCCTGGCTCCCCCTTCTCCCCGGGCTCTCCTTTCTCTCCCTGTAGGCAAAAAACACCAAGCTGTGGGTGCCCCACTCGGGGGTGGGGGGTGGGGGTGGGCACAGGGACACCCTCACATCTGTGGCAAACCAGACCAGGACTAGACGAGGAAGAGGTGTCATCAAGGGCTACCTCGGAGGCTGAGGGGACGGTCATCCTGCAGTAATGAAGCCTGGGCAGGGGGGCCCAAGATCATCGTCTTCGGGGGTCTGCGGTCCCAGCACGTGGGAGGACGGGCTGATACTGTGTGCGGACCTCGCGGTGCACAGATCCTGGGGGACCTGCGACCTGTTTCTAAACTATGGCACCTGGTTGCAGGGATGGGACGTCACTGCTGTGATTACGTTACAGGCTTCTGCCACAATTACAGCAAGCCTACGTTCAGGCTATGTTACACGCGTGCACACACGGCCCTGTGATGGCAGCAGTCACTCGGAGACCCCCGCTGGACTTGGCCTTGAACAAGCAGCTCCAATGGGAACTGCCTGCCATGGCCAACAGCCAGGGGCCAGGAACCGTGGGCGGCCCCCAGGAGCCACAGGATGCCATCCTGCTGTGGCAAGGCATTGGTTTATGCCCACCGTGGTGAGCCAGGCAGAGCGGCCAGGTGAGAATGTAGACCAGAAGCTTGACGGCAGCCTCATGAGCCCCCGGGGGCCAGAGAATCCGGCAGAGGTGAGCCTGGACTCCTGGCCCACAGAGCCTGTGATCAGAAGTGCACGCTGCTTTCAGCCGCCGAATTTGTGATTCATTATGTGGCCGCAGAAATGACTCTGGGTCTAGGAACTGGGCGAGGGCCAGGGCTGGGAGGTTGAAGAGGAGGCTTCTGCACCCTCTCACTCTAGCCCCGGGGCTGCTCCGAGGTGGAGGGGCCACGTCGGGAGGCCAGGAGCTGCCTGCCTGTCCCAGCTGAGTGGGGCAGCCCCGGGGAGTGGCTGCCGAGGGTCGCCTGCCCTGGGTCACATGCGGGACCTGTTGACCTCTGACGTTCTCTATACTTCGAAGAGGAGAATTCTGAGCCTGAGACTCTAGCGCCTTTGAGCCAGGCTAGTGCCTGAAGGCAGAGGCCATCAAGCCGTGAGCTGAGAAGTGGGAACCAGTGTTCCCACTCCGGTGCTCCCCTCCGCTATTCCCTCCCCTGCAAAAGGCCAGGCAGGCGGGGGGGGGGGGTTAGCTCAGCCTCGTTGCAGGGCCAGGCCGGTGACCCTCGTGAGGGGCCCCCTCGCTTGCGTGCCCGCATCCACAGTGGCCCGCAGACAACCGTGATACCCCGCCCTCCCGCCTTACTGTAAATCCCGGGAGCCCGATAGGGCCGGGCACTCCTGTCGCTCCGGGCCTCCCTTGGCCACCTGGTTCTCCTTTCTCCCCAGTTGGGCCGTCTAGACCCTACAGATCGACAAAGATCTCTGTTAGTCAAGAGCGAGGGTCTTGAGCATCTGTGACCAATGCGGCATGCAGGCGTGGCTCCCTTCCTCCGAGGGCAGGGGTCAAGGGTGGTGCCCATTTCATAGATGAAAACCACCGAAGCCCCCGGAAGATGCCCAGGTCAAGTCAGCAGCCTCATGAGGTGCTTTCTTTGCACAGGCGGCCTCCCCTGGGGGGCCGGGCTTCTGCACACTTGCCAAAGAGGCGGGATGTCCCCCCTGATCTCATATTCCCAGCAACCCAGGGAGGGCACGATTAGCCCCATTTTAGAGATGAGAAAACAGAGGTGCTGCAAGGCTCAGGGACTTTCCCAAGGACACAGGAGATGACAGAACAGGCCCCGTTCTCTTGAGGGAGGCCGCTGGCCTTCTTAAAGCCAGGGGCTTGAGGGAACCCCAGGGGAGTCCCCCGCCCCTGGCCCCAGGTTTCCAGCCAGGCTGCAGCAGGCACCATGCAGAGGCTGTGCTGGGGGTGGCGCACCAGGCGGGCAGGCATGCGTCCCAGAGCGGAATTCTAGCCCGCAGGCCCTGACACTCACCGGCGGGCCCGCCTGTCCTGTCTCCCCTTTCTCCCCCTTCTCTCCTGGGCTTCCTGTGCGTCCGTCTTCCCCCTTCATTCCTGCAGGCCCAGACTTTCCTGGGGGGCCTTGGGGACCAGGAGGGCCCATGTCCCCTGGCTTGCCTCGAGGTCCCTTTAGAAAATACGACCAACGCTTATTACATGCACTGATGGAGGGGAAGGAGAGCGAGAGAGCGTGCATGAAAGAACGGGAGGTCCAGAGGACAGGGCTCCGCCCGCGCACCTTGGAACCAGAGGAGCCTCAGCTCCAGCCCCCCAGCCTGTCCCAGCCGGGTCTTCCCGGCGCCTCTGGGGCCAGCGGTGTGGGGCTCAGGCTCCTGCAGGGTTGGCCCCCACGGTCCCCCACTCCCTTCCCCACAAGGCTCACATCTGGGCCTCTTCCAGAGCCTTCGGCCCCCACGCCCCACCATCCCCCATCAGCCCAGGCCAAGGTCCATCTTCGGAGGCTCGTCCCCTGGGACGGGTGTCTGCTCTTACCTTTTCCCCGTCGTGTCCTGGAGGGCCTGGCAGTCCGATCTCCCCCTGTGGCCAGAACAACGAAGGGCAGTGTCAGAGCAGAGAAGAGGAGCTGTCGTTTACCGTTTACCGCACACTTCCTTTGTGCCACGGTCAGCCCGGAGCTACGAACTTGCACTGCCTCCGCTTCAGGGTGAGGCCCCCAGGGCAGAGCTGTGCGCACCAGGCCTGTGGTTTGGGCGGCGGGAAGCTAGATCCTGGCTCCGCAGTCCGTGTTTTAGCCACAACCTCACACGCTGCCTGGGAGGACCCTGGGTAAGCCCTGGGAGGGGTGATGCTTCCCAGTGCCCCACTGCCTCCAGCCCAGCCCTCCTGTCCTGCCCGCCCCAGAGGGAACTCCCTGCTGCATCTTCAAATCAACCCAATCCCCATCTTTAGGTCAGAGAGGGAGATAAAGGAGGCCTGGCCTCTCTCTGCCTTTGAGGCCAGTAAAGAATGACCCACATGGCCAAGGCAAAAATGATGCTAAGAGAGGAGAAGACAGGAAAGGGCAGTGAATTCTGCCTGGTAGAGCAGGGGAGGCTTCAAGGAGGAGGTGGCCTTTGCGTTGGATTTGAAATATGAGGACTTGGCAAGGAAGGGAAGAGGGGAGGGAACTTCAGGGCAGGGGCCCTCGTGGGCAGGGGACAGAGGTGCAAACATGCAGGGCCTTTTGAGAAAATCACAGGGGTAGGGCAGAGGGGAGCAAAGGTGGGGAGTGAAGGAGGGGGGATATTGGGGAGGAACTCAAGTGCCATGTTCCCTGGCGGGTGGGGTGGGGTCCTCCCGTGGCTCTTCGGGGAAGATGGGAGGGTCACCCATTGGCTCCCGAGCTCGGGGACACCCGTGGTGCCTCCATGGGGGGTCTGCATCCCCGTCGTCAAGACAAGTGTTACCTTCTGGCCTGGGACCCCTGGGGCTCCGGGTGGGCCGATTTGTCCTGGAAGACCAGGGGGCCCCTAGGAAATAAAAGAAAGACCTGTAGAAGAACTTTCCAACCAAGGAGGAGTGGCCTGTTGTCAGAGGGGGGTATGCGGAGGCTGGTTTATGGGGATCAGTCATTTTCACACGTCTCATCAGTGGCAGGAACATTTTTCGGCAAAGGAAAGAGCAGGGGACTCCACAATGTAAAGCGGTTAATCGCTGAGGGTGTCCGGGTTAGAGTGGCGGGGTTGGGGGGATCCTGGAGCTACTGGAGTCTCTCTCCTCCTCCCTCTGAGCTCCGCGGGACTCCAAGAAGATACATATCACCTCCCCTGATGGGGATTCAAAGGGCCTCCAGGAAACAATGTAAATATCCATCAACAGGTGCAGGCATCTGACACACCATCCCATGGAATATTACTCAGCAGCGAATAATAAAGCAAACACGGGTGCCGGCCACGCCACCGATGCGACCCACACATCCTATGCTGAGCCGAAGAAGCCAGGCACAGACGGCTACACCGCGTGATTCCACTCAGATGACCCTCCAGAAAAGACAGATCTAATCCGTCACGCTAGAAAGCAGATCAGTGGTATCCAGGGGCTGGGGGTAGGTGTGTGATTGATGCCCGAGGCACATAAAAGAATTTTCTGGAGTGTCTGGGGTGGTGGATACACGAGTATATGCGTTTGTCAAAGTTCATCAAACTTCACAGCGGAAGTGGGTCTGTTTTATTGTATGTAAATTATGCTTCAAGGTTGACTTTATTTATTTATATATATTTTAAAGATTTTATTTATTTATTTGACAGAGAGAGAGATCGCAAGTAGGCAGAGAGGCAGGCAGAGAGAGAGGGGGAAGTAGGCTCCCCGCTGAGCAGAGAGCCCGATGTGGGGCTCGATCCCAGCACCCTGAGATCATCACCTGAGCTGAAGGCAGAGGCTTAACCCACTGAGCCACCCAGGTGCCCTGAGGTTGACTTTAAAAGAAAAAAAAAGATTCCATGAAAGTTTTGCTTTGGATAGCTATTTCCAATAATATATTTTAATGTCCTCAGATGAAGCTCACTGATTCTAGAATCATGTGATGTTTATACCAGCCTCTGGGGTTGGGGACATGATATGATCGGTGTTTGAGTCTGGGTTAAAAAGATTAAGTGAATCCCCCAACTCATGTACTCTCTCTCTCAAATAAATAAATAACCTCTTTAAAAAAATAAAAATATTAAGTTAAATGAAATTCCAATAGTTTGAGAACTTTGTGATCTCCTTTCTTCTCTCCACCTGGAAGTGAAACCTCACGGTAGCTGCCTTAACTAGAAATATTCACTACAAAAATCCACAGTCCTGTCCCTGGTAGTAGGTACACGGGCAAAATCTGGGCTTGGAACTCAACGGTTTTCCAAGCGCAGAAAATGAAACCGATTTCTAGGAAAGGTGAAAAAAAATGGAGATTGAGTTTCTCCTGACTTTTTCAGGTCATGGATTTTATGAGCTGAAGGTTGAGTTCAAGCAGAAACATAAAAGCATCCTCCTCTGTATTTCCATCTCTGTGAGACCTAGCGACTACGCTGTGACAAGAGCTCGCAGTGGAATGGGTGAAGAGCCGCTCCAGAGGACAGCTGGGACGCCGGGTGGGGGAGGCTCCGGACAGCCCCCGCTCAGGCTCAGGCTTGGACCACCCTCTGCCCCGCCCCTTCAGGGTCGGTCCTAACCAAGCAGCCCGCACCTGCTTTCTGGAGCCCAGACCTCACGTCTTCGCCCTCCCCCGGCCCCTGGTCCCCCTTGCCCCAGCCCCCCAGCCCTTAGCCCGGTGCCCAAGGGAAGGAAGAAGACTTACCATCAAGGCCAGTGTTCGGATCTCCTAAAAACGAATGCCATGCAATCAGTTCAAGAACAAGTCAAGGGCCGTCTGGAGGGTCCCTTCAGCCCAGGCATGGAAACAGGGGAGCTGGGCCCCCCCTTAGGAGCACAGTAGGGTTAGGTCCTCTCGGTGGGCTCCATGCCTCCCGGTGGGCTCCGTGCCTCCCAACCTGATGCTGCCCCCACTTCCCCCTAAGGTTTGCAGAGCCTCTGAGGTTGTCCTACGCCAGACTCAGACAGGCCCTGAAACGGACCGCAAACTTCCCTTCACTTTGCCAAAGAGGGAGGGCGCAATGTCTCTGCTTCTCCCTGATCACTGCCTGGGACCCTCCCCTGTTCTCCAACAACAAATGTGGAATAGGAAGTTACGGAGCCACTCAAGAAACAAGGGGCATATGATAGTTGGCACGCGGATAGAACCTCACAGAACCTCAGTAAATGGGTCCCCAGGGGTACAGAGTTTCCTTTAAGGGACTGGTTCTCCACCCGGGGTGCGGTTTGGCTCCCGGGGGACATTTAGTGATGCCTGGAGGCATATTTTTGTTGTCAGCTGGGGCTGGCTAGAGACCAGGGATGTTGTGGAGCATCCCACAATGTACAGGGCACCCTTCCCCCATAGCCCGCCCGCAGGGCCAGACCCAGAGCCAGGGCCCCTGGCGGCCAAGTGAGGGAGTGCATTTGTCTGGAGGCTGGAGGCAGAGGCCAAGGAAGAGAGAGCAAGGGGTCCCCACTTCTGGAAGCTCTGCCGATAGCCTGGCGTCAAGGACATTGGTTGGGACGTCAAAGCGCCCCCTCTCTTTGGTGGGCGCCCCGACCAAATGGTGCAGCGCCCCGACGCCCCCGAGCGCCTCCCAATCTCTAGGCTCTGCGCCAGCTCCCACGTACCTGGAGAGCCTCGTTGATGTTTCCATTGTAGTCCACCATCTCTCCTTTCCCTGGTTCCCCCTTGGTGCCCTGTGAGACAAATGCGGTCTCAGCTGCCGGCTGGGACCAGTGGGGATGGGGGGGCACAGCTGCCTGCTTTTCACCAGACGGGGTCGTAGCCAAGGTGGGCCGTGCCTGGCTGCCCGCAGGAGGACCCAGAACTGCAGGCCGGGGAGCCTGTCAGGGGGGTTCTCCACATTGACAGAGGATGTCCAGAGGTTCTAGAACCAACGCAGTAGCCTCTATGCGACAACGCTGGACTAGACAGTCCTAGAGAAGACTGAGTCCCATCACGGCGGCCACGACCGCAGGAAGAAGTCTCTCTCTCTGCCTCCCCTTCAAGACCCAGAGTTTAGACGCTCATGCTGTGACCCCAGGGAAGCGAGATATTGGCTTCTGACCTCCGGGGGGGTGGGGGGCGGAGATGCACGTACCTTGGGGCCTGCGGGGCCCTGGTCTCCAGCTGCTCCAGGCTCCCCCTGTTGCATAACAATTGGAGTGAAATTGGGACAAGGCTGGGTACGAGAGCGAGAGCACCTGCTGTCCGCACAGGGGCCATTGTAAGGGGCCGTGGAGGGGCTGGGAGGCTCATCTTCACTCAGGCCAAGAGGCTGCGACCTTCCCATGCAGGAAAATGCAGTCTCCGCCCCTTCAGGGAGCATCTCTGCCAGACTGCCTTCCTCTGGGCCGCCCAGCGCCTCCGGGCTTCTCACTGCATTACCTGCTTGCGGGGCTGGGCTCGTCGTTAGAGACTGCCCTGGGTCTGCCTGGCCGCCTCCGCCGCCCCACTTTGGAGGACCAGGCCCTTTGCTTCCCTTTATTTCCATTTGGCTCCAGGAGCGAGAGCTCGGCAACTTTTTGCCAACCGCCTGAGGGGTCAATAATTGCCATGGAGGGACCATGGATTTTTTCCAGGCTCCTCTCTGCATGTGACAGCCCCAAACTGCAGCATGGAGAAAGGGGGTTCAGCGGCAGGCACTAGGAGCGCTCCGCCTCCCTGCTGGGTAGGGCGGGGCGGGGCGGGAGTGGGGGGGCCAGTTGTTCCCGTTGGAAACAGGAGGGAACTGCAGGGACTACATGAAAATAAACCACAGTCCCAACGTTTCGACAATGTTAACATTAAAGACAAATTTTAAAAGTCAAGATGGAAAGTAAATATAAAGGGACAATAGAGCCTTTAATGGAAATTAACTCCTCAGGACCTGACCCTGACGACAGCTCTGGGCCCCAGGGGTCTGGCTGCAGGGACGGCCATCACTCTTGCTCTCCCTGAGCTGGGGCTGGAACTCCCAAGCTGACCCTCATCTCAGAACCTCGAGCCTCCGTACCTTGTCTCCTTGCCGTCCTGGGGGGCCGGCCTGGCCATCGGCGCCAGCTTCTCCCTGGGGAAGAGGAGAGACGTGGGTGCTCGGTGTCTCTTTGGACCTCTGTCTTTTTCTGCGTTGGCTTCTACTAACTCACTTCATTCTACTCATCTGACTCCCACCCACCTGTGTGGGCCCAGCCTGGGTCTCACCTCCTCCTGGCAGCCTTCCCTGCTTGCCCCTTTCCTCCTCTGAGTTCTCTCCTAAGCCCTGCAGCCGTCCATCCCTGACTCGGTTACATCGTAACTCTGGGGATCGCTGGGACCAGCCATCTGCCCTCGGACTGTTTCTCTTGGATAGTCAAATAGTCACCACTTAAAATCGGAAGTTCAGTCCGAATTGTCTTTCTAGAATCCACTGGATTCTCTCACAGCTGGAGCAGGAGAGAAGGCAAGGCTCCCAGGATGGGAGCCCCCAAGAACGGGCTGTAGATAGAGGCCGCAGGCAGCGTCTCCCTCGAGTGTGGATCCCAGGGAAACTCACCTTTGGCCCTGGGGGCCCAGGTAGCCCTGGGGGGCCGGGTTCCCCTCTGCCCCCTCCGATGGAGTTGCCAGCATCTCCTTTTTCTCCCTGGGGGCAGAAGGAGAGGGGGAGAGAGAGAGTGACCATCAGTAGGCCTGCCTAGCTCCGGAGGGGAGTGGCTGATCCCTATCTTTTCTCTCCTTCCAGTTCCAAGGAGTGGGGGCAGCAGACTACGGTCCGAGGGGGGCACAGAGGCCCCCGGAAGCCAGGCCTGGTCTAACTGGCCGTGGGATTTGAGGAGAGAAGGAACCTGGCCATTGTAGGAGCTGAACAAGACACTCATCGCGCCTGGGGTCTAGACTCTGTTTCTCAAAGTGTGTCCACGGAACCCTCCTTCTGGGGAAATATCTGAAATGTGGAAAAAAGGGTCTGGTGACCAAAGGATGTTAGGGAAGGCGGAAGGAGAGGAAACAGCTCAGGCTCCTTCCCCACCAGGTGCTCTGAGCACGACAACAAAGTGTCCTGTGACATTCCAAGGGAGCCTGTCTCATGCAGCTCTCCCCAGACTTATTTGACCTCAAATCTTCTTTTCTTTTCTTTTTTTAATGGAATGTCATGGAGCTCGTGTGCTAGGGAGCGCATTTTCAGAGCGGGTGCAAGGACATTGGACAAGGTCACAGCTCCCGGTCTTGGAATACGGGCATTTTTGCCCACTGGGGCCTCCCATGGGGTACGCCACGCAGGGATCTCGCTGTGTTCCAGCTGCTTTCCCCCAGTCTGGGAGGGACACCTCTGATCCTGGGGCCCCTGAATGGCCAGGGCCGGAAATGTGGGTGTGGATGAACCCCAGGGCCTTTACATAGAACCCACCATGCCGAGCTCGCCTATACCCACCTTCTGCCCCAGGAGGCCGAGTAGCCCAGGGGAGCCGGCCGCCCCCTTTTCTCCCTGTGGTGGAAATGCAGACAGTGTAGGGTTAGGAACGGTTCCTCCAGGCCGACTGGGAAGGCACCAGCCCCTCCCGCAGAGAGCCTTGGCTTTGTCTCTGCTGCCTCCCTGCCTCTCCGTGGGCCATTTCCCTCCTGGACCCCCCTCTGCACTGGACTCCTTCCCTGGACCACTTCGCACCGGTGAGGGCCCAGTTCATTGTTCTCCTGCTCCTGTAGGGGCTGGGCCCTCATCGTTTACAATCAAGAGGCGCCAAGAGCATTTAGCTCCTTTTGGGGGGCTCTTCTGGGGAGAGCTGAGCGGTGTAGAAGGCCAGCAGTCAGGGAAGCATTTCCTTTTAACCACTCTGCTCTTTTCATTTTTTAAAATGTCTAGCACTTAGAGGCCCGCAGTCTCTGCCCACCCCCTCCCTGCCTCCTGGGAAGACAAACTTTGTCTCTCTAGACTTCTCTTTTGGAGGACCATTTTGAGAAGTTTGCTTCCTGCGATGGCTTGGCTTATGTCCTCCCCAAATTCGTGTTTTGCTCTTCTAACTCCCTGTAGCTCTGAACATGACCTTCGTGGGAAATAGGTCATTGCAGACGGAACTGGCGAAGTTATGAGGTCACACTGGAGTAAGGTGGGCCCCTAATCTAGTATGACTGGTGTCCTTATAAAGGGGATATTTGGACCGGGGGACATGCGTGTCGGGAGAACACCAGGTCAAAGTGAAGGCAGAGATCGGAGTGATAGTTTTACAAGCTAAGGAACACCAGGGATGCCTGCAAACAGCCTGAATCGAGGAGAGAGGCAGGGAACGGATTCTCCCTCCCATCCTGAAGAAGAAAGTAGCCCTGTGACACCTTGACCTTGGACTTCTGGCCTCCAGAACCGTGGGACAGTAAGCTTCTGTCGTTTGAGCCACACAGCCTGTGGTCCTTGGTTCAGGCAGCTCTTGCAAGCTAACCCCCTGCCCTAAGCACTTTCTTCTGCCCCCAAGAAATTTCTTCCCCAGGACACGCATCCCAGAACCTGGCTCTCAATGCACAGATAAGAGGCTCTAGGGCTGTGAGCGACCCCTCCCCTCTCGGCCTCAAGCGGCAGAGGCAGGCTGGCTCCCCAGCTCTCTCGAAGCTCCCCCTTCTACATCATGAGGACGGGGGCTTGGCACTCCCAGAGTGGCCCCATATTGGGAGAGCACCCCAAGAGGGACCCTGCCAAGTCAGCGGGCGCCCCTCTCCCCAGCTGGATGGCTGTGGTCCTCGTAGCAAATAATAGACATGGAGGGCCCTGGGGTCATAATTTGCCAGGTGTCTCCGTGATTTTTTCAGGATGCCACACCAAGTCTTTGGGAATCATCCCCTTGCCACCTGCCCTTGGGCAGAAGCTGAATGACAAAAGAGCCTGAAGCCCATCAAGGAAGAGGAGGGAGCCAAGTGGGGGCCCCGGTGATGGGCGGGAAGTGAGTCCTGGGGCCTCCCCGCACCGAGCCCCGCCTGGGCTGTGCCTTGGGTGTGCCTGAGCTGGGGCATAGCCCGAAAGAGGCTGATTCTAAAGGAGAAGGATGCAGGTACTGCCCTACAGAGGCCGTGGGGGAGTGGGGATGGAGGGAGGGAAGGCCTTCCTTCTGCTGGTCTTTCCTCCTGGGCACCAATGCTATGGAGGAGAGAGGGTGTGCTCCAGAGAGCAGGATTTCTGAAGCTTTTCCAGGCCATCCCAGCACTCCCTTCTTCCTGGGGACACATGCACCCCGAACCCGCTGCAGGCAGCACGTGAGCCATGGGAGTAGGGTAGGGAGTGGGAGGACCAGCAGAAGCTGGGACACACACTCAGAAACACAATATCCTACCCTCTGTCCTCTCTTTCCCGGCAAACCTGGGGGCCCTGGCTTCCCTGCTGCTCCCGGGTCTCCCTTTGAGATAAGAAGAGAAAGTCACTGATAAGAGGACCGGGCGAGGGAGTGGGTGTGTGAGGGGTATGGTGGACAGTGATGGTAAACTAGCATTTCCAGAATACTGGTCCCATAAGATGTTCCTCTTTTAAAAGAGGAAGCTCTAGTCCAAAAGTTTGAAAATGCTGACCAGAGATTACAGTTTTAGAGGTTCCCAATATACATATAGCCTCTTAAAGGCTCTGAGAAGGCCTGCAGTAAAAAACAAAAACAAAACAAAAACAAAACAAAACAAAACAAAAACCTGTGAAGTATTTTTAAGTCTGTATTTCTTAGACTTATTTGGTCTGGAAGCTTCTTTCATGTTACATCCTCTGTAGAACGAGACAAGAGAGACAGAGCCCTGCAGGCGCGGGGCGCAAGGGTTACTGCCTGCTGGAGCTGGTGTGCAGGCAAAGTGACAGAGCTCCAGGCCAGGATCCAGGGAGAGGATGGCGTTCCCGACCAGCAGGCCCTTCCTAGGTGGGCCCTCCACTGCTCAGTCGGGCCCCCAGCTCCAGGCCAGCCTCAGGGGGACTGAGAACATAACAACAGCTGCCTCTGCCGCCTCCCCCCCTCCCCCACATCCCTGATGCTCCGTGCAGCCCAGAACATTCCCTCTGTATCAGTACCTTGGCTCCTGGGGTCCCTGGCTCACCCTGTGTAGAAACAAACAAGAAAACTCTGGTAAAGAGAGGAAGGAGAGAGAGCGAGAGCTAGCGTGGGAGTAAATGAGCAAAGGCACTCGTGGGGTGGCTGGCGCATCTGGCCCGCCCACAGCTTCTGTCTGCCTGGGCTTCAGGTCCCAGGCCAGAGGAGGCGTCCTGGGCTCTTTCCGATTCTTCCCTTAGGTGAGGGATGTGGCAAGTGTGAGTGCGGGGGTGGAGAGGAAGGAAAGGGCATTGGCTTTGGACACGGTGCCCCCTGTCCGTGGACCTGCTGGGGGATCCACCTTTGTGCTTCTGAGGGTCCCCATTCCTCTGCCTGCCAGCCAGATGCGGTTAGGGTAGGATTCGGGGGAAGGACTCCTGCTCTCCTGTCCCGCTTCCCGTGGATTCCGAGCTATAAAGGAGAGCGCTGGGCTCCCGTGCACGTGGCAAGGCGCTGTTTTAGCTGAGGCCAGCAAAACTGTGCTATGTACTTTGCAAGGCTTAGTTAACCATCTCTTGGTCAAGTCGTGCATAAGGGAATAAACGCTGCCTTAAGAGAGAGGTTTCTGAATCCTGTCTGCACCCTCCTTGGCCCAGCGGCCACCGCACGCACGGAGTCCTTGAAGCCCCAGCTCTGTCTTCCTCTCTCCTTCCCTCCCATCGTGCCCCTCATATGTGGAGTGATAACCTTCCACTGACCTTCATCCCAGCCACAGCAATTCCAGGAGCTCCCTGGCGGACAGAAGAAAAGGGCATGACGACTTTCCACAGCTGGGGCAAGCAGGGAGGGAGCAGCCGGCCTCCCAGCCTCTGCCACTTTGAGGTAAATAGGCTGCCCAATGTACCACTTAGTCAATCCCAAGTGGAGGTGATTTTTAAGGAGTTCCTACTCCCCGTGTGGGACGGCAGCCAGAGCGGGGCTTACCCGAGAAGCATTTTTTACGACCCAGAGATGTCTGGGAGGAGGCCCAGGCATGTCAGGCGGGCACCGGGGAGTGCTGGCTGGGGAGGAAACGTGCCCAGGCTTCATGTCTCCACAGTGGACATGGGAGGAGAAGGAGCTGGACCTCCCAGGTGTCCCAGAACTTGGGAGAGAGAGCCGGAGCTCAGGGAGGGGCTGCTGGGGACCGGGGCAGGGGATGGGCAGGGAGGGCAGGTACCTTTGCTCCATGTTTGCCCGGCATCCCTGGCATGCCCCGTTCTCCCTGAAGGAAGAAATAAAAGAAATGGTGAGAAGAGGACCTGACTCACCCAAGACCTCGGCCCTTGCAGCCCGGCCCGCAGGGACGTCCAGGAGATCTCCCCGCTGGCTGGTCTGGAAGCTCGGGACTTCCGTTCTCACACCAGAAGCTTGCTGGCCGAGCCACACGGGCTCCTGCCTCTCCGCTTCATCTGGGGCTCCCCTTCCTTCCGGCTTCCTTGGGTCTAACCCCTCCGGGGGAGACGTGGGTCTTGGCCCGGCACGGTGGAGGGCCAGCCTTCGGTTTGGGGCGCGGAGGCAGGGCGCTGCCTGGAGCCCAGGCAGGGGCACTGGGAGAGAGCTGTGGCTTCAGGACATCGTGGGGTTTGTGCCACGATCTCAGCGCTGTCCCGTCTTTGTCCTCAACCTCTTTACCCTCCCTGTGAAAATGCCAAACCTATGCAGTGGGGGTGTGAGCTCAGGAAGGATGAGAAGGAGATGGGGTTGGAGGTGACAGCCAGGGACAAGTGGAGGTCAAGGGTAGATGAGTCAAGGGCGCCTGGGTGGCTCAGTCGGTTACTCGGCTGTCTTTGGCTCAGGTCATGATTCCAGGGTCCTGGGATTGAGCCCCGCATTGGGCCCCCTGCTCAGTGGGGAGCCTGCTTCTCCCTCTCCCTCTGCCTGCCGCTCCCCCTGCTTGTGCTCTCTCTGTAGCTCTCTAAAATAAGTAAAATCTTAAAAAAAAAAAAAAAAAAGAGTAGATGAGTCAAGAGTAACCCACTGTGTCAGGGAAGGGGGTGGCGCTCAGGAGAGGAAGGAGGGCAGCTCCTGTCACTGTGAGTTGAGCCCCAAATGAAGCCCCAACCTGGGCTCCGAATGCCAGCAGCGACCGGGGACAGCGCTCCGCAGCAGCTCCCTGCGTCTGAAGGCATCTGAAGGCTGGGGACGGCACCACGGGGTCCTGACAGGCTGTGTCCCCACCCAGCCTCCCGGGTGGTGGCCTTCAGGCCAGGCCACAGTTCCCACGGGCTTACAGGCAGAAGGGGAAGCTGGTCCCACCTGGCCTCCACCTTTTCCACTGCCCTCGTCCCTTCTCTGCCATCTCCTGGGAAGTCCTATCCACCCTCCTGCTCGCCAAAGCTAGAACTTCTCCCAAGCTCTCTCCTCTGTGACGGGGCCTCGGCGCTGGCGTCCGGGGAAGCTCCCCAGGACACGGGCTGGACAGAAACACTCCAAACAGCCGTTGCCTGGCCTTGACTGTAGAAAAGGGGCAAGGTGTTCCACGCTCCGCTTCTTTCCCAGCCTCATCACCCGACATCCTGATACCTACCACCTGTCTCCCTGAAAAAAAACACCACCCATTTTCAGGATTCTACGCCTTTTTTTTTTTTTTTTTGAGAGAGAGAGAGAGAATCTCAAGCAGGCTCCACACCCAGCACTGGGCATGGAGCCTGATGTGGGGCTCGATCTCACGATCCTGATATCATGACCTGAGCTGAAATCAAGAGTCCGATGCTTAACCACCTGAGCCCACCAGGATTCTAGGTCTCTCTGCTGTTCCTTCAACTGTTCCCTGACCCTGTTTGTTGTCAGGGGTTGGGGTCAATGCCATCGCCTCTGTGAAGACTTTCGCTACGTCCGTCGCCCAGGGCTCGTTCCCGGGCGACCGAGGACCACTCAGCATTTGTAATCGACGTGTACAAATTAACGTCTGCCTGGGATGGTTCACCCCCATCCTCCTTGGGCTAAGTCTCTGAATTTCGCAAAACGCCCAGAATCTTTAGCTCCCAACACAGGAGCCCTTCCTCACCCCGGCCCGCCAGGACCCCCCGGAGTTGCAGGCAAGGTGAGTGGAGCCATGCTTAGGAAGTGAGCACAGCAGACGACTCATGGCCCTAGGCTCCAAATTCTGGGAAATCCCTCGTACAGGCCATTTACGAGCCTGGCACGAGGCTAAAAGCTTCCCATCTTTCCTCTATTCAATCTCCAAGACTCCTCTCCGATGGGGCGATGGATTTGATTCCTGTTTCACAGGGGGACAAACTGGCTCAGGGAGGCCACACATGATCACCAAGGTCATGCCGAGCAGGGACTGGAATGTAGGTCTTTGTTCGCCAGAGCCCAGGTACTTGTTTCACTAAGCCAACCCCAAGCATCCGATGGGCTGATTCTAAAGCCGCTCTCAGCTGGAAGGCCCTCAGGTCCGTGCCTCATCCGGTGAAGGGGTCAGCCTAGGAGGGCAGCTGCTGCGGGGGCGGGGGCTGAGGGTGGGGGTGGGGTTCAGTCCTGGGTCTTAAACCACCCGCTGGGAGGAAGGAGCCCAGCAGAGCCCTGCCTGCCCACAAAGATCTGCTCTGTGGCCAGCAGAGGGCGCCCCAGGACCTTGTCATAAGTCTAGTGACTGCAGATTCCAGGGAGTCAGAGCCCCCTCCTCAGGAGTCCCAGCTGAGGGCCCCTGTCACTTTCTCTTTCCCAGGACCAGGCTCTCCTGCTAACATTCCAACTGGCCCAACCAGGTTGACTTAGCCCCGAAGACACCGGAAAACAGAGTCTCCATGGGTGGGTGGGGGGGTACAAATGGGAGATCAGCTTGGCCCTTCCTCTTCCCCGTCTTTCCCTCAGCCTTCCCTCAATGCCCCTTGTCTGCCTCTTCTCGCTTCCATCTGGGGCAACTGGCTGGGAGTCAGGAAAGGCTGTGTGACCTTAGGTAAGACTCTCTCCCTCTCTGGGTCCAGGATTCCCCTCTGTGAAGTGTTCCACCCCTTTCTCCAGCCACCTCCAGCCCTGCCTCCCTGAGGCCTTTCGCTGGGAGAGAGGTCGGAGCTGGGGAGGGGACACTGGGTCTTTTGGTGGCTACAGAGCAAGGCTGTCGAGACGGGCGTTTAGCTGTGGGGAGAATGCGGGTCTAGGACAGGTCTCAGTGGGTCTCTGCTCTCCCTCCCTCCTACTCAGGGGGACAGCTGTAAATGCTTCAGCAAGGGGGGGGTCTGCTCGAGCCCCATCTCTGGGCTTCTGTCTCCAATCTCAGCAGGGGCAGTGCGGAGCGAACCCCAGGAATGAGGGTTTCCTGCTAATTGGGGTTGTCCTCAGCCTTTGCGGGCTTGTATGTAAAGATAAAACCACCCTCTCCAGGGAAATCCGGGCCCCCTGGAGCCTCATCAGGAGGCAGCCCTCCTCGTTAGCGGGGCTGACCTTTGCCCCGTCCCTCCCCTCTGGGTCAAGTCTCTTAATTCTACAGATGCCCCCGGCTCCCTTGATCCCATCTCAGGCCTCCCTCACTCCCACCCCTCTGTCGGGCAGGAAGCAGGGGTGCCCCCGGCTGACCCCTGCCCTGCAGGCTCATTCCACTCTCACCGGGCGGGGCTTCCCCCCGACCTGACCTCTGCCCCGGGGACCGGCCCAGTCTGACCCCAGGAAGCACTGATTCTTGGATCTGCGGGGTGAGACAGGACTGAGTCATTGTCAAGGACTTCGGGGTGGCTGGCGACAAGGGCACCTGTCTGCAGGGAGTGAGAAGAGCGTTTCTGGCAGCGATGGCTAAAAGGGGGACCACGACTTCTGTTGACACAGTCCCCTCCCACCTCCCGGTGTGTGTTTGTGAGGGTCCTTTTTCCCATTCCCCTTCTTGGAAGTGTTCCTGTTTAAAAGGTTTAAGTTTGGATTTGTGCTGAATTTAGATTCACTCACTTGGGAGTGTCTTCCTCTTAAGTACAGAGGGAATTCTCATAGTCTGTCCGAGTCCAAGGTCCCCAGTTGATCCCCCTCTATCTTTGCCTTCCCTATCCTCCCAGTAGGACCCCGGGAGCTCCCCCAGTGGGCTCCTA
Organism: Procyon lotor; assembly: GCA_028646535.1. Classification (NCBI taxonomy): domain Eukaryota; kingdom Metazoa; phylum Chordata; class Mammalia; order Carnivora; family Procyonidae; genus Procyon; species Procyon lotor. The sequence goes on along the minus strand of CM053617.1, from coordinate 23,340,393 downwards.
GAGACCCCATTTGCCCACTCTGCAGCTGGGGAGGTGGGCACTCTGCGCATTGCCCACGGGCCTGGAGCAAGGACGGCAGAGGCTGCGGGTGAATCAGGCCAAAGACCGCCAGGCCCGGCCATCCCACCACCGAGGGGCCCGGCTGCCAAGAACTCATGCCTGATTGTTGACCGGGAAGGGGCAGAGTCCAGTCACTGTGGCCAAGAACGTTCTGGGTGGGCACAGGTGGGTAGAGAGGGGACTGCCTCGAATGACCCTGAAGGCCCATCCCAGCCCTGCCTTTCACGATGTCACTGACTCTCCAGCTGGGGCTGGCACAGAGCACTTTGCAGCCTCAGTAGGTTTTCTAGTCTGGTCTCGGCTTCCAGGTGGAGGGACCCCCCCGCCCCCGATTACTGAGACAGGATGAAAGCCAGCTCCTTGGAGCACAAAATGGCCATGCTCCGGTCCCGTGGGAGTGGCCTCTTAACTGGTGATCTTACTGTTTGTTGAATAAGCAGGGCAGGGACTTGGCGAGAAGATGTAGTCTAGAGGGAGGTGTGGGGCTTCAAGGTCGGCTCCCCAGCCAAGCAGGGGTCAGGCCAGAAGAGTGTCAGGGGGAAATGAACGGACCTCCCTCCCCCGGGTGAATCTCCCTTGCAGCCCAGCGCCATGGGGAGGGGGCCCGGGGTGAAGCTGCTCCATACACAGACTCTTTGTTCTCCGCAGGGAGGAGGAAGGCCTGTCTGAGGGCTCTTGGGGGTGGGGGGTGGCGAGGCCAGTAAGGGCCTCAGCCCTTGGGCCTGGACCGGGGCCCTTTCTCTTTCTGCCCTAAACGGTTCCTAGGCCTCCCTTCCAGGAAAAGGCAACTGATTTCCTTCTTCGCTGCCCTGGCCAGCTCCGGACAGGAGAGGGCTGGGACAGGGGAGATGCCAGCTCCGCTGGTAATTAGGACCGGCAGGAAGTAATCTAGGGAATTACCGGGGTCAGGCGCCCCATGGAAGGCCAGGGCTTTGGAAGGGCGGCTGGCTTGTAATCTCGATTTGAGATCGGTTGATTTTGTAGTTAGCTCCAAAAAGAAGAGTCAGCTCTAATTAATCCATGGGCTTTGGCATATGGGAGAAACAGGGCCCAGAGAGCACAGGCTGGGGGCTGGAGGCCGGCGGGGCGAGACTGTCAGCCCCCACGAGGCCTCAGATCTGAGGCCCGTGTCTCAGATCCTCACTCGGCTTTATTTTAAATGGTCTGGATGTCCCCAGTGGGATTTCATGGCTTTGAAAGAAAGTGCTGTCCCCCCCCAGGGGGCTCCGCCATCTCCGGCATCCTTTGCCTGGAGTGCTCGGCTGTGTGTGAACGCCTTGTGAGGCCTGGGGTTCCTCAGGCCCTCTGAGAGCCAGAGGGGTGCAGGGGGCCTCAGGAACAGCGGTGGCACCTGCCTTTAATGGAAGTCCCAGGACCATGCTAAGTCCCTGGGGAAAGCACCTGGTGGGGATCAGTGACCATGGATAGACACTCCACTTCCTGGGTTCTTTGAAACGCATCAAGGACCCCAAGGTTGGCTCTCAGAGAGCCTAGGAAGCTCAGAGAAAAGCCCGAATCCAGCCCCGGCCTTTTCCCTCAGGAAGGAGATCAGCCTGGCTCCCACCTTCTTTCCCTTTAGGGGAGGAGGGCCTATGGGAAATCAGAAATCACAGCATCTGTCTCTCCTGGATCATAAGGCCCAGGTTGTAAAGTCATTCAGGGCAAGGATTTGGGATAAGACACAACTGCTTTTCCTACTTTCTGGCTGTGGACCTTCTGGGACTCACCTCTGTGGGCCTCAGTTTGCTCATCTGGGAAATAGAGCCAAGAATAAAGCCTTCTTCTCAGTGTTGTTCTAAGGACTCAGTAACATGATGCGGGCCCAGTGGAACGTGCACGGTTGGCCCATCGAAAAGGTGTGTAAGACAGCTGTCTTACCGCCCGGCAGATGAGAATGATGAGGTCCTTTCGCAGAAGGATGGAGGAGGGGGCGGAAAAGCCCAGCACGGCAGTCGGAGTCAGCCGGACCAGGGCCGACACGCCTACGATCAGCTCCCACCGGGTTTTGTGACCTACCCGCAGTCTGACCGTACCCACCAATCCCCTTGAAAGACAGCCAAGGTTGTAATGTTTTAAACACACTTTGCATCTTACAACGTATTCAAAGTGGATCGACGGCGGTAAATTTCAATCAGATTGGTACCACGTGGGTGTGCAGCCCCGCTTGCAGTGTCTGAGTGGAAGGTCTGGTCCCAAGCAGGGCTGGGGGGCAGCGCAGGGCCTGCTGGCCACGCTGGGCTTTGATCCGAAGGAGCTAGAGAGGAAGCCCGCCCTCCCGGCCTGGCTGTCCTTTGAAAGGTGCAGAGCGTCCGTCGGTTCCCCCCGTGGTTTCCCTTACGCCCCAAACATGGGCTGTCCCATGCTTCTGTCCCAGCTGGGCGATCTCCCCACCAGCACTCGCTCCTCCCTCCCTGGGTCGTGGGGTGGGGGAAACTCATCTTCCCAGCAGCTGTCTCCCCCCACCCCCACGCCCCATTCCAAGCCAAGAGAGGGGGAGAGAGAAAAAGAGAGACCCGACGCTCAGGAGAGAAGCCTCTGTATCCCAGAGAAGGCACAGGGAGGAGGGGCCGCGCACCGTTAGCTCAGCCTAGCTGAGACCCTCCTCGGAGGGTCTGTGTCTGTGCCTGGACAAGACTGGCTGCGGGGCTTGGCCGCGGGAGACCCGGCTTCCGGCCCCAGCATGATCCTTCGCCAGCTGCGCCACCTTGGGCAAAGCAGCAGCTTCTCCGAACTTCTCATCGGCCCCGGGGGGATGATGAGCCCTAATGGGCCACGGTAAGGACCAGGTGGGGTGGGGACCGAGTGAACGTGGGCCGAACCGGAGATGGCCAGTATCACCGCACTTGACCCTGGGCATTAGCTGCCTCTTTATCTCAGAGCTCTGGTGGGAAGCAAACTTCTGCCTGGAGACAGTGGTCCCGGGTTCAAGACGCCCGCGGCCCCAGTGGGACGGGCACCTGTAGCCTCCTGAGAGAGTCACCTGACACCACAGCCTTAACCTCAGTCCTCTCCCTCCTCAGGACAATAGACCCCCCAGCTCCTCTCAGGACGAACCAGATTTCCAGTTGGCCTGAAAATGCAGATGCGCGCCAGCCGCTGGCATCAGTGGGATCCCGGGGGGACCTCCTTCTGCACCAGGAGGCAGCAAAACTTGTGAGTGTGCGTGCGTGGAGGGAATCAGCCGCAGAGGCTTTCATTTCCACTTCCTAACACAATACAAACTTCTCAGTCTATGCAGAACTAATTAAAGCTCTCTCGGGTCTTGCCATTTCACCCCCCACCCCCAACCAGCCATAAACCAATGCAGTGATGGCAACTGCTTGATTATAGAGCTCGGGGAATGTGCTTCTCCGTGTAATCCATCCCTTTCCCAAATGCCTCCCCTTCCTCCTGTCTTCTCCTGGAGCCTGGGTCCGGGGTCCGGAGCACCGCACGGGGCTCCTTGCGGCGGGCAGTGCCCTGGGAAGGACCCAGGCCTGGGCTTGAGTTCCCACTCTGCTCTTCGCAAGCCATGAGACTTTGGGCAAGCTTCAGGGCCTTATTTGTAAGACGGGAGAAGAGCAGCAGCTGCACAGGGTGGTCCCAGGGAAGGACAGCCTGGGCACACGGTAGGCATTTAGTAAGTGGGGACTATTGCTAAGATTATTATTATTATTATTATTATTGTTATGGTAATGACCACCTCTGGGTCTTTGCTCAAATTGTTTCCCTGTCTAAAATGCCACGTCCTGGGTGCCTGGGTGGCTCAGTGGGTTAAAGCCTTTGCCTTCGGCTCAGGTCATAATCTCAGGGTCCTGGGATGGAGCCCCACAAGGGGCTCTCTGTTCAGCGGGGAGCCTGCTTCCCCTTCTCACTGCCTGCCTCTCTGCCTGCTTGTGATCTCTCTCTCTCTGTCAAATAAATAAAATCTTAAAAAAAAAAATAAGTAAAATGCCATCTCCCTTCAGATCTGGTGGCTGCAGGACCACAGAAGTGGGTGAAAAATGGAATGCTTTGCTATCCCTCTCCGTCACCTCAACGTCGTGCATGACTTGGCCAGGGGACTTGCTTTGACCGACAGGACCTCAGAAAGCGTGATGGCCGTGGATGCTTTGGGAAGCTCTTATGCGCGGAGACTTGGCAGGTTTGAACACTGCCCTGGCCTACCATGCTGGAAGAAAATCTGTGTAGCCTACCAGGGGCCGAGAGGCCATGGCGGGGAGAACAGAGCCCTCCAGCCCATGGCCCGCACCAGCCACCCAACACGTGGATGAGACAGCTCGGCCTGTCCGGCCTCTCCATCCGCCATCATGCGACACAACTGAATGAGTGAGCCCAGAAGACAGCGGCAGAACTCCCAGATGGTCCATCCACAGACCCAGAAGGAGAGAGAAAGCATCCTTTGAAGCTGGGAAGTTTGGGATGGTTTCTTACGCAGCTCTAGGAAACCGATACACCCACCCACTCACCAGGATGGAGCTCACAGAAGATTTCCCCCGAAGACTTCCCAGACTCCTCCCAACCTGGAATTGATCTCCCTACCCGCCCCCCGCCGATATTCACAGAGCGCTCTGTGATGATCGCTTAGCACAGCCTGCCTTCACCGGGTCATCCCTACAGGAGTCCTGTCTTTCTAGACTGAGAAGTGCCTACAGGGGGACCCCCACCCCTGTAGGACCCCCATCTTGCTCAGCACGGAGCTCTGCCCAGAGTGGTCCCTGGCCGTCTGCTCCCATTTGCCAGGCCCTCAGGGGGCCAGGGGGCATCTGGCCTGCCTTGGTAGAGACACAGGGATGCAGGCTGGCGGTAGGAGACCCACCTGGGCCTGAGGTCGGGCCAGGCCACTGATGGCCTGAGGCTCTGCCCCTCTGAGAGTCTTCCTCCCCCAGCTGGAGACTCGAACTCCCATCCAGCCCACCTCACGAACGAGAGGCTCACACTGGGTAGGCATGTATGCAAACACGCGTGAGCGCGGCCAAGTCCTGGCCCCGTGGGCGCTGCAGTGGAGCCCAACTTGGGTTACCACGGGGGGGCGCAGGGTCCTTCCCGTCCCCTCCTCCTTACCTTCCGGCCGTGGTAACCCTGGATTCCTGGGTCTCCCTGGGGGAGCAAAGACAAGACCATCAGTGAGATTTTCCCGAATGCTCCATTTTGGCTTCACTCTTGCCCTCACGTGGCTGCTGTTCTTCTTAATGACTGCCAATCCTCCAGCCCTCCCTGGAACAATAGCTCTGCTTCCTGGGAAACCAACAGAGACTCTTCTCTTCAGGACAAGCCCCCCGCCCCCCGCAGAGGCGTTGAAAAAAAGTCCACCTGGCAGGGGTCCAGGAGACCTGGATTTTGGTTTTGAAGCCACCGCTGACTCTGCAGGACCTGGACAAGTCCCTTCCCCCCAGGGCTCTCAGCCTCTGCACGTGTAAAATGGTTGGACAGGCTCAGGGCCTTGCAGCTTCTGGTCCCCAGAGGCCCAGGCGCCCCCCCGTCAGAGGGAGAGGCGGTTTGATGCTGTGGGCTTCCTGACAAAGATGCCCCAGAGACCCGATGATCCCGAGAGGTCCCTTCCCATTCTGCCTCCATAGGAAAGTCTTTTTTACTGGGATATTGTGACAGTGCCCTCCCTGGGCATCCAGCTGAAGTCTCCAACCAGACCCCAAGCTCCTCGGAGGGGGGGACCGCAGCCTCCATACCGGTCACAGTGCCCGGGCACACATGAATGCAATCTCTGTGGGACCCACGTGGTTCCCGAGAGGAGGGTGGCACTGTGAAGTGAGCCAGGTGGGACCCCGCCCTCGAGGAGGTCACGCTCAGCTCCTCACTCAGCTGCCTGCCGCGCTGTCTCCCCTCCACCCGCAGAGAGTGCTCCCCGCTCTCGCCACCCATGCCGCGCATCACCCGGAAGGGCCCTCACCTTCGGTCCAGGAGGCCCGGGTAAGCCCTGTGGAAGCAAGAACAAGGTGAGTGGAAATGGAATCTACCAGCAAACAGCGCAACAGCGCACGTCGGCGTGTCTACCGCGCGGGCTCGGGGCAGAGGAGTGCTGGAGGAGCTCTCGTGAGCTCCGGATGTGCTGGAGAATGGAGCTAGAGGATCCTGGAACCGCATCAGAAACCTGCAGAGGGCGTGTGGGGACAATGGGCTCGCAGCCCCCTTGGGAGCCAACGTGGGCGCCGTGGGCATCTCGGCTGTGCTCGCCCGCTGGAAAATAGGTCAGCGGCAGCCTGTTAAAATGACAGTGCGGTTTGGCCCGTGCCCCCACCCACCCACCTCCTAATTGGGACCCCTCCCTGGGACGCCGACCTTGCCCAGCAGAGCCTGGGTTTTGCCTCTGGCCCTGCCAGCTTTCAGGGGAGCCTCCTGTCTCCTTCGGCCCAGGGTGCCGTGACCACAGCCCTCGGCCGTGGGGAGGTGGCCTGGGCCCCTGGCCTGCGGGAGCCCGAGGGGAGAGGCGAGGGCGGGCTGGCTCCACCGCGGTCTGGGGCAGGGGTTTGGGCAGCACACACATGGGCTGGAGAAAAGCAAGATGGCCAAGTCTGGTCTGTTTCCATGGGTTTCAAAACATGCTGCCTGTTTTTTTTTTTTTTGGTTTTGTTTTGTTTTTTCTTTACAAACAACCTAATAAAGAAAACCGCCTGGCTTGGGTTCAGCGCATGGGAACTCCACATGTTTGGGGGGCAGGGGGTCAGCAAGGGAGTGGATTTTGAGTATTTCTGGGGGGTTCTCTCAGCTTGGTTTGGTTTAGCTCCCTGAATTTCTTTTCCTTTCCGGTTTCCTGTTCGCCCTTGTACAATCCATGGAAATGGACCTCATCTTCCTTTCCGGGGTCCCCAAAACACAGAAATATTTAACATCCAGTGTGGGGGTCAAGCTGGGCAGGAGAGCAGGCAAGTTAGGTTTTCACGCTGAGCGGAGCTGCCAAGCTGGGTGTCCTAGGGGGTCAGAGATGCTACCCGGCCTGGAGGGACCCTCCACGGAGCCTCGGCACCGGCAGCTAGAGTCACCACGGTGCCCAGCGACAGGGGAAGTGGCCGTGCTCCATGAGAGGCCAGGACTAGGGGCAGGGACACGGCTGACCTAGCCATTCCAATGCTGGGCATCTATTGCAGCAAGAGCATCAGAGAGGCACAAAAACATTCATGTTCGTGGATCTATATCACAGAAGGAGCTCATTCACTCCTCAGAAATCGGCCCAGCAGCCCTAAAATCAGTATCACGGGAGACTCCGGCCCAAAGAAAGGGTGTGGTTTATGGTGTTAAGTGAAAAACGTAACGGGACACAAACAGTCACGTGACTCGGAACATGACCAACCTGGAAAATGTTTAGGGGCCGACAAGCCTAAGGAGAAAAGTGGCAGGCCCCCTCCCAGATGCTAATGATGGTGAACTTGGGGATGTGGCAAAGTCGGCCATTCAAAACGTTTCCTTCGCCCGTGTTCCAAATTTTCCACAACTTTGTCATAAGAAACAAAAACAGGTTCTTTCTCAATCACGTGAAAGAAACATTATGAGGCAGACCTTGTCCTTAACCCTGTCCCCTCAGTGACACAGGACGATCGTCTTGGCTCTAAGACTGAGAGAACCCGTATTCTGCCAAGGAGGCCGGGGGCCCGCCCGGTGCTCTATTCTACCAAACAGATCAGGAGTGTGGGGTCTTGGCCAGCGCTTGGGAAGGGGGGGGCTCGGTGGACCCTGGGCTTGACCTACTTCTGCCTCAATGTGGTCTTGCCTGGAGGAGGGGGTGGCCCACAGCACGACCCAGCAATTCCACCACTGGGAATCCAAAGCAGCGGAAGGGGCAGCCTCTTGGGGATTCCCTCCCTGGAAGGCAATGCCTGTCTCTGAGGTCTGGCCCCAGCAGCTGGGTACAACCAGAGCACGACAGGTGCGTGTGGCAGGGGTGGGCAGCTTTGCTCAGGAGGCCCCCACACCCAGTGACCTTGCCAAGGTGGGGACCTTGCCAAGGAGGTTCCCCGCCTCTTGGCTGGGGACCCTGATTCTTGTCAGTGATGTAAAGTTTGGATGCTTCCAGAGAATGCACGGGACAAATCTTGGGAGAGGGTGGAGGAGGGAGGAAAGAGGTACTTACAGATGGCCCCATGGGCCCTGGCAGTCCCGGGGGCCCCAGGGGTCCGCTCGGTCCGGGGGGCCCTGGTGGCCCCGGCGGGCCTTGGATACCGGCCTGGCCCTGTTCCCCCTGATGGTGGAAACAAGAGTTAGAGGGAGAGCCCCGGGGCCGGGGAGTGGCTCCCGCCCCGTGCCATGCACCCGGTGAAGGGCCCGTGGTGGGCTCTGGTGGGCAGGCAGTGTGGCGTGATGGTGCTGAGGCTGTGGCGGCGACCGCATGCAGGGACCCGTGGCAGCAAGGAGATGGCCGAGACATTAGGTCCCCAAGAGCGGGGTTGTCCAGAGAGGACTGGCTGCACAGGCAGCTGGTCCCAGAGCAAGAGCCCTGCAGGGGGCAGAGGCAGAGGTGTGAGCGAGGTGACCCTGCCCGATGGCGGGCACGCTCCCGGCCCGCTCAGATGCCCGGGGTCCGGCCCAGGGGGTCCTTAGCCTGGCCGGCCTCGGCCCCTCCTTCCGTGTGGCGGTCACATCTCTGGCTACGCTGGGCCTCCCAGACATCGAATGATGGCAGCAGTCCCTTGTCTCTGCTCTCTGATTCTCTGGCCCCCAGTGTCCAAGGGGGTCCTTAGGTCAGAGGCCACAGAAGTTGGTTTGGGTCACTAAACAACTGGACAAGAGATTTGGTGTAAAACACTTGGACTGGGGGCTTCTGATGTCACGCTGGGAGCCCTGGGGGCCCACACTCCTGTGCGCAGTCTCATCCTGGGGGCGTGGCCTGGGTTCCCAGGTGCCTCGGTCCTCCCGCCCCCATCCTTCCTGCGTGCGGCCGGCTCCTGTCTCTTCTGCCATCTGTGCCTGGCCTCAGAGGACAGTCGGGTTTGCAACCCTGAGCTTAGTTGAGTTTTGGCTCTGTAAAACGCGTGCATCTGGAGGAGCACTGTTTTGTCCTGCCCCCACTCCTCAGTCAGCCGCTCTGAGCCCAGCCCTCATCACCCACTGTGCCCGTGTCTGGGACAGGCCAAGGGCCCAGGGAGCGAGGGGTGGCATCGTGTTCCTTCAGGAGGAGAGAGAGCCCGGTCCATGTGACCCACATCCTGCAGCAGGGGCCAACCAGAGTCGTCCTAGATCTAGCCTGAAGCTGCCGTGTGGTTTTCTAAGTGAGCTCTCCAAGGACCATCTCGGCTCAGCTGCTATGAGAAGGGGCCCATCCCTGCAGACAGACAAAAGCAGAAGAGCCTGATAGGCGTGCGAGCTCCGCGCTGGGCTGCAGGGGGACAGGCTGGCCAGGCTTCTCGGTGTGCTCTCAGCAGCCCTCTGGGACAGGAATGGGGGAGGGGGGCGCTGAGGAATCCTGCTGCAACCCCGCGGGAGGAAAAGATGAGTAGAAACAGGGAGCGAGCAACCTCAGAGCAAGAACAGGCGGACTCTAGCAGCACCTGCTAGAACCTCGCTGGGCTGGGACCTCCTAGTGCAGATGGCACCCAGCACGGTCATGCCGGGGCCCAGGGCCCCATCCTGCTCTACCCTCTGAGAAGCCACTCGAGGGCATAGCGTGTCCGTGGGGGACGGGGCCGGGGCCGAAATGGGTCACGAGTCCCATTGCGCAGAAGAGAAAACAGGCTCAGAGAAGTTGAGTTCCCTGCCCGAGGTCACGTGGAGAATCCCGTGGGAAGCTGGGACCCAAACCTGGAACTCCAGACTGTTCTTAGTCATTCCAAATAAGCCCCCAGGGGCGGGGGGGAACTGCTCACTGTCCATCTTTCTGCACTTTGGAATTGACCTCCAACACCATCTGCTAAGTACATCATATTTCATATAATTTCCTCTTTCAGCAAACGTTAGACTCAATGTTTAAGCATCTTACAGAGCCTGTAAAATCAATATCAGTTTATTGATAGGAAACGGACAAGCCTTTTTATGTCCCATGATGGCCGGGGGCAGAAAAACACTGCTTTCCGGGCAGATTCTGTAGCGGGCTGAGTAGGGGCCCCTGTGTTTCCCTCTCTACTTTGGAAACCAGGTCAGGGCGGCACAGAAAGTTCTGGATCGCCCATGCCTGGCTCTTGAAAAGGGAGGCCATTACCGTGCAAGGGACTGGATAGAATCCAGGGCACCCTCTCAATTTTTCCATCCATAAGGTGGGCATGCTGGGTGCCTAACGCAGCGAAGGCCAAGAGGCAGCTGCTGGGGACCGAGGGGAAGGGGATCCTGAGAGCAGGGACAGCTCTTCTGGAATGGGGTCTGACACAGGGAGGGGTGGGTGATTGGAGGGGGTGCTGGTGCTTCTCTGAGTTGCCAGGGGGGCCCCCGAAGAGATGTGCTTGGAGTAAGCACTGGGAGCCCATGGAGGCTCTCGAGGCTTTGGCTCTTGTAATGGGATATGCAGGCTCGGGTAGCACACGCATCACGTGTCCCTCTGTATTTTTAGCTGTTAATTGGAGTGATTTTTTTCAGCCTCGTTCAGTCAGGTGCCTGAATTGCTGGTCTCTGGGCTCCTGACTCCCGAGTGTGGCCAGATGGCGGCTCTGGGCCCTGCTGTCCGGCTTTCAGGGAGCCCTGCCTCTTCCAGGATCCCCCCAGCCTTGGGGGAAACCCCTGCACAGCATAAGGGGGGCTGGGGCATAAGGGGCAGCCGTGGGCCACCCGGCCTAGAATCCAGCTGCAACGCCTATGCCGGGCTCCCTGGCTGCGTGCTCTCTCGTGTTCTGTTCTTTGTAACCTGGTCCTATTGCAGCCTCCTTGGGTTTGTAAGGCAGGAAGAAGGAAGCAGTTGCTCACCATGATTACACCTGTTGGTCGTGGGCTACATCCCCTCCACAAATGCCCTCACTCCTCAAACTCAGGTTATAAGGGATCAGGTGCTAAATCATCCTTTTCTAAATATAGAGGGTGTAGGTCCAACCGAGAGAGCCCCGAATGTGGGGGTCTAAAGACCTGGTTGGCGGCTTCCCATTCTGCCTCTTGCCGTTTGCGTGACCTTGGGCACAAATTCACCCCTCTGGGCCTCAACTGAGAACAGCACTGAAAAGGCACCAGAAACTCTCCCAAGAGCTCTGCATACACAATTACCCCATGCAGTGGCAACTGTTAATATCCTCATTTTACAAATGAAAAAGCAGAGGCCCAGAGAGGTAAAGCCATTTGCCCCCAATCCCACAGCTCCTAGGAGTCAGAGAAGCTGGGTGCTCTGCCATCTACTGGATGTGTGACCTCGGGCAACTGCCTTCCTGTCCCCAAAGCCTTGATTCCCCATCTGTGAAATAAGCATGATCGTGCGTGAGTCACAAAGTGATGGAGAGAATGAAAGGAAATCAGATTTGTCAAGTGCACGGCATGGTTGGCATCAGGGCTGGCTCTCCTAGAGGGCTGTTCTGAGGAGCAGGGCTGTGTGGTGTTGGGGGGTGTCCTGGGCTTGGGGCTTGTGTATTTCCACGTCTATGATGCTCCCAGTCGGGTTTTGTGTAATTGACCTGAACTGAAGCAGAGCGAGGTTCTGCCTTTGTCTACAGTCCCCGCTGGCCAGCCACGGGCCGGGAGACCTGCCCAGCCCCTGGGGACGCCACCCGTGATCTGGACAAAGGGAAGGTGTCTACCTGGAAGGTCCGTCTTTTTATGACGGGGGGCGGAGCCAGTCGCACTGAATTGAGGAGAGGCAGCAGCTGAGGAGAAAGATGAGTTGGAAGGCCAGAGGGCAAAGGCCAAAGATCGCAGATGGTCAGAAGGATGCCGAATGTCGCCAGGAAGGCAGGGTGGCCAAGTGGGAGGCGAGGAGAGGAAGAGAGAAGAGTGATTAGCAGGCATGAGGCGTGGGGAGGGAAGGTGCGGAGGGCGCCCTCTCGCGGTTTGAGGGGTGCAGTGCCGAGCTTGCCTTTGGATGGCACACCATCCTGGAAGGGGGGAGTGTGGCCCTTGGGGAGTCGGTCAGCAGCACCCCGGACTGGAAGGGTGCTCCCCGGACACACGGCCCACCATTGCACCGCCGGCCCTGCCTGTGCCCGACGGAGGACAGGGGCCGCTGGGCTGAGGGTGGCAGCTACAGAGGTTTGGTTAAGAGCCACAGGACCAGCTAAATTGGTACTCAAAGCCAGGCGGGTGTGTGGGTACCTCTGGGTTCTTTTTTGGTTGAGCGAGAAAGGCTAGCGTCAGCGAATCTGGGGAGGATGGTCAAGGGCAGCGCCAAGTCGGGCTCCTGGGGGCTGAGCCGGCCGAGGGTGTGGCCCCGTGTGGGCAACAAGCTAAGTGCTACCAAGGTCTCCCTCTGGGGCTGGTGGGTTTGGAAAATAAAGGCTGGGCAAGGATGTCTCCAGCGTGTTCAACCACTTTGGGGAGGGAGGCAACGTTGAATCGCATTATCCGATGTGATTCTCATTTCTGGAAATTCTCCTTGCTTCCAGTCTCTCTACCAACGGAAGCTGAGCACCCCAAGGTTTTAGGAAGTGGTTAGAGCCCCTGTGATAACAATGATGGTGTATAATTGACCTCTGGCTTCTGAAAGCATTTTAACTCCCACGAGGCCCCTGGGATGAGTGTTAAGAACCGGGGGCCGCCCGGGCTGAGAACTGGGAGCCCATCTATGGTCTTCCCAGGTCCCTGCTGCCTTTAGGGGCTGCGGCTGCCCCCAGAGCCCGGCCGCCTCCCACTGTGGGGCTCGGGGACGTGCAATGTTGGGCTCTGCGTCCGGGGAGTCTCTCAGCAGCGAGGAGCCCGGAGACCTTCCAGAATCCACCAACCTTCAGGGTAATGATCTGGTTGGAGCGCAGAGCCGAAAGAGTGCTGCTTAGGTGCTCCTGGTGCGGGATGGGACCGAGGCGGGAGACAGGGCGACCGGGGCGTGAGTGCCGGAGCCCACAGACATCACCTGCCCCGGCTCCTGTCCCAGGGTCCTCCGCCACTCCCCCCACCCCCCGCCCCCGTCCCCTGGGATGCTGTAGGCTGGAGCAGAGGCAGGGACCAGCCCTGGATCTCCTGTTATCCTGTGGGCCCGGAGGATGCCCACCCCCCAACCGTTCCTGCAGACCCTTCAGAAAACCAACAGGCCCCCCTTCCTAGATGCCCCCTGCCTTCCTACCCACTTCCGGGTCAACAGGGGGTGCCCACCACCTTGCCTCGCCCAACACGGAGCACCCCGATCTGCTCTCACCCCTGCCTGACTTGTTCCCTCCCCTGCCAGGGCCATAGCTTTGCTGTGCTCTGTGGCCGAGGTGCTTCTGGAGCCTTCCATCGCTGCTCTCTCTCTTCCTCCCCCTGGTCCCTCTCCCCCAGCTCGCCCCCGCCACAGGACCAGCGATGACACACTGCCAACATTCTTGCTGTTGTGGTGTCTTTTGTGCCGGGGATGCTGTCTTTCTTTCGGGTAGCAAAACAGTCCCGTGAGCCCATCGTTTCAAACCAACACGGCTGACCTTCTGTGACTGCACCGGGGTCAGGCCGGCAGAAACCCCAGGGCCCCTGCGTCCCCGGCACGCAGGCCGCCGATGGGCTCCGTCTGTGGAGCTATCGGCCAGCACCCCCTGCCCGGGGCCCAGCCCTGCTTTGGCCTCAACCCCTGCTCCAGCTGCTTATGGTGACAACCCCGTGCAGCCTCTCGCAGGCCTGGGAAACCCAGCCGTCAGAGTCTAGGGGGCAGGGCGCTTCCCGGGGACTTGGGGCCCGACTGGTGCTTGTCAACATTTTTCTTGGTCTCCTTGCCTGACGTGTGTGTGCTTCTGGGCAGTGAGGCCCATGGCACAGGGATGGGCACCCAAAGATCCTAGGGTCTGGGAGCTCTATGTTTCTAGTCCCGGCTCACTGGGGCTCTCACCAGAGGGCCCACATCTTCACCCTCCCTGTCCTGAGAAGGACCCCTTGATCCGGGTGCCCACGTCCGCAGCTTCCTGATAGGGCTGCTGCAGGCTTTGGGCTCTACATCCAGGGGCAAAGCAAGGCAAAGGAAGGAGCTGGGGCCTGGGCGGGGGCGGGGGGACCAGGAGACCATCCCAGCTCAGAAACCCCCACCCTGCTTTGGAGAAGGCCTCCTCTAGTCCTAAGGAGGCAAAGCAGAGACTTTAGCCTTGAATCCATACTTGAATCAATGCAGCCGGCCCCCAGTTATCTCCCACCGTTGAGATCTGGGTCATGTGCAACAGTGACTAACCCAAAAGTCCCTCTGATTCAGCCGGGGCAGGCGGCCAGACACGCATACCCAGTCACACACACACACACACACACACACACACACACACACACACACACACACATGCTGGGCAGGGAGTCAGACTCCCGGACTCATACAAGCTGCACGGCCTTACAGAGAAGGCGACACGCAGAGGGGACACAGGGCCAGAAACGCGGAGTTGCAGGTGCACGCACACGCTGGAGGGCTTATAGGTCAGCCAGCGCGGGGACAGACACACGGAGACACGCTGGGGTGGGGGTGGGCGAACACGGACGCTGGAGACCAGCTCTGGTCAAGCACACTCTGAACCACCAGGCACACTCCCGGGGGCCGCCCCTCCCCCCCCATCATGGCTGCTGCTCCAGCTGCTGAGTGCAGAGGGGGCCTGGAAGCTTCTATTCCCCAACCTCTGTGGGTGCTATGGGCCCCCGGGGGGATGAGGCTGAACTGGGGGTGGTGCCCCAGGAATGGATCTGTTTTAGGGGTTCACTTACCCGATGTGGGTACTCTCCACATTGACCCTGGGGAAGGGAAGGGAAGGAAGGAGAAGAAGGCGTGAGGCACTCTGGGGAAATTGTGTCTCAGGGACATCCCCAGGACCACGTGTACTTTGCCCACCAGCCCTGTGCCAGTCCTGGACATAATTCCCAGAGGCAGGAGAGAAGAACCCTGAAGGCCTGCCTGGACATGGCGTCATGGAACATAGGGCAGGATTCTGCTGTCCGATCCCACTTGCCATGACCGCTGTCAGGAGTTATGCTCCATGCCTGGCTGGAGGTAGCTTCTAGAAAGGTCGGCCCTCTGAGTGGGTCCCCCCAACGGCCCTGAGCGGGAGCCTCTGGATGGGAAATGCAGTCATGGAGGCAAGCGGTGGGCACCGGCGGCCATGGGAGACGCCTTCTCCTGGTACCTGGGGGTGCAGGGTCCCTGTACCGGTCGCCCAAGGCCAGCCTGGCAGAGTCTCCATCAGAAATTTAAGGAAATGGAGAATGTATGAGGTCAGGAAGGGAGCCAGGCCAGCGGCTTACAAATGGATACCTCAAAATCTTAGAGGCTCCTGGTGGTGCGTCAGGAAGCACCCAGGGTAGAGAAGGGGTCCATGGAGGGCCAGGCTCCCGGCCATCCCTCCTCCCGAGGACAAAACAGCTTCCAGAGCGCCCTCCCTCTTCTCTCTCATCCACCACACCACCACCGAGGATGCCCGATTCTGTGGATAAATACTAAGACTTGAACATAATCACTCTGGACCGCTTTCTACTTTTAGGGAGGCCGTTTCCTGCAATGAAAATTCTAGAAAACCTCCATCCCTCCATCAGGCTTACCTTTTCTCCTTTTTGTCCTTGAGGTCCCTGTGAAGAGACAGAAATGGTAGAGTTAGAAAGTGAAGCTACGCCACAGAAGCCCGAAGCCTCCCTGCTGGGGAATGTGAGGGCGAGGTACCAACCGGCTGTCCTCGGGGACCCGCCAGGCCCTGCGGGGAGGAAACGCACTCGGGTCAGTGGGCACACGGAGGCCGGGAGGGCTCAGAGGCATGGGCCCTGCGGGGCTGATGCGTGGAGTCCTGAAGCCCGGCCTCTTGTGCCCAAGATGTTCTAGATGGTGTGGCCTGTCCAGCGCCTGTCATTTCCCTCCTCCATCAGTGGGTGTGATGCGGTGACTGGCGCCCACACGCGGCCATGATGAAGAGCAGACGCCATCCCTCCTCGGTCCCTCCGGGGTCCCCTCATGGGCCAGCCGCAAAGGAGGCTGCATGGATGCCCCAGGTGGTTCTCTTTGCTGTGGCCTGCCCTGCCTCACGCGTGCCCATCCCCTCACGGAGCCGAGAAGCCAAGGTCCAAAGCCTCTAGGAGACCCTGGCATATTCTGTCTTCTACCCAGCACTGCCCCAGCATGAAACCCACTGAGGCAGAAGGGCTTTGGGGTACATAGTCAGGGGGGTGCTTTGGAGAAGCCTTTGGTGAGGAGAGGACCCCGGAGGCTGGCGATTTAAGCCACATTCTAGGCCCCTCAGGGAAACCTAAGGGGTCATGGGGCTCCTTCTGGGGTGTCTTGTCAGGTTTGCAGGGCTGAGAAAGAAGCCTGGGTTCAGGGTGGACCCCTGTTCTTTGAGGAGGACACAGGGCTCAGCTGGTTGTCTCAGGAGGGAAGAGGTGAGGACCCACTCCGAGGCAGGCGTTCAAGACGTGCCAAACTCATACCCACACTGGCCCATGGAGAAGATGCTCACATCCGCTCTGCCTCCCAGACGAGGTGACGGAGATGGGGCCCTGCGGCTCGGGGAGCGGGGGCGCTGGGACGAGGGCCCAGGTCTGCGGACTGCAAATGTCCAGCTGTTTCCACTCCGCCACGCTCTCTGAACTGGGCTGGGGCTCAGAGGGCAGGGCTTCCAGACTTGGCTGGAGCCACGGGCAGCACCTCAGCCCCTGGGGACCTGTGAGGATCCGTCTGCTGGACTCGTCCCTTCAGGGTCTCCCTGGAGGGGCCCCGACTTGTCCATTGGACCAACCACCAAATTGAGAAATTTCCATCAGGCTCGCGGGAGGGGACGAGTGGCCTTTGGGACCATCCATGGGGCACTGCGGCCCCTGTGACTGACCAGGTATTCAGCACCTGTCTACACCTTACATTTGGTTCTGGGGGCTCCTTTGGGGTGGATGGGGCAGGGGCAAACCCCTTTTGAGGTGGGGACACAGGCTCAGCATGTGAGAGGGAGCCCCAGCCCCTGTGTTGGATGCCTAGCAGAGGGGAAACCATCTGGGGATGGAGGTGAGTGGGAGACAGGCAGATGATAAGCAGGCCAAGATAATTACGCTAGACAGTGTGTTGAATTAATAGCGTGGAACTCCTGTGCCAAGCCAAACAGAAGCTTAATGGTTCTGGGGCTTGTGGGATTTGGATGGATGACTAGAAGGCAGACAGGGGATCTATCACACCGGCGTGGGCTCATGGGAGATGGCCTCACCCTTTCCCCTCTAAGATAGCTCAGTCCCCCAAACAGACAGGGGAGATTCATGGGTAGTTTAGTGGGGTGTGGCAGTGGGACAGCAAAGGAGGAGCCCCACAGACGGGTTCCTTTCCCTCAAGACAGAGGCTTCTGGCCACAGAAAGGCGTGTGGTAAGATCCCACCCCGTGGGTCTCAACCTCAGCTCTGTTATTTAGAAGCCGTGGAGCCTTGGGCAATATACTCAACCCCTCTGTGCCTCGATTTCCCCTTTTGTAGAGTGGGGATAATAAGCTGCTCCGAAGATTACAGAGCAGGGCCTAGCTGACCATCATTGTGACTTCTGGGTTGCCATGGACTGTGTTACGGTTAGTGTTGGGCCACTTGGAAGGGGAAGAAGGTGGCGGGGAGGGGAGGAGGGAATAAACGCCCCAAACTCCTGACATCTGAACCCCAGCGCCTCTGAACAGTGGCAGCATGGAAGGGTTCCTGCCTTGGTCTCCATTGCTTCACGCATGTGCGGAGCAGTGCTTGGAACCGGGGAGGGACAATAGGACAGGCCCCTGCAGTGGGGGTGGCCGTGAGGGACAGGAAAGCTGGCTGGACACCCGGGTTCAAAGCCAGTTCGTCTACCCACGGCCTCCAGAGCCTCACTGCCGTTTTTCCGGCTCTGCAGATGTTTTAAGGACTTGCCTGCCTCAGGGCCTTTGCATGTGCTGTTCTCCCATGTCCAGAATGCTCTTTCCCTCCCTTTTTCTCTCAGTTAGCTTCATCCCTCGGGCTGCAGTTCAAGTCTTTCTAGAAAGCCTCTCTGACCCTGAGCTGGGGTTAGGCAGAGGTTTCTCAGGCTACTTGGCATTGCCTTTTTATAGCACTGATTGCCACGACAATTTGTTAACTATGTGTCGGATTGTTCAAATGCATGCTCCCCCACTAGACAGTGAGGTCCAGGATGGCAAGGACGGTGTCTTTCTTACTCCTGTCTATATCCCCGGGACCTGGCACGTCGCAGCGCAGATACTCAATAAGAATGTGTTGAGGGAAGGCAGGAGGCGGGGAGATAGGGAAAGAGAGAGGGAAAGAAGGCGGAAGAGAGGCAATAAAACGTGGAGGGAAGGAATTAGAGAATTGGGTTTGGATCCTGTTTCTGATGCTCCCTAGCTGTGTGACTTAAGGCAAGTTACTTAGCGTCTCTGAGCTTCAGTTCCCACCGCTGTCAAGGGGCTATTCGTAGGATCTGGAGCACAAGGCTCATGCTGAAGATGAAGGAGATAAGACACGCACAGTACTTGCGTGTCCACCACACAGAAAACCCTCAGTGGTAGTGTTAGCTGGGCCTGAGTTAACCAGACAGGCTGAGCCCAGAGGGAGCTGAGTTGTCAAGGGTCCCACGCAATGGAGGGAGAGCCGGGGTGAAGCCCAGGACTCCCTTCCCATCCACGAACTCAGCCACCTCTTTTGGGAGGCAGGGTTACGGCCTCCCGCGCCACGGCTGCACCCCAGTTGTGAGTGGAGCATGCCTTCATGCCTGCGCTTGGAGCAAGACACACACCAGAGCCGGGCTGGACAGGGAGGCGGGGAGCCTTGCCATGCTGCACATTCCAGGCCCTTCCGCAGGAGGGAGGGTCCTCCTCATGTAGAGGTGACCACCCGGGGAGGCTGGATAGCATCCCAGCCCGGGGCTGGCTCATCTACTCTTAATGGTCCATCCCTTCCACGGAGAATCGGCCCCCTCCCCTGGAGTGGGCGGCCCCTGACAAGGGGCGGGGCTCTCCCTTCTGGAAGGAGTGGCCTGGGGGAGACCAGAGAGACAGGAAATCCCTTTACAAGGCTTTGCTGAAAGTAGAAAGGACCGGGAGAAGGTGGGGGCAGGTTGGCTTTGTGCCCAGCCCGGGCAGGAGTGTCTGGAGTCCTGAGGCAGTCCCGAGCAGAGCCAGCGCTAGGAGGAAATCCGGTTGCAGAGAAAGTGCTAGATGGGCTCCCCCAACCCTGAATTCACATTCAGTCCCGAGGCAAAGGCGTGGCGGCTTGGGAGCACTTGCCTCTACTGTGAGTCACTGGGGACCCTGGGCCTTCTCTGGACCTCCTCTTCCTCCTTTCTCAGGAGGAGAAGCCCCCTGCCCGTCTCTCCCCGCTGCATTCACGTGAGGACCTAGGGGATGCGTTGTATACAGCTGGGGAGTGACCCTGGGGACAGCCGCTGGATGGTCCCTGGGGGCCCCGTTTGCCGGGCGGTACCTGTCTGCGGCCCGTGAGGGCCAGGCTGACCTCCCACCCACCCCTGAAGGGAAGGCAGCAAAGCTGGGGTCTTACCATCTCCCCTTTGGGTCCGGGGTGGCCCTGGAAGGAGAAGAGTGTGAGCGCGGGTACACTGCACCCCGAAGCCCCCGCCCTGCCCCCCTCCAGCACCCACTGCCCATTTTGCCCACGTCTCTCTTCCTCACCTGTCCTCTCACTCCCCCCGTTCTGGACCCGCTGGCTCAGGCTTGGGCACCTGCCCACCGCCCTTTGCTGGGTCTTACTTAGCAGCCGCCAACTCCACCAAGATCCCCCTGCCCTGTGCACACACCCTGGGGAAGTTTGGAGGCCGGGACCTGGGAGCTGAGTGGGAAAGGCCACCGGATCCCTGGCTGCGCTCAGCTCCGGCCTGCAGTGGGGGACCGACCAGGTGGGTGGCCAGGCCCTCATCAGGGGAACACCAGCGGCTCGGGGGCGGGACGAGGGCGTGGCTCTCACTGCCTTCCCTTGTCATCTCTGAGGGCATCAGAGGGGTCGAGCTCTCCCCCAGCTCATTCTTTCCAGAGAATGGGGAGGGGTCTCCTTTCCCCCCATGAATATTTGGGTCTGGGGCCCAAACCCAAAGGATTAAAATGGACAGAGAGAGGAGCTACGGAGGAGGACACAGACTCCATGTGGATGTGGGTGTGGGGGGGCCGGGCCCTCCCTCCCCCAGGGTGGGAGACCCAAGGAGACAGGGAGGCGCAGGCAGCCCTCCCGTGGTGCTGGGGAGCAGGTGGGGATGGGGGGGCCCACGTTCCATTTAGAGTCAGAGGCTTGAGCTCTCCACCCCTCTTCCCTCCCTGCTGCGGCCCCGCCTCACTCCCTACCACAGCCCCTTCTAAGGGCGCCTCAGAAACACCAACTTCTAGGGGTCGCTCTTGCTCCAGATGCCGAGAGCCCAGCTTGGTGGCCGTGGACTTGTGCCCAGGGGAGGCCCATGGGGTCAGGGGCAACTCATTCAAAGGGCCCCTCCCTGCCTCCCGTGGGCAACGATTTCCTGCCCCGGGAACGTTCATTCTTTCTGGAGTCTCTCCCACGGAGTTAGGGTCTTGCTGAAGGACTGAGAATTTAGGGTTAGAGCGGGGGAGAGGAGCTCACAGCCCAAGAGGGTCCACTCACCGGTTTGCCATCGAGCCCAATGGGACCCTGGAAGAGGAAAGAGACCACGAGTCAAGACAGCAGCGCCGGGCTCCTACCCAAGAGGCGGCCCCGGGCGGTGCTTAAGGGCACGGGTTCTGGACTCCCAAGTTGGAGTTCAAGCGTCTGCCTGACCACTTACTGGTTATATGACCACGGGAAAGCTTAAGCCTCAGTTTCTTACCCTACAATGGGGATAATAGAGGGGTCTCTGTGAGGAGCGAATGAGGTGCCACCTGTCCTGTCCCCGGCACGAGGGACAGCCTGATGGATGACAGTCACTGCGGCGATCACAGACTTAGCTCTTCCTCTCGACCCCGACTGCAAAGTGAACCGCACGTTGCTAGAAGGCCTGGGGCCGGCCAGCCCCGAGGCCCGGGGAGCAGCAGAGCTAGCTGCTCCCCTGCCCTTCCTCTTCGAACTTGTCTTGGACCCCTGGGGCGGGGATCAGGGGCACCCGGATGGCCACGTGACCGCCTCCTGCAAGGAGGCCTCTTCTCCAAGCCAGGTCAGAGTTCGCTTCCTGAGGTTCGTCATCTGTTCCACATTCCAGTGTCCTGCTGGGGTTCACCTAGCCAGTGACTCGCCTCGCCTGTCCCTGTCCCTTCCTTTCCCTGCAACTTCCCTGTCCTCTCTTGCAATCTGGGCCAAGTGTCTGCTACTCTCCGGCTGGCGGCAGGAAAGGGTCCTTACTGACCAGAGTTTGGAAGGTCAAGAGCAGCTCGAGGGCTGGCCCCACATGAAGTTTAACCCAGCCGGGTCCGGGGGTCACCGGGGACACGACTCATCTCGGTCCTCCCTACTTACCGGAAATCCGGGGAAACCTCGAGTGCCCGGCTGACCCTAGAAAGAGCAGGAGAAGAGGATGTTTGAAGAGGGCACGAAGCTAGACCGAGTCCCCTTCGCTCCCAGAGCGCCCGTGGGTTCCCTCCCACTCCTCTGGGGTCCTCTGGGGGAGGTACTCCCCACGGTGAGCTGGCTAGCGGGGAGGCTGGAGAAAGATGGAAAGGAACACCAGAGGAAGCCTCCTCCAGGGTCTGGGGAAAAGGAGGGGCCCAGCCTCCTTCAGGTCTTCCCGGGAAGTAGCCCCGAGAGCTCCTCACGGCCTCCATGCCCTGAACCCCAACATGTGAACAGGGGGCTGGAGGGCACGGACGGGGGGACCGGCCTGCCGTACCCTGAACTCCCCAGCTGCGATCTTCTGAGTTCTTTTTATTTACACAGTCATTGCCCCGGGCCACGCGCATGGGCCTGGTTTGGACAGCAGCAGCTGACCTTCAGAGGGAGCGTTTTCAGGCCAAATGGGTCAGATCGCTCGTTTTTCTCTCGCCGTGGCCGGCGGACCCCCTCACCTGCTGTTGGGCAATCTCTGTGTCCCCCGATCTCTGTGCCCCTTCACTCCCATTCTCCTGCAGGTGCGGACTGCCACGCAGCTAGGTGTTTGGGCTGGAGACCAGAAGCCACCCATCACAGCCCGGGACAGGAGTGCCCAGAGCCCTCTGCTCAGGGGACACGGCTGAGTGGGGCAGGGACCCTGCCATCAGGGTGGGAGCGTCGGCGAAGTGGGGAGTGAGCTGCAGGGTCCTACAGGGTCGGGATGGGCTTGTGGCAGGCAGCCCAAGGGCAGGAGGGAGGAGATGCCACTCACTTATCAGAGCGCCCCGGGCTTCGCTCCTCTCAAGGGTAAGTGATGCTAAGAATAGCACTAAGGAGAAAACCCGGAAACCCTGCGATGTGGCCTCTGGAACCTCTCAGTGTAAACTTTCAACTATCCTGAATGCCGAGAGGCCCGAGGAGAAAGGTCAGGAGGAGAGGATTCCAAGAAACATCTTCAAGTCCCACTCGGGATAATGTTTACACGGTAAGGATAATCACATGGTTTGCTAATTACAGAGCCCGCCTGGGAGCCAGATCCATCTCCCCTGCTCAGAGCCAAATTCGGGGCTAACCAAGGCTTTTTCGGGATCTTGGGAAGAATGTTGTCATTGACCAAATGGAAACTGGGGCTCTCCTTCCTGGAGATGCTGGGCTGGGTAAGGCACCCGGGCAGGCCTGGAATTGGATTTTAATTTATGTCTCTTCAATTACATGCCGAAGCTGGACCTCTCTCGCAGTGTTTATTGGCCAGTCATTTACTCGTGAACCGCCTGTTTGTGTTCCTGACCATCAATTTCCCTTCCCTTGTTTGTTTCCCGCTGACCCGAGGACAGCTCTTTGTCAAGGACGCTAACTCTCGGAGAGTCATGGGCGTTGCCAATATTCCTTCCAATCGGGCATTTTGTCTTTTTCACGCTGTATTTCCTGCCTGGTGGAAGTTTTGCGTTTAGGTGGACAAACTTATCGATCTTTCCCTGTGGCTCCTGGGTTTCATGCCAGGTTTCTAGGGGACCTCCCTGGTGCGGACCTCATAATGTCTGCTCACGCTTTGTCCTCGTATTTTATAGTTTCATGTTTGACATCTAAGTGTTTCATCCATTTGGTATTTATTCCGGTATACCAAGTGAGGGACAGATTCAGCCTTGGTTTGTCCCCTGTCAGATAATTAGCATCATTTCTTATACAATCTATTTTCCTCTTCCTACAGTGAAATGAAACTTTAACCACGGACTAACTTCCCAGATGCGTTTGGCTATATTTCTGGCCTCTCTGTTCTGTCCTATTTAACTGCTCTGTTCTGCTCTGTTTTTATAATACATTGGATATCTAGTAGAACAACAAGTCCTCTCCTGCCCTATTTGCCTTACTCTATTTTTCAGAATTTCCCTAACATCCTTTTGAAAGCTTACTCTTTTTTCACCCCAAATGAAACGAATATTATTCTGTTGGACTCCCAACCACCCCATAAAAAATTTCACTGGGGTTGGGATCGTATTAAAATTATGGATTATAAATTTATTTGGAAGTTCATAATGGACTAATACTCTGTCCTTCCATGTGAGAACAAGGAAAACAAACTTTACATATCTCTCCAAAATCTCTTCCCTTAATTCAAGGTCAGGGTGGAGAGGGAGCCAAGTGGATCCCTGCTTTTTGGAAGTGGACCCCGATGTCTACTCCTACTTGCAATTCGTGTGGGGTAAATCCACAGAGGCAGAAGCTTAACTCTCCCTTCCCTCTTTCTGGCCCCTGAAAGAGGGTGAGTCCCGTATCTGCCCAGAGCTGACCTCCCACTCCAAGTCAGGGCTGACTATCTTTCAAACAAGACCCCGTGCTGGTCAGTGTTTAATTGTTGGCTGAGGTGACAGAGAGTGGGAGAGAAGAGCCCTGCTTTGTACAGCACTCACTAATCTCTGTGGTGTAAATATACCTCCGGCCGTGGCTGACTTTAAGCTATCAGCGAGATGCCACTGACCACGGAGTTGGGAGGGGCTGCGCGTGATGTGCTCTCATGAACCTGGACAGCCGGCTCCAGCTCTGACCTCCAGCAGCAAATGGGGGCGGGGGGAGGCAGACATCTCCCGTTGGACACGGCAAAGACCTCTCAAGGTCATCACGTTCTGTTTCAACTCATCTCCCCCAGCAAAATCCTCTCCCCTATTTGGAGAAGGGTACCACCAGCCACTTGGTAACTCAAGTCAGAAGCACGGAGTCACCTTGAACTCCTCCTTCTTTCCCGATCCCCACTTTTGCCCTCAGTGAATCGGCCAATTCCACCTCCAACAGGTGCCACCAACCCAGCCTTTGATTACTGCAAACGCCTACTGGCCAGCCCCCCACCTGCAGCCGCTTCTAAACACGCTCCCTGCAGGAGCAGCGAGGGAGGGGCATTGTTTTAAGCTGCACATCCGATCACATCCATCCTCAGCTGGACACAAAGGCTCTCCACAGCCCTCAGGATCGAGTCCTGACCCCTGAAGACCCTGTCCAGGGTCTCCACCCGGCCTTTGCTCACCTTGCTAGCCTCGCCCTTGCTTTGCTATGCTGTTGCCCGTGCTTTTGCTGTTTCTCCGGTAATTTATAAGAACCTGTCTTCCCTTGGGGGCTCCTCCCGGCCTCACAACCTGGGGACCTCTGCTCTAACCTGATCACAGTTTAGTTACCCCCGCTTCCCGGAAGCCTTCCCTGTCTGCGCCCACCCCAAGGCAGGTGCCTCCTCCGCGTGGGCACAGCTCCTTCGCCATCATGGCTGAGCGCGGCCTGAGTCATATCACGATGGGATTCCTGGTTTCTTTGCACAGGGTCAAGCAGACTGCGGTCAGATTTTCGCCGTCTACCCAGCACCTAGCCTCCAGGGCATGCCGAACAAATATTAATGGAATGAATAAGCAAAGAAACGCTCAGCAGGTGTATGGATCTAGCCGGGGGCATCTTGTCAGTGAGCTGAAAGTTCAGAAGGCTCCTCCTGGCCCCTGAAGGAAAGCTGGGGGGCCCAGGGAGGGAGGGATCTCCCCTGGAGATGGGGGGATGTCCCCTAACCTGGCAGAGTCCGCCGGCCAGCAGGAGTCCCGGCCTCCCCCTCGCTGTAATGGGGCACACCATTCTAGCTCCTTGCCTCACTGGAATGTGAACCATCCTTCTCCAAAGTTCCCGGCTGGCTTCCCCTTGGGTTGGACTATTTAGAAAGGAGCTCCAGGAGAGGACAGGTGGCCCCTGAGAGTGGTAAGGCTAGTTCTTATTAGAAGCATTTATTCTGAGCCCTTTCTGGCTGCGTGGAAAGCCACACGTTCCCCATAATCCTCGGCCCTATAGAGGGCTTGCCCACTTGGCCTCTCCCACTTATGACGAACGTCCCCTTCATCTTCCCCTGCCCTCTGCTCTCACCAGCTCTGGGTGGCTTCCCGGGAGGGGTTGAGGTGCTTGCCCTGATCTCCAGTGAGGACTCAGGAGGGGAGGCCCCAGTCGTCTGGGTGATGGGCACCCACATAAGCCAAAGGAGAGGGAGGCTGGTGACCTCCTCACCTCCTAGGGACCCCCTGGCTGAGTAGCACCTTTGCCAGTAGCTGCTGGGCTCAGGGCAGGCATGCGGCAGTGGCTCCTCTGATGCACACAGAAGCTTACGGCCCATCAGAGCAGTGGCCACATGAACCCAGAGGCCCGGATGATGTGGGTGACCCCGCGGCCTGACCATGTGCCATAGTGGGGGGCGGGGGTGCTATAGAGTGTAGACTCCAAGCCCCGTGGCCCGGGCTGAGTACCTGAATCCCCTCGCGGACATTCTCCAGGGAGTGATCCTGGGCAAGCCCCTTGGCCTCTCTGTGCCCAGATTTTCTCAGGTGCTAACAGTAGCCATCGGTGGGCTTCCGGGGAGAACTGGGTGAGTTACAGTGTGCCGCGGTCTTAGGACACTGCCTGCCACAAATTCAGTGCCAAGGATCAGCCCTTGAACGTCATTGATGGGGTCTGAGCCAGAGGCAGTCTTGCCCAGGAGGCCGGGTCTTTGCAGCCTGGGATCCTCCCAACTCTGCCTCGGGCCTCAGCCCCTGCTCCCAGCTCTGCCCTTTGGTTCCCCTCTTTGACCCGCCCCCCGCCTCCAAGCAGCCCTGAATGGCCGAGCCTCCTTCAGATGGGACTTAGCAATCTGCTCTGGGACCCTGCTCCCTAGACCATGGGTAGGAGATGCTCCTGCTTGCCACTGGCTCCCTCTGGGGAAGGCAGGGGAATGGGCAGGCTGGGCTCCAAGCCTCCACTGGGCTAGCCCCAGACTCCCAGAGGCTAGCCCTCTGTTTCCCTCACCCTCTCACTGCGCAGGCAGGACAGGAAAGGTGCACAGTGGAGCATGAGATGGTGGCCTGATCTATGGGGGAAGCCCCGGGTGCCAGAGGTCCTGGGTTTGAATCCTGCCCCAGCCTCCCTGTGTGGGCTCCTGGCCCCTCGCTGGGCCTGTTTCCCCTTTGGAGGGGGCTGTGCTAGACTATCGCTGAGGTTCACCCTGATGCCCTGATGCCCTGTGGTTTGGGTTCTGATGCCCTGTGATTTGGGTTCTCCTTCCCAAATCATCACCCATGTCCCCTTTTGGTCCCTGAGGAAACATATCGGAGGGGAAGCCTCTGATGTCCCCGAGCCCCAGGCCAACGGGTAGAGGTGGCTAAGAACCAAGACCCAGCAGCGTGCACAGAAAGGGGCCTTTGAGGACGAGTGGTGGGTCTGGCCTCTGGTGAGACCAGGAGTGGGTGCTCGAGGCAGCGGATCTGAATGCTGGGGATCTGCTCCAGGGGCTTCTGGAAACAAGGCTCATCCCCTGGGAGGCTGGAGCAGCCCATCTGGGGAGGGGCGAGCACTTTCTCCCCTGCCTGTAAACAGCAGGCCACCTCGCAGCTGCTGGCTTCCTTCCCTCACGAGCCCTCCCTAGAGGCTGTAATTTCGGTATATTTAGGCAGGCCTGGCCTGGGTGACCACATCACAGGCGGTGGCCAGCAGGCCCAGAGGCAGAACTGGGACTCGCTGCCCCCCCAAACCCTTGTCATTCCCTAGCCCAGCCCCCACCCTGAAGAAGAGCAAAAGTCACTTACAGGGGGGCCGCGGGGGCCGATGATGGACATGCCGGCATCTCCTGGGGCCCCCTGTGGGAGAGAGAGGAGAGGGAGAGGGACGGGGACAGGGGCAGGGACAGGAGGGGAGAGAGGTGGGCAGAGGAGGAGGGAAAGAAAGGAGCTGGCAGGTGGAGAAGGGGAGAAGGGTGGGGTGGGGTGCCCAGCCAGGGGCCAGGAAGACGGGGTGTGGGGGACCGGGGGTGTGTGTGGCGGGAGGAGGGGTCAGAGGAGAGGAGACACAGGGGTGCACGGGAGTGAGAAGGGCAGCGGGAGGCCGGAGGGAGAGGGAAGAGAGGTGAGTGGTAGCATGAGATGTGGGACAAGAGACAGAGTACGGTAGGACCCCGGCAGAAGAGGGAAGAAGGGATTCAGCACAGGGATGGGCAAAGACAGCACGGGGAGGGGAGGGGAGGGCGCACAGCTCAGCCACAGCCGCTCAGGCCCCAGTGGCCTCCCCCAGGCCCTGCTCCCCGCCCTCCCAATTGTCCCTGCCCCAGGCTGGCCCCAGAGCCCCTCGGGCCGCCGTCCCCACCCCTGCAGCAGGTGAGTCCGGCTGCCCCGTGGGTGGGGTTGCTGAGAACAGAGGTGGGGATGAGACCCCACGGCCCCCACAGGTGGAAGCGGCCTCGGACCTCCTAGTCCTGATGTGAGAGGGACACAAAGGGCTGAAGTCGGGCCAGAATTTTCAACCCCGAGAGGACAGCGGCTGCTGCTGAGCTGAGAGCTCCAAGTGCCGTCCAAGGGAGGCCGAGCTGCTGAGATACCTACACCCGCAAATGTGTGTGTGCGTGTGTGCGCGTGCGTGCACACGCGCATGGGTGCTGGGGGCAGGGAGGGCGACGGAAAGATGAAGGTATAGGGGATGCAGAGGGGGGTTAGAGATGCCGCCCTGGTATTAGGATCCAGGCTGTGCCCTGCTGCGCGGAGGGCCGGCTGCTTCTCCCCACCAGGAAGCCCCCTTCCTGGCAGAGGAAATGCCCAGGGCCTCCCTCCCAGGTCCTGCTCGGCCAGGCAAGTCACAGGACCTCCCCCAGCCCACATCCGTCCTCTGCTCTGCTACTTTTCCAAGCAATGGACCTAAGTGCGTTTGTGACGGTCATGCCTCACGCCCAGGTGAGTGTGAGCTCAGATCCGTAGCTGTTTATACTGTGGCAAGGATTCAGGAACTGTTACATGAGGCAGGGGAGTGTAAAGACTAGGAGCCGGAACCCCCTTGGGTTTGAAGCCCAGCTCTGCTCCCTCCCAGCTGTGTGACCTTGGGTCTGTGAAGCTGCCTCTCTGTGCTCTCAGTAAATAAGAATAGTAGAGCCTCCCTAGAGGGGCCGTGTCAGAGTTAGCTGGGAGGCAACCTCTGCACCCGGGGGTTTGGGCTTAGTACTTTGTAGCTGCTAGTGTTTTGCTGCTGTTGTCATTATTTTGGAGATGGACAGACTCTCGAAAACACACACTGCCACGTACGGACAAAGGAGTACTGAGCTGGGGCATCAGGGGGTCTGGCTTCCCACCCCCACTCATTATTGCTGTGGGACCTTCAGCAAGCCCCACCCCTACTCTGGGCCTCAGTTGCCTTCTCAGTAAAGTGAATTGGTTAGATGTGCTGCTCTCTGATCGCTCAAGATCCCCCAGGGCCAACGTTCCAGAACGATCCCTGGGCTTCTGGCTTCCGAGGGGGCTCTGCTCTGTGCCCCTGGGAATCTCTCTGGGGTAGCACGAAGAGAATGTCTTGCTATGTCTGGTGGGCTGGGGAAGGACTGGTACTAGGTGCCCCAACCAAACAGAGATTGAGATCCCCTCGCCTCGGGGAAGGCGAGTGTGGGGGGACCCACGCAGCGGGGAAGCTGGGCCCTGAGCCGGGAGCCAGGGACCCCGATGCCGGGCCGGGAGCACCTGTGAGGGCAGAGCGCTGGGGCCCGCATGCTGGGGGCAGGGGGGGCCGAGACGGGGGCCTCTGGGAGCCCCCCACCCCAAAGGTCCGGGGGAAAGAGACTGGGGCAGAAGGATGGAGGACCAAGTGAGGACTCACCTTCTCGCCTGGTTGGCCCTTTACTCCCTGGGGCAGCACATGCAACACAGGGTAGAGGGGAGAGAAGGGGAGAGAAAAAAGAAGGGATAAGAGAGAGGCACACGCAAGGATCTGTGTTAAAGGCACAACGACCAAACAAAAGAAATCGCTGCGAAGTAAGAAACAAAACAAAACGTAGATGTTGACACACAACAGGTCCGGCATCCGGCAAGCACAGCGCATGGATAGCTTCTGCCTCACCCCCGGGGCCCCAGCTGGCCACTCCGGATAACCGAGAGAGAGACAGCGGCAGGAGACGTGTGTGTGTGTGTGTGTGTGTATGAGAGAGAGAGAGAGAGAGAGATGAGAGAGGGAGGCCCATCCAGGTCAGAAAGTCTGCCTGAGAAGCCACGTCCCCCACTGACGGGGGCCCCCGAGGTGGTGGTGTTTTGGGAGGAGTGGGCATGAGGGAGACCTCGCCCGAGGACGGTGTTGTGTGTTGTGAGGTGGAGTCTAGCTGCTTTAAAGGTCCTACTGAGCACCAAGCATGAAATTTAGCCACGCTACCCGCGCTAGGAGCTGTCAGCGCTGGCCAGGCCAGATGGTGGGAGAGGGGATGGAGGAATATGGGGGGGCAGACGGCGAGACACAGACATCTGGGAGGCGGGGGGACGGGTGTGGGATGCGGAGGAAACAGGGCAGTCGCCAAGGGTCCCTGTAACCACAGCGATGCGCAGAGAGACGGCTCCGATCTACCCCAACCCACCGAAGCCGGGGGTGCCGTGCTGGTGGGAACCACAGGGGCAACTCAGGCACTTCACGCCCCTGGTCGCCCTCGTCCTTATCAGGTGGCTGCAGCCAGGACTCCTACTGGGCAGCCAAATGGGTCCATTGTCACATTGCAAACGCACAAGCATCATCGGAACCCCCAAGTGGTTGGAAAACAGCCTCCTGTTGAAGGAAATGGGGGCCACCTGTGGTCCCCCCTCCTGCTGCCACTGCTGAGGCTCAGAACTCAGGTGGACACTTCCTGGGGACACAGGTCTACAAGGGCCCGAGAAGGAGGGCCCGAAGGGGAGGGCTGGCCATGGCCCTCAGCGTGCAGAGTCCTGAAGCCCACGTGCTGGAAGTCAGGATCTCGGCTTGGGTTCAAACCTCAGCTCCATCCCCTAATCCTGGGTAAACTGAGTCTCAACGTGCTCATGGACAGGACGGGTTCCTGGAAGGCTCCGGTGGAGACCCGGCCTGCCTCAGGCCCACGCACAGCGTGAGAGAACTGAAGCCGAGGGGCAGGACCTCAGGAAAGACCCTTAACATCTGAGCCTCGGTTTTCTCATCTGAACAATGGGGGCGGAGAGTGTGCCTGCCTGAGCTAACGCGAGTGGGGCTCTCAGCACAGGGCCCAGTGCGCAGCGAGCGCTCTCGGATGTTAGCCGTGACCCGGAGGCCTTTCATCTGGGCAGTGCAGGCGAGCAAACTCTGGCAAGGATGCCAGATCCAGGCCTAAGGCCAACCTGTGAGGAGGCGATGTCAGGAAGCAAGGCATGT
Source organism: Procyon lotor (assembly GCA_028646535.1). NCBI lineage: Eukaryota > Metazoa > Chordata > Mammalia > Carnivora > Procyonidae > Procyon > Procyon lotor. The sequence goes on along the minus strand of CM053617.1, from coordinate 23,309,760 downwards.
GAGTGGCATAGAAGGATGGTGAGGGGGCGTGGAAAGGGAGTGAGGGGGGCAGGGAGCCAGGGAGGAGATTGAGGCTGATGGCTGGCAGGGAGTTGGGGGTCGATGGGGAGCGTAGCTTGGGCACATCCTAGACTCACTCCATGCTGCTGAGGCCGGCGTGTGGCCATCACCCCCTCGGGCTGCCCCCAGTGCCCAAGCAGCCCTCTGTAGCCCCTTGGGGGCCAGCAGCCACCTGGGACAAGCCTGGCACCGGGACCCGAGGCTTAGGGTCAGCCTTCCCATTTCGGAGCTCTACCTTCCCTGTGGAACATTCCTCTTTCCCTTTCTTCATCTTGAGTTTTCAGCAGGGAGCATTCAGTGGCTGAGTCCCAGCCTCCCGGGGAGGACTCGGGGGCACGGTCTGGGAGCCAGCCCTGTCCCCGCAGCAGTCTCTGTCTAGGGAAGGCGCCTCTGGAAGCCAGTCCCACTGCCACTTCCGTGGGGCAATTGGAGGCTGCATTTG
>CM053617.1:23291469-23308758 GCA_028646535.1 Procyon lotor | reverse complement strand
AGCCCGGTGCCAGCCCCAGCTTGCCCTCCACACCCCACCACTGCCCTCTGGCTGCCTACCGCATCTCGCCCCACTCCCCAAGCCACCCCAGGGCCCATGGTTTCTAGCATTCAAGACATCTATGGCCCAGGCTACGTCCTGCAGAGCCACATCTCTGAAGACTTACAAGACGTCTCAAATGCCAAGTACAGACCACAGGAAACAGAGGTATGAAATGCGTGTGACAACATGGTCCCCACGGGTCTCAGCGGAAGCTTGGACAGTTGGACAAGGTATTCTACCTCTCTGAGTCTCAGTTTCCTCATCTATAAAACGGGTATGATAATAGCCCTTTCACCGAGTTGTCGAACAAATCAAAGACATGAAGAATGGGGAGGGTCGTTCCTGGCTTGGCTATTGGTATTACTTCTACTTTGAACCCCAAGTCCCCATGGTTACTTGGCTCAGCCCGTCCAGCATTCAGAAACGGTAACCAGAGGGGAGGGGAAACAAAGTTTTGGAGTCTCCTCTTACCGGAGGTCAGAGGACAAAGGAGGGACGGTGATCTTAAGCTAAGCCTATACGCAGGAGGATAGCCAATAAGGTCAGTGGGCTGCCTCCCCTTCCAGCCCCCCATGAGAGGGTCTTCGGTCTAGAGGTCAAGTCCAGCCTTGCAAGGGCCCGCATGCTGTCGGTCATCTGCCTGCCTGGGGTCCCGGGAGGGCTACCGAGGAGTTTCACCCTCGGCTGTGGGCTACAGGTGCCAGAGAGAGGCCTCTCACCCAGACACACCTGAAGGGAAGCAGCCGCCCAGCCTAGGCAGCCCTTGGCGTGAGGAGAGCAGGCGACAGAGATACAAAGGAAGGAAGAAATGAAAGCTACTTACCGGGACGCCAGGTCTTCCAGCGGGACCCTGAAATAAATAAAGGGGGTGGGGAAGAGTGAGGTTTATGAAGGTCAGGGTAGTAAGACTTGAGCATTCCACATTGCCCAACCAGCTGTGTGGCCTGAAGTCCCTTGCGCTCTAGAAGCCTCTACTATTTTAGGAACAGAATGAAGGTAGGACCTTGATCACTAAGCTTCCTTTCAGTTTTAGCATTCATTCATTCATTCATTCATTCATTCATTCATTCATTCATTCAGAAAAGCAGTTAGTGGGGGACTCCTCCACGTCAGACCCAGGGAAGGTGCAAGCAAAAGAAAGACAAGAACGTCCCTTCTTGCGTCTCTGCCGCTCATGACTCAAGGATCATTAGGACCAATCAGTAAGACACCTCTTCTCTTTGAGCCTTTCTGTCTCAGTCAGGGCGATATTCTATCATTCCTTCCCGGCCCCGTGGGGCTCCAGGAGCCTGTCTTCCCTGACCACAGACTAAAGGCTCCAGGTAACGGATCTCAAATCCCACCGGAAGGAGGAAGACCTTCCACAAAATGTGTATCAATGCTAATAATTACCACCGGACCAACATGCACAGCGGGTGGCTCAGGAACCAACCAAATCCCAAGAGGCTCATGGCTTTTTAGTTCCAGCACTCAACTTCCAGATGGATCTGCTGCGGGAGGGTGGCCAAGAAATGGCTGGCATACAGCAAGCGCTAAATACATGCTAGCTATTACGGTTATTGGAGAAGAGCCCTGGCAGGAGGTGAGTACAGTCGGCCTCGGTCTCTCCCTGGGGGGACTTTGCTACCAGAATGGTTTCTCTCCTTCCAGACATCCTACTCTTCCTGCGAAGCCAAGGCAGGACCAAGCGTGGGTCCCAGGGTGCTCACTGGAAGGTAAGTGCTGCTGGGCTGCTCAGGCAAACCTGGGAAGCACCAGGAATAAGTACCCCCCCAGGCCCTTGTTCCTGGGGCAAACTCGGCCACAGAGAACCGAGGTGGGGCCCCCGTCAGGGGGTCCTTGGGGGTTGCTGGGGAATGGCTCTCACGGGCACAGGATGTGTCCCCCTGTCTCTTCACTTGGCTTGGTTTTGCCCCCACGGCACTAAAACGTAAGCTCCCAAGGCAAGGATTTTTCTGTTTTGTTCACGAATGTCTCTCCAGTGCCCTGAGGAGTGCTGAGCTCTTGGTCAGTCCTTCGTCCCCACTTGTGACTGAATGAACCTGAGGGCAGGTGCTCTGAACCTGGGAACTCAGCCCCATTCTCTCCCAGGCCCCCATGAGGACAGCTCGGGCACCAGATAACCTCCTTAACCAGAGCTTTTGCACTGAGCCAGTACCCTCTTCCTGTCACTTCCACGCTGCCTGGTCCTGATGCCACCAGGGAGTGGTCAAGATGTGGGGCAGCCACCTCCTTCACATCCCAGGGAAGAGAACAGGCCTGCTGAGGGTTTCTAACCCCACACAGTGAGTCTACCCTGAATAGGGACAGAGGGACAGATTACTGCAGCTCTTGTGTACCCACCACCTACTCGTCCTACCTCATCTGCACACAGGGGTACTTCTCTTGGGTCTCAGTACCAGGAACGACTGTGTTTCAGTCAAGTGCCAAGGGTTCTCCTAACTTCCTACAGCCTGACTTGAATAACTCTGCTTTCCTCTTTGCTCTGGCCACCAGGAAGCTCAGAGTGCAGTCAGTGGCTCGTTTTGTACAGGATGTTGTCACATAATCAGCCCTGGATCCCTTTTGCTTTCCTGCCTCTGCTCTCCACCCCCTCTATTGTTTCCATATCTCATTTGTAAATCACCCCACGATGTTTTTTTAGAATAAAGTGGGTAAAAACGGATGAAATAATAAATGAATTAATAAACACCCACAGAATAGTCATTTCCTCCTTAAAATTAAAGGCTTACCAGGATCTTTGTGGATCATCTAGGATTTAAATGAGTTAATAGATTGTAACTGGAAATATATTCTAATACACACTTGTGTGCATATATATATAAATATACACATATGCAAACATATACATATCTATCAATACATATATATTCCTCACAACTCCTGGAAGAGGCGGACACTATAGGTTACCCCCATTTTATAGATGAGGAAACCGAGGCACAGAGCAGTAAAGCAACTCATCCTAGGTGACGTAGCTAGAAGTGGCAGAGCCAAGATTTGGATGCAAGGCAGTCTGGCCGCACAGCCCGTGCTTGCGATCACCACGCAAACACAACACTGCCTGACCCGTCGTAAGTGCTAGCTTGGGTTTCAGCCAGGGTGGCAGCTGGACATCACATATTTCCCTGCATTCCTCCGATGAAAGAGACCTCCCTACTTCCCACCGCGGTCTGTTTCGGCCTCACAGCTCCCAGTAAGAAGTTCTCTGAAATCTATAACAGGCGTGGCCCACAGGTGTCAGCTCCAATGCGTAGACTCCAGTGGATTGGGAGCGACTGAGCAAGCCTCCTGATGGATTAGCAATGTCTGCATGGGCACGAAGGGTGGGGAGGTGGTGTCCACGATTTTTCTACCATCTAAATGATTCCTGCGGCTACTTAAATCCGTCCTCCTTGGTTGTGTTGTTTAGGCAGTGGCCATCCTCTGTCTTTGGGAACCTGGGCCTTCCAACTGGAGTACAGAGCTACCCCAGGAGGGGCTCCCAAGAGACACTCAGAGGGTGGCGAGAGACATTGCCACCGGCTGCCATCTCTCTATCCCTCAACAGCTGCCCCCCTCAACAGCATTCTTCCTTCGCGGGAAGCAGATAGAACAGGGCTAGGAGGTGACTTGACCCTGGCCAGCTTCCCATTTCCTCCTTGTGGTTTCAACCAGGAGAGGGTGAAGGTGCAAGGCACGTAGGGAGGCCATGTTGGGAAGCTACCTGGGCTCCTGCCCCTTGCTCCCAGCTCAGGTGGTGGCCAGGCGGGCGGGGACTGAGGGACAGCCGTATCCATCCCCACTGCATGGTCCCCGGGGCCAGCAGCACCTTCTTCTGGCAGGGAACCGTGTAGGGGTGAGGCTCACAGAGGCTCTCAGAAAGCTACATTCTCTGCGAGGCAGGGACCCTGAGCTGCCCCTGGCAGGTTGGCCGGGCAGCCTGGTGGCGGGGGTGGGGTGGGGGTGGGGCATCTGGGGGAGCTCCCAGGAGTGGGGTAACTGAGGACTCTTTTTGGCTTTGTCAAGAAAGAAGGGGAAAAGCAGCCCATTTCCAGCAGGTGGTCTGTTGAAGTTTCCTCTGGCGGAGTTTATTTTGGAAGATTGATGACAGGAATTGAGATCTGACATCTGAAATGTGCGGTGATAAATCATGCCCCTGCTTGCGGGGACTGACGCGATTTTCCTGTGCCGTAAGCCTGCAGTCAGAGAGCTGGGCAGGACGGGTGGCGCGGGCTCAGTGCGCCTTTTCAGGACCAGACGGGATAGTAAATAATGGTCTGACTGCCAACGGGGCCAGCTGCTCTGGAAGGACAGACGGACAGGGGACCGACCGCGCAAGGGCGGCTCTGAGCAAGGCTTTCAGGAACCCCGACAAAGATCTGGGGTGGGGGCTCCGGCCTTTCAACTTCAATCCCCAGCTACCCCCCCAACCTCTGGGCCTTTTGTTGGGGTATCAAATGCGGTCCTCAAAGAAGGCCTGCTCCTGTTCTCTGGATGCATTACTTGGGGAGCCGGTCTCCTTGGGCTCTTCTCTGGTTCTTTTGAAGGGACTGGGCTCCCAGCCCCGCCCTGGGCCTTCGGGCGTCGCCAGGGGAAGGAGCCAGGGGAAGGAGAGGACGGGACCTCAGTAATCTTTGTTGTCTCGCAAGGTCCGCCCACTGAAACTGATCTCTCCCATCCAAATACCAACCCCCCCCACCACCGGCAGCGACCACCCGCGGACCCCCTAAGCTGGCCGGAAGGGAGCCGCCCACACACACCGCAGTGTGGACGGCAGGTCCCCGGAGGCAATCCACGCAGAGCCACGTGCCGACCTGTTTCCCGAAAGGCCAGGAGACCTCTCAGGACCAGAACCGAGTGCGGATTATCTTTCTTCTTTCTCATACCTGGAGCTTCTTTGAGTCTAGTTGCTTCCTCTGGGGACAAAGGAGCGGGCCTAACAATGGGGCGAGCCTGCCTTTCAGATTGAAATTGGGACCCGCTGGGCCCTGGGGGCAGCCCTTGTCTGGCCCCAGAGAGGTGTGGGCGGGCGGTGGTGGGAAAGCGAAATGGAGGCCTCCTTCCCCACATCAGCACTCTGGAGGGACCCCGCAGACTCGTGTGCAGAGGGTACGGGGGCGCCCCTGGAAGATGGTGGGCCTGGCTGTCAGTCTCCCCCCCACAGGGCCCGGTTACCAGCAGGGAGCAATGCCTTTCAGATGTGCAAGCCTGGAATGTGGCTGGAGTTACTTACAGGAGGTCCTGAAAGAGACAGAGAAAACGCCAGGGTCAGTGTCACTGCTGGGAAGACGGGCAGAGCTGCCTCAGGAGCAGCGTCCAAAAAGCCTTCGGCCAAGGGGTTTCCATCTGCTCTGCGACGTTCGTATTTTCTTGGCCCACTTTCCCCAATACAATCGCTCCCCCTTTATTTCATCTCCATATTTTCATTATTGGATGAGAAATCCAGAGATTTGGGCCCCAGCTGGGCCCTAACTTTCCACCCCAGAAGAGGGGCTCCTCGGGGCCCCGCCCCCAACCCGGGGACACGGTGGTTTTGCAGAACGCAGGGCCCCAGGCACCGAGGCAACGTTCCAAAATGTCAAGGGTGTGATGGAACCTCAGGAGATGAGGGTCACTAGCTTGCTCGCTGTCCCCTCCGCGCTTCTGTGGAGTACCACGGAGAACAAGCAGAAAGCGAGCAGCAGAGGCGAGCGACATTCCTCGCTAGCTTCCCCGCCTCTTGTCTATCTGACCTCTCCTGGTTTCTGTTAAACCGTGAGTCAGGCGTTTCTACCCTCCCGGGTCTGCTGCCCATTCCCTCCCTCCTCCCCGGCCTCCTGTGCCCAGCGGTCCCCTCGATCCACGCCCCTCTCTGTCCTCTCTCCTACTTCTGTTCACCCTGCCCCACGCCCCGGCCTCCCAGAGGCCCCAGCATTAGCCCCTGACAGCCAAGAATCACAAATTCCCATGTTCCAGGAAGGGGCAGGAGGTTGGGTGTGGAGGGCAGGTGGAGAAGAGGGAGCCACCGCAGAACGGTGAACTGAAGGCATTTCGGCCCGACGTGAGTCATGAGACCCCCAGGGCCCGTGGGATTCCCAGCTGGGCCTGGTGTGTCTGCCGGGGCCCCTAGGGACCCGGCCACGTTAACACAGCTGCTACTCCTGCTGTTTCTTTCATGCTCGGCCAAGAAAGGCTCCTTATGTTCCCTCTGGCTCCTCGCATTCCCCAAGCCGGCTTCCTTCTCTCTGCCTTCATCTGCCTGCTTCTCTTGTCCGGCCAGGAGGAAACAGCCTCTTTCATGCCGGCCGCTGTCAAGCCGTCACGTTAAGGGGGAACAAAATGTTTTAAATTACGAAAATAATAAGTCAGGAGGAGTAGTGACGGGGTGGGGAGGCCCGGGGCCGCCCGGCGCGATTGCAGAACGGCCACGGGGAGGGAGATGGCGGGAGGAGGGGAGCATCTGGGTCCCATTAGGCGGAGGGGCGAGGCGATGTCACCCAGAATCCGAAAATATCCCCCGAGTGCAGCTTGCTGGAGGGGCCGGCCTGACCAGAAAGTCCGGACCTCCTGGCTGTGGAAAGCATCCTCGTAGGAAGAAGGCTGGGGACAAAGTTCAGTCCCCGGCAAGTTTGGGATGGTTGAGCCACGTGGAAAGCAGACGCCCTGCACTCCCCGGGGCCTGCCAGGGCCCCAGCTGCCAGGGCTGCAGGCTTTGGAGGAATCTCTGGTGACAGAGCCTTGCTTCGGCAGTGGCCCAGCCTGCTGTTAGCCCCCGCAGCCGTGTGTGCGTGTGTGCGTGTGTGTGTGTGTGTGTGCGCGCGCGTACATGCTGGAAGTGGCCAGGTCGCTGACCCGGGACTCTGGCACTTAGCCGGCTCCCAGGAGAGCTCTTTGTTGGGTCCACCCCAGAGTGGACAGAACAGAAATTCTACTGAAGATTTCAAGGGTTTTTATGACATCCCTGGTCCTTATTAGGTGCCCGGCATGAATCGATGTGTTTCCCATTGGGGGGAAGGTTCTATTATACACCCACTTTGCAGATGAAGACACCGAGGCACAGAAAATCTGAGCTACGGTCCCTGGGCCCTTCACTACAGTGCCTCTCTCTACGCCTACCCCCGAGCTGCCCACAGATCTGCCCCCTCTCCATACCTCTCCCTCGCCTGCGCGCCCAGTTTTTCAGCCACTGGCTTCTCTGTCTAGATCCTCCCATCTCTCATTTATAATCTGGCTGCATCAGTCTCTTCCAGGCCACCCCTCCCAGTCACCCAGACTTCAAGTGTTCCCCTGGAAAATTGTTGGGAAAACCTAACTGCTGCCCTGTCCCCTGCCAGCGCTGGACGTCACCTAATGCTATATTCCGTGCCCAGCAGCTGGAAGGCGGTTTGTGAAATCCACCAGGGCCTTGATGTTACAGATGGCTCTCTCCCATGTGGCCACTTGGCCATCCTCAGTAACGTGGCTGCTGAGACCTATCCCACCGCCAGGCACTGAAGGAGAGGCTCACTCCAAGGCAATACCAAGTCCTGATTGTACGGAGAGTGACAGAGCCCAGGCAGTGACATGCAGTCACTGTGTGGGTGGGCCTCGGGTGGGCCCAGAACCCAGGGCTCCTGACTCCCCAAGCCCTAGGTCTTCCTAACAAGCCCACGCCCACAGCCAGAGGGAGGAGGAAGACACCTGACTCTAACCCTGGGCCTGACTCAGCGGGGAGAATTTCTAAGACTGTCGCAGTGCCCTGGGGACCAGAAGAGCAGTCAGCATCCAGGCTCCCGGAGCAGGGTCCGTAGCAAAGGTTCTTCCTAAGATACTTCTCCTTCTGCCCGATATCTGTTAGCTACTACTTCGGTGAGGATGTTGCTGTCCTCTCTAGGGTCTGGCTGACCTTCCAATAAACATTCCTCCTGAATGGACACGGAGGAATGGGCTTCTAGGAAGAATGCTGGGGTAGCGTTCTGGGTCGTGCCTTTCTTCAAAGAAAGATGTATGGTTTTCTGTATGTTCATCCGTTCATTCATTCATTCATTCAACAAACATTTGACGATCGCCTGCCGTGCGTCATTCGCTAGGCCAGGCTGTGGCTATATGGAGAAGGATAAGGCACAGTCATTGCCCTCTGAGGAAGCAAAACTTCATTATTTAAGCACCTAATACCTACCAGGCCCCAGGCTGAGCTCTAGCGATAGAGAGATGAATAACTCATTTCCTCCCCTTGATAAGGCAACATTTTCCTACATTAGAAAGCTGGAGACATTCCAGAGAAGAGAACTGAAATGAACAAAAGGATTTAGGGAGACAGGTTTGCCACAGGAGGACGCATCCATTCAATCAACAACATTTGCCGAGCACCTACTATGTGCCATGCGTCCTGCTGAGCATGGCCCTTAGAATACACACTTAATCCTTACACAGCTATGTGAGGTGGCTACTGGCACACACAAGGAACCTGAGGCTTAGAGGTTAAGCGACCAGCCTAAGGTGATCTCCTTAAGTGGTGGTGGTGTTTGGCTTTTATGTGTGTGTGTGGCTTTTTTAGGCTGAATTTCCATACGGCGGAGCCTGGATTTGAACGGGGTCTCTCTTACCCAGAAGCCTGTGCTTTCGAGCTAGAGGTCATAAAAGTCAGGAGGAGTTGGAGGGGAGGCCTGGCCTTCAACCTCATACGCTTCTAATGGGGGCAGGCAAGCCTCTTTCTCCTCCTCTGAGGGTTTGGCCTGGCCCAGACCCTGGATCCTGTCCTGGTCCTGGAGGGGGAAGCAGAGAGCCACAGGGTGTGCCCAGGTTCCACGTCATATGAGCCGTGATCCGATCCTGCTTGACAGCGGGGCTCCTGGCAGCTGGGGTCCTAGCTTCCACCCACGCCTCATGCTGCCTGCTGCCAGCCGCCGGCAGCTGACCACCTGCCGCTCGGCTCTGCCACGCGTCGACCCACCCATTCTGCCAGGACAAATGCTTTGCTTCCAGGCTCTCCTTGGAGCTGGGGAGACCGATGGCGCTGGTCACGCTGTGTGTGCTGGAGCCGGGTTTCTCAAGCAAAGGCAATTTTGCACCCAGGGGATGGTTCGTTGGCAATCTCTAGAGACCCTTTTGATTATTACAACCAGAAGGCTGCTTCCAATCTCTGGTAGGTAGAGATCAGGGATGCTGCTGATTGCCCCAAGAGGTACAGGCAGCTTCTTACAACAACAAAATGAGGTGGTCCCAAATGTCAACTCTGCTGAGGGTAAGAAACCCTGCCCCAAACTAATAGGACCAGTCTTTCCTGTGGGTTCCCTGTGCACCTACAGTCCTGTCTGGGCCCCTACATTGAGGCCCCAGCCTTCACTCAACCTTGTGGTTTGCCAACTTTGGGGATCCCGTTCTTCTACAGGTTGGCCTGTTCTACCTCCACTCAAGACCTTGTTAGGACAAATGATAATTCTTGTATTGAGCATTTATTCTGTGCCTGGCATGATGCAAAGAACCTTAGGTATTTTATGTCGCTCAGTCCACCCATCAGCCCAGTGAAGTAGCTTTATTATTATTATTATTATTATTATTATTATTATTCCCATTCTACAGATAAAAATGCTATGGCCCAGGAAGAGTTTAAGACATATGTTCACGGTCCACAGCTCACACATGCCTGAGCTGGCACTCATACCCAGATCTGCCTGATGCCATGGCAGCATGAATGCAGCATGACCCAGTCTTCCAGGACTGTGGGCTCCCTGAAGCTTGAAGAATGTACATTCATGGGAAATAAATGGAGCCGTTTCTTTCTTAAGGAGTGGTAAAGGACAGAAACACAAGTAGCTTTAAAAACCATTGTGATAATTCACCAGTGACAGGCGTGATGGGCTGTTAAGGGAAACTGAATGAGCTCCCAAGCAACCTTGGTTTTTTGAGGTTGACATCCAAGAGAACAAGACCCTTCCGGCCCCACGGCAGGAACACTGGCTTTCAAGGGAAGGTCAAGGCTGATTTCTGGCCCCCTGGATGGGATGCTTTGGGAGCACGCCTGACAAATCCAACTTTATGACCAACAGAATACTCACTGAGCTTCACCACAACCCAACTCCCATTTTACAGATGAGGACACTGAGGCTCAGAAGGGACATACTTGCCTATGGTTCATGGCTGGTAAGTAATCCTGAATCTTAGTCCAGTGCTCTTCCCAAGCAGCCTACCATTGGCAGAGCATTGAAGAGGGGGAAGGGGGCTTTTCATTTCTGAGAAAAAATATCCAAATACTCAGACACTGGTGTGCCGAAGCAGCTTGTCCTATAGTCTTGTGAGAGCCGATTGCATGCATCTCTTTCCAACTCCGTGTTCAGGGACTTCGCATTGGCAGCTGGAAATTGGCCATTATGGGAGTATTCACACCACGGAAATTGGCAAAAGCTACAAAGTAGCCATGCCCTCCCCCCAAGAGTCATCTGTTAATCATTTCCCAGCACAGCACGGCTTAGATCTGTCCCATGGTGATGTCTCTTGGCCGCAAAACATCCATAGACCTTTCCAGTGTGACTGGTGGAGAGTAACACATCTTGAGAGGAGTGGGCAGCAGTTAAAATCACACACACCACATGCTCTCTTTCTGCACTCATTGCAGACATTGCTAATCAATCACAGCTAGTCTTTCCCCATGAGCCCTGACAAGGCTTCATCATTCTTTCCAACACAGCCACTATAAATCAACAGGAACTGGCACGTGAGATGGAACCTATTAGTCATCTTGGAACTAGAGCCACCTGGGGGCTGAGACATGGGGAAGCAAGTAGGAGAAGCATGAGGGTCCTTTTCTGACTTATCAGGCGAGCTGAGTTTAAACTTGGGGCTCATCAGAGATGGAGGTGGAGAGGCTGGCTACCTGGGAACCCCCAGATACACCACGCACCAGGGGTAGAGACCAGCATTCATTGCAGCTTTCTCTCCCCGACCCCATCCAGATGTCCAGAATGACAGAGGGAGTGAGAGGCATGAGCAAGGAAGGGAGAGGCCAATGAGATTCCCTTCCAGTTCCCCCAACAGCAGGGAGCCATCAGGGGGCAACTCAAGTTCCTGCAGATGCCACGGAGGTGGCCTTCATCCCTAGTGGGGCCTCAGGCCGGCTGCAGAGGTTTCTGGAACATTCTGCCCTTGGCAGACCCTTCCCTCCAATCTGGAGACTGTCCCTTTTCATGTTCTGGCTTCCCATCTTCTTCGGTGAGTGCCTGGGGACAGGCAGAGGGTGGAGGAATGAAGGCAGGCTCCATGCCTTGCCCAGCACGTGGGCACTCAGAGGAGGTGCCTGGGTCACAGACTCTCTGTCAGCTGCCTCCCCAGCACTCGTTCTCCCTATCTCCTTCTTAATGTGACCCCCTGTCTCCTTGGGTCTCCACCATTCTCGAGGTGGCCCCAGTTCTTTAGAGGAGCCCACCTCAGGCCCAGCTAAGAAGGGGTGAGGGTTGAGAGCCCAGGGCCAGGACCCTTGTGAAGATGGCTCTGGTGGGGTCAGTTTGAGCAGGCCAAGGAGGAAAGCCCACAGCTGAGGACCCCAAGGAAGGGGGGATCTGTTCCTCAGGAAAGGACTACAGTTCCCTCCACCCCCAGACCCCACAGGCCCTATCCCTGGGGGCAGTGGCCCTTAGGCCCCAGCAAAGTGGCAGAAGGGTGCTGGGAGGGCTCTTATACACGGGGAGGAGAAGGAACGTGGGGACCTGCCCAGCCCCAGGCAGGATGGACAACAGTTTAGACAGGTGGCCTCTGGTCACCTGCGTCCCCTTAGCCATAGCAGCCTTGGGAACAAGGGGCCTGCAAGGCTAAGTGGTGGGAAGGAAGTGTCTGAGTCAGCCTGGCCTAGTCTGCCTGCCCTCAGCGGAGGCCAGAGCTTGAGGGCAGTGCTGGGCACAGGATTAGGACAGTGAAGAAGGATGTCTTGGCTCACTTAAGCCGAGTCCCCACCACGCTCACTGCACACGTTTCTTGTCGCAAACATCCGCTCAACGCCAGCCCTGTGGCCAGCTATGCCGAGTGGGGTGAAAATCACCCATTATCGCTGTTCCTGGGGGGCTTCTTCTCCAGCTCAGGTGATGCCTCCCCAAGTGACCCTCCACCCCGACACTCTGTCCTTGAGCCTGAGCTTCTGGCTAGCTTCTCCTCCAGCTGGGACCTCCCAGACCCCTGATTCAGCCTGGGCCCCCATGCGGCCCCCCGGGATCAGCCCCAGACCCTGAGTGCCATCTGGGCCAGGTTTGCTGTGGGTCTTGCTGTCCCCTCTCCTTCACAGGGGCCTCAGCCACTTGGGTACCCAGTCCCCAGGGCGCTCCCACCTGGGGTGCTCGGCGGCTGGATTTTACCCTCTCGGGGTTCTTGTTTTACCTTTCCTCATATGAGCCACAAAAAACCCCATAAAAGGTGGGAGCACTGATGGGGGGGGTGAACCATGATATAAGTGGGGGACATGCTGCCTCTTGAGGACTGACCAGCCAGCGAGCCTCTCCTCTGGCTCCAGGCCTCTGCACAGCTCCCACCTGCAGACCGGAACTCACTGACAGAGACTGCATCCCTAAGGACAAGTGGTCCTCACGGGACCCTTCACTGCCACTCCCAACCCTGAGCCAGACTTTCCTTTCTTCCTGGGCTGTCATGTTGGTCCCTGCAGGGGGACCATGACTCTGACCCCGGTCCTTCTTCCTGACACCGGATCTGCCACCCGTGTCCGATGTTCCTCTGGAAGGCCCTGCTTGGGGCAGCTCACACGTCACCAGCCCGCGGGCAGGGCCCCACGGGGCAACTGTTGGAAGGAGGGAAGCGGGGGCAGCCAGCCAGGGGTCGCGGCCCCAGTCAGACCCACACAGGACGTTCTCCCTCAGAAGCAAGTAAGAGTGAACAAAACCTAGATGGTGGGGTGAGAGGGTCAGAGAGTGGAGAAAAGAAAATCCGCAGTGTGCTCTTTCTAGTCCCTCTGAGGACTGCGTGACCTCGTCCACAGGCTTACTTTAGACTCCCATCACCTCTCTCTTAAAGCCAGCGCCCTGAGCGGCCCCCACTGAGGCCGGCTGCTAACCCCACGCAGACATTGCACGTCTGAGCAGGAACCCCAGCCAGCCGCCTGCCCACGTGGTCTCGTGGTTTCGTTGAGAAGGAATAGAATAGACACATGACTTGACCTCTTGGGTCTTTTGCTTATTGAACTGGGCTCCTGCCCAGGACGGTGGGTAAGGGCATCAGTTTGGGAGACAAAGAACCACTGGTTGAGATCCCAGTTTTGCAACTTGCTAGCTGTGTGACCTTGAGCCTGTCCCTTCTCTTCTTTGAGGTCCAGGGTCCTCTTCTGTGAAATGGGGTAGCCATAGTATTGACCCCATTGGATTTCAAGGAGTAAATGCGAGAATACAGGTCAAGGGTTTTAGCACGGCTCCTGGCTTAGAGGACACCCTTGGTAGATGAGGGCTCTGACAGCTCTTCGAGTTCCAAAGAATGATGCCCTCTCCCAGAAACTTCCTCTGTGTTCTAGCCAGAAGGATGGCTAACACTCAGCTCTCTCCATGCACCAAGCATCGTTCTTTACCTTTTAAGGGTATTACCAAAGTCAACCCGTCCTAAGCCTTATAGGATGGTGACCTTTACCACTCGCATTCTACAGATGAGGAAACAGAGGCACAGCAAGGTGGCACGTCCCTGTCGGGGTCCCAGGCTGGGGCAGGCTGACTCCAGGGCCCCTGCTATTAGTCTTTCCCTGTACTGCCTCTCAGATGAACCCCGAAACCTTGGAAACCAGGGAGAATAAACAGACAGGGGTCAAGAGCGAGCAGAGATCAGCCGAACAGGATGGGGCTGGGTGAACATTTGACTAAAATAGTACAGATTAAAGTCATCAGCTTTGAACCAGTGGGACAAATTACGCATTTTCTTGCTTCCCTGGGCCCCTGACACTTCTCCATTGGGGTCAGAATCAGAAGTCCTGAGTGAGGAAGTCTGGGTGGGGAGGCAGGTCTTGCTGGTGGAGATTACAGGCCCAACTCTGTAGATTCAGGCCAAGGGCTGTTGGCATTGTTCTCTGGCAGCCAGCCTTCCTGGAACAGGCAGAGGGGCCGAGCTGCCTGGGGGGTGGGGGAGAAGTTCTCTATCACGTCACCCCCCTGTGTAGTTGGGGTGGAGATCCAGCAAGGACGGGGTGGCCTCTAAGCTCTGCTGGGTCTGACTTTCGACTCTATTTCAATATGGACCTGGAGTCTCACTTGAACTTGTCACCTTGGACCGAATCTCCGAGAAGCAGTGAGGTCCTTCCGATAGCTCTCAAGGAGAGTTCCCACCCCCCACCCCTCCCCTCAGGTCCTTCCCAGGAAATGAGCTGCTGAGGAAGTCAGCAGTGGAGCAAATGGCTCTCCCTTGCCACGTCCCCAGCAAAGGTCACAGCATAAATATGGCCACCGCACACCACCTCTTCCGAGCAGTTGGCCTTGATTTACCACGACCTCATGGTACCATGCACGATTCTCTCCCAAGCCTTTCAAATATTCAGTTTATTGTCCTTCTCATAGGGATGCTAATTCCCTGTTTTCCTTCCTTGTCTTTTCTGTTAGAATGTAAGATTTCTGATGGGTTTTAGTTACTAGTCTAAGAGGAGGTTAGGGAGATCAGATGCTGCAAACCCCAGTGCCTGCAAGGGGTTAGATAAGTAACAGATGAATGAAATAGGCCAAGCATGGTGCGATAGGGTGGGAGAGAGACTGGGGCAAAGTGCTAAGGGCTAGCCTGTGCGCCTACAGTGGAATGACTGCTCGTCAGCTCCAACCAATACTGCCAGACTCACTGTTGTTGGATCTTGAAAATACTCAAGAAAAATGGAGTGTTCTACACAAAACCTTCTTGTTTCTAATGTTGAAATTAATTGAAGAAAATATGCAAAAACTACTCTGCAAACCAAAAAAGAAGCTGCATTTGGACCGCAAGTCGCCAACTTGCAATACGCAGTCTCCAGGAGCTTTCCAGGCCTGACGTGTTCCAATTCCACAGCCTGGAGCTGCTGGCCCACAACATGTGCTTGATAAATCTCTGCTGAATTCGAGCTGAGTATGTGGGCAGGTCCACCGGCTAGCACCGGAAGTAAGGATCTATGAAGGAACAATGTTTTCACAGCATTTGGAAACTGACTTGTGTTGGAGTGCGAGCTCTCTCCCAGCGTGGAATTGGTTATGCCACCTTTTGGAGTGCTTATGTCTCTTCCCCTTTCCCCCACTCCTTCCGTGAGGCATGGAAGCCCAGAGCCGAGGCCTAGCAGTGACCAAGGCCCAAACCTCAGGATGTCAGGTGAGTAAGAAAGCTGAGCTTTACTCAGGCCTGGAGGGGAAGCAGGGTTACGTGGATGGGATAAATTAATAGTCCGTGAGGTACTTAACTGCCCCGACTATCTATTTTCCTTAAATCTGACTTTAATTTGCACACAATTAAAACTATATACCATGATCAGTAATTAATAAATGTGAAGGCTTGGTCAGAGCATCAAGTGTTTTCATTTATAATGGCACAATCAAACAAAGAATTTGCTTGCCTGTCTTTCAATTAGTTATGTCTCAAGCAGCTGTGTTCTTTGCCCACGAGGCCGTGGTGAAGGCTCATGAGTGTAGCTGTGGGCCGGGGAGCCAGAAAGAAATACGTGGACTCACGGGCAGCAGCCGGGAGCCTCTGCACGGGCCTGCTGTCACAACCCCCGCCTGAACTCCATGAAAACACCCACTGTTTTCTGTGGGTGCAGCACTGTGTGCTGGCAACAGACTGAGAGCTTTCCAGCCACGACTTCTAATCTTCATAACACAACTCTTCTGCAAATATATTCACTTCCACGCAGAAATAGGATGGTTCCATGAAGTTAAATTGATTGTCTAAGATCAAATAGCTAAAAAACGACAGGACTAGGATTCTCACCTGGGTCTGTCAGACTGCAAAGTCCGTCCTCTTTCCACACCAGTACACTGCCTGGAGCACTGGGTGTGTCCACTCTTCCTTACACAGGACAAAGGGGTACAGCAGTCACCATTCTCCAGGGAACCACTGGCAGGGTTGAGTCAAAACCCAGATGTCGGAGCCCTATTTTAAGTACCAGGTGACTCTGGGAGAGCAAATACCTGAGATACATACCACTACCTCTATAACCAGGGCCCACGGCAGACATAACTAGTCGATTTCAGAGCTGCTGCTTATACTTTTGGCAGGCACGACTAATCCATTGCAGCTGGCACCTGTGAGAAAACATAGCTGCCTTCCTTGGCCAGGGTCTGAGCACAGCTGTGAGTAAAAAAACTTTCAAAACAGAAGATGCAGAAGCTCTAGCCAATCTGGTGGCCGGCCGAGATATGTGGAAACTGCTATCTTAGCCACGTGACAGGAGAAGGGACAGAAGGAAAAGGAGAGAATGAGGTGAGGCCCAAGGGCTGTGGGCCAGGCCCGACAGTCTGGGGGTAGGGCTGGCAGGCGACCTCGCAAGTTCGTGTCGGGGCTGTGGGGAGCCAGGGGTGAAGGAGGAGCCAAGGAACTGGAGACATCTGAGCTGAAAAGAGTGAAAATGCTTTGGATCTTACATTTGACTTTGCTTTCTAAAAAAAGTTTGGTTTGTTTTTCTGACATTTATTTATTGTTAAAACAGCTCTTTAAGAACATTAAAGGACATTTTGTGAAAGAAAAGCATCGTCCCTCACCCCCCAGCCCCCTGCTCTCCCACAACTGTTTCCAGTTTCTCCTCTTGCCTCTGATCCTCCCCCATACGCGGCCCTACGTTTGCAGAGTGGGAAGGGGTGTGCGGACCGTGGCTCGCTGCCTCTTTCCCTGAACGTGACAAGGTAAACACATTCCCGCATCGCTCAGGCTTCCAAGTGCCATCTTTCAAGGGGCTGCACGATAGATCATGATTTACCTGGATTTGTTCGCTGCTAGATCTGGAAGTTTCTATGGTTTTTTTTTTTTCCTTTCTATTTTATGCTACAGCGAATACCTTTGTGCATTTAGCACCTTTGATAAATTATTTTTGCAGGCTAAGGGAGTGGGATTGTTGGGTCAACACAGAAACTTTGTATGAATATCATTATGACTTTCGCGCTTGCTTCTGACATCACACGCGTGAACTCCCAAGAGTGTTCAGGGCACTCTACTTCAAGCTTGGAGGTTAGGAAGCTTACCGCAGGTCTCGCCAGCAGAAAAAAGGCACTGCTGGAACCAGCTCGTGTCCAAAGCTCCTGCACACCTGAGAAACATATGCAGTGGCAGGAGTAGGGGGTTGGGAGTTGTCCAGGGGGAGGGGACACAGGAAATGGGGACAGAACCGCAGCA
>CM053617.1:23271730-23283256 GCA_028646535.1 Procyon lotor | reverse complement strand
GGCTAAGGTGCTAATGCACAGACCCTAGCACTGCCACCCTCTCATCCCTGCTTTTGCAGTCCAGACCTCCAGGACTCTGGGCTCCTCTCTCCCCTCGGAGATGAGGCCCACACCGTGGAGCCACCTACTCCCTTGGCTCCTCCGTGTGAAGCCCCTCACACCGCTGACCCCACCCAGCCCCAGCATGGCGGGCCTGAAGGAGCTGTTTCCTTGCTGGCTGGAGCCTCTATTGTCCTGCTTCTCATTTGTTACTGAGAACGGGGACTGAAACGGGAGTTTCCCTAATCTTTGTATTCTTCTTCTCAAGTGGCCTGGGAAGTCTCACGGTGCCTATATCTGTTCCCAAGGCCCCTCTCCCGTTCTACCAGGCCACATGCTTTACGAATGCCCACCCCCCCCAAACACCACCCCCCCCTTGCTCCTCCAAACTTCTGGAGGCTGTGACTGTCCTGGGGATCCCCACCTTTCAGCACCCTGCAGGCCCATCACAACCGTGGAATTCAGTGTATCAGGCCTAGGAGCAGCCAGGCCTCAGGGAGTGCAGGGCTATTTCGGGACAGGGAGGATCCTGGGAGGATGCTGGCAAGGTCAGAGTAGGAAGGGAAGAAGGTGGGTTTTCTTTCTTTCTCTCTTTCTTTCTCTCTCTCTTTCTTTCTTTCTTTCTTTCTTTCTTTCTTTCTTTCTTTCTTTCTTTCTTTCTTTCAAGATTTTATTTATTTATTTGACAGAGAGAGATCACAAGTAGGCAGAGAGGCAGGCAGAGACAGAGGGGGAAGCAGGCTCTCTGCTGAGCAGAGAACCCGATATGGGGCTCGATCCCAGGACCCTGAGATCATGACCTGAGCGGAAGGCAGAGGCTTTAACCCACTGAACCACCCAGATGCCCCGGAGGTGGGTTTTCTGCCCATGATTATGTGTCCTGAGCCCTCTGGAGGCTGTCCAGGGGCCCAAGTCCGCCACCAGGAAGAACACACCCACGACCCCGCCTTAGCCCAGCCAGCCACAGCTGTGCACTAGGGGCAGGCATGGGCTCAAGATCCTAGGCTCGGATCCCAGTGGTCACAGAAGGCAGAAAAAAATGCATGTTTATGTGTCATGTCCCAGCAGCGGTGAAAGATCAGCATCAGGCAAGATGCAGGGCAGTCTTGGGGTATGGTGGGGTGCAGTGTGTGGTGTGGGAAGACAGGTACCAGAAACTAACCAGAGAGCAGAGGGGGAACACAGGAAAGAATCCAGTTGCTCAGGAAGGATAATTGATGATCCTTTACCCGAGATGCATTGAGCATCTACTATGTACAGGAATCTTATTAGATGCTGGCAAGACAAAAATGATAATGCTTTGACTTTGTGAGTAGCACTTTCCAGTTGTATAAGTTTTTCTGCAAATATCTGGAACCTCAAAGTGGTTCCTAAAGTGGTTTATAAACTCTGACCTTAAGGAAATAATCTGAGAAGCATTATTTAGACCCAAGAAGGAGAGAGGCGTTCTACTCCCGAATTTGGAAGATTCGCAAGTATTTTAGAAAGTCCAAAACCAACTCTGCCTGTTTGGAGTGTTCTGGAAGGTCATCCATCGAGATGAAGTGCGAGGTACTGTTCCTGGCACGTGGCGGGTGCTGGGTTAGGGGCTGTGGCGGTGAGCACAATTATGCACAACAGCTCCGAAGCCCCATGGTGGGCAGCCTTCAGTGTGAAGAAGAGGTAAGTTCACCTCAGGGGGGCAGAAAGGGCAGGTGCAGGGACCCACCCAACAGGACCTAGCCCGTCCCAGCAGATGCATTTGACTCCGTGGTTCCATGGTCCGAGATGCCTCTCTGCACAGCCCTTCCAGTCCCTTCCTGCTGCCTCTCCAAGCAGCTGGGAGAACATCTTAGTCTTCTGATCTTGTCTCAATTTGAGGTCCTCTGATTAAATTCTCCTGGTGCTACCCACCTGGCTCTGATCTCTAATTTGGACCAAACTGCCCTTTGGGTGATTCTTGGACGCCCGGGACACCCCTCCCAGGAGCCCTGGCTCTCTCCTCTCATCTCCTGCCAGCTGGGTCCCTGCTGGTGGCTGCTCCCCATAGGGGACCAGCGTCAAGCCTTTTCTGCTCACCGTGGCTTCTCCACTTCCTCTTCCCTGCCTGAGACCCCAGGGCGCCCACAGACTCCCAGAAGTGAGGAGAGATGAAGCAGCTTTGGCATTTTCCTCCTTCCCGCCGCATCCCTCCCCAACCTCCCAGCCTCCCAGGACCTCCTGAGCCGGATTCTTTGAAGCATGAAATTGACGCCTATTGGTTAGACACCCACTTGGCGGGTGGGCAGGACCCGTGACGCCCAATCAGGACGGAGAGGGAGAAGGGCAAACCTCTGCCTTATCATAAATGTGCAGCCCACGGCGCGCCCCACCACCCAACACCAGGACACAGTGATAGGATTTCTGTACGTCTTTGAGTTCGAGAGGAATTGAGGAAATAACGGTAATAGTGCTTCCTAGCAATCGGGATGGGTACTAAGTACTTCCCACGATTATCTCGCTAGGGCTCCATCGCACACGGGCGAAGTGGCTATTATCCCCATTTTTCACCCCAGGCAACTGAGGCAGAGAGGTTAAATCATTCTCTAAAGGTCACGCCCCTGGTCAGTGTCAGAGCCGCATTTCCAGCCTCTATTTTCCGTGGCTCCAAATGTCCTGCTCTTCAGCAGCATTCTAGACTTTGAGCAAAAGATGATTGCAATTGACTGAGAGCGAGCGAGTCAGGCTTATCTGAATGGACAGGCTTATCTGAGGCATGGGCTGCCTTCGAAAGCCCGATGCTATGGGTGCTTTTCCCAGGCCCAGCCACTCGTCCCTCACCTTCATCCCATCTCATTAATCTTGGCATTCTTCTCCCAGAAGCTTTCCCAGATGCCAGGGCTCAATCTCCTGGGCCCCGAGGGAGGGAGGGAGCTTCCCAGGACTCGGACACCCTTTTAATTAACCCGGGCGACCCTCTCCCGATGGGCCAGCTGAATCCCGTCATGGCCCCACTGTTTCCCAGGGCAGTGCCCTGAACTGTGACTCCCACCCCAGCTGCCTCACTCTTCTGAGAACGCGGGGCCTCCGTTTCCCATATGCTCACCACCTGTTGGCCTCCGTTCCCTGGCCTGGGACCCCTGGGTGAGGGCTACCAGGGCCCCTGGGTGCCTGTGCCCTGCGGGGGTCCCGTCCGCATCCCGTGCCCACAGAGGGTGGCAGGAGGCCTACCCGGAGGTGGCAGAGGCCCTCTGAGATTACTCCAAAGTGTCCCCGGACCCAAGTCCTTTTGGGGAGCTTCCTCCCTCACCCCCAAAGAAGGGCAGCTCATTCCAGTTACTCTGGGAACAGTGAGACTTGTCCATCTGTCATTCTCACTGCTTAATCATAATGGCCAGCAACCTAGAAAAGTCCTTATCAGCTATAACTTGTCACCATTATTAATGGTGGACAGTGCCATCGAACCCAACCCCCAGCAGGGTGCCCGGCACAGAGCAGGAGCACTGGGTCAGACGCAGAGGAAGGGTACTCAAAACAGGCATCCTCCCCAGTGACTGCAGTGACCAGAGCAGAGCAGGCCGGTCAATGGCAGAAGCAGCGTCTGAGTCCAGACGAGGCCCTACATCACCTCGCAGACTTTAGTTTGTGTGCATATGTGCGTTGATGGGTATAGCCTAGATGCTGGGGAGCGAACGCTCCTCACCCCTGGCCGTCTAGCTAGGGCGGGCGAGTTTTACAAGGATGGGGTAATCCATTCACCTGTGTAACACGTTTGTACACCTGCTATGTGTCAGGAGTTGGGGGCGCGACCGTGAACTTGATGAGCCAGGTCCCTGCCCCCGTGGTAATGTAGCATGATCTTCTGAACGTGGCCACGCCCATCCTCGTATCTGATTTCACGACCCGGCGCGCACCGCCAGAGAAGAGCAGACGGATAAATGAACGCTTGAGTAACCGAAACCCGCCGAGGGGAGGTGAGCATCCCAGATTTTGTCATTCCCGTCCTGCACGTGGAAAGCGACGCTCTGGGCGGCTGCGGCTACAGCACGCCTGCTAAGCTGTCCTCTGGTGCCAGGCCCCGTCCTTGTCCGCTGTCCGCAGAGCTCCTTACCTGGTGGGCAGTGACACCCCGGAGACGTCTTCGGGAGGGCCTCCCGGCGCCTCCGAGAGTGGAGCTTCCATTTCTGCAAAAGGAGACAGAGGAGAGGAGTCGAGTCACGGAAGTGGAAGGCCAAGCCCCGGGAAGGATCTGCGGGCTGGTGAGGACGGAGGGGGAGGAAGGGCTGCTTGGGGGATGGCAGGAGGACTGTTCCGGATCAAAGACTGGCCACGGGCGTCTGCGTAACAAGAAGCAGATGGAGAAGGTCCCATCTAGGGAATCTCGGTATCTGATGTCTTCGGAGAGCTCTTAAAGAAATTAGCCCCAACCCCAGGGCCCTATAAACCAGTTTTGTCCTTCCTGCACACCACCATCATGGGCACAATGATCCGCCTTTCTCGGCTCTCTGCTAATTGTTTCCTGTCTAGGTCTGGGCTCCTGATTGATCCCGGCGTCAGGGACAGTGACTGTTCCTCTGGGGTCCCTCACAGCCAGGCCCGGGCAGGCCGGGCAGGGGTAGGGGACAGGGGGCTGAGCAGGCCACCTGGCCCTCCACCGAACCTCTTCTTTGCAAATCATTGAACCAATCAGGAAGGCTCCAAGGAAGTGGCAATCAGCAGACTGGGAATATCTCCCGCGCTCCACGGTGACACACGGCCACGAGCCCCAGCACCCGGACTGCCTGCTTTTCAAGGGCGGTGCGCTGACCCACATGGGGTGGGTCCCACTTGCACAGGGGCTGCAAGGGACAGTCTGGGAGAGGCTGCCGAGGTTCATGCACAGTTCTCAGACCCTGGGGGGATTCACCGGGTTCGTGGGAGGACTGGGATAGTCGGTGCATAGAAGGGATGGAGGTGTCTCCCTGACACCTGGGAGGCACGCGATAAACGCTAGCTCTTGTGATACTCTGCATTACAGGGTAGGAACCCGCGACGAAGGCAGGGCGAGTGGGCGGGGAGCCTAACGGCCAAGGTCAGAGGTGGACAATGGCCCCTTGCCCTCTGATGTTAGCAGAGCAGTGAGAACCTGGTAGCTGGTTTTATTTGGTTTCTACGGTGATTTTTTTCCCCACTGGGTCTGTTTCCAACAGTCTGAAGTGACTGATTTCACATGAAGACCCGGCCACGGCCGGCCTGTCCTGAGGCTCGCAGTTATTGATGACGACCAGAATCCTGAAGTCCCTGCCATATAGGAAGTGGCTAGGAGGCCACCTGGCCAGCCTGCCGTAAACGTTTCTGCATCACCGGCCTCCTCAGTGACAGAGCCTGAGTTTCTAGTGACACAGACCCTTGACTCTTCCACGGCTCCCTTGACAGCCATGAGACTCGAGCGCTGGCCTCGCTTTCGTTCCCTGCCACCATCCCAGTGAGAGCCCCTCAGGCACACCATGTCGCCTCGACCCCGTCCGCTCAGCTCGCTGCCCCCAGCTTCTCCCGCCTTCCACCCTCCCAACCTGGCGCCCCTCCCCCGATGCCCCTGTCAGCTGCAAGGTCCTGAGATAAAAGCAAGCAGAAGAGGCCTGCAGAGGCCCCCACCACCAGGCAGCCCGCCGGCCCCCCGTGCCTGTGACCGCACCTGCCCCTTCTCTCTGCTCCTGCCCCGCGAGGCCAACTGTCCAGCTGCGCCCAGGGCCTTCCCCACCCGCCTACATCAGCAGGGGCCTCCTCTAGACCCCATCCCTGGCTCGCATCAGGCTCCGTCTTCCCTGGAAAAGGCCAGCGAGTGACAATTTTGGGCTGCGGGAGCCACAGGGCGACACAAGCCCTCAGCTCTACTGTCGGAGGTGAGAGGCGGTCACAGAAAACATGAAAACCAAAGAAGCGCAGCTGGGCTTTCATAGAGATATATTTACACAAACAGGCTTCGGGGCGGGGGTTGGGGGATGTGACAGCCGCTGACTCCCCATTAACATCGTCCCAGGGCCAACATGCCAGTGGTCCTCCCACCGTGGAAAAGAAAGGAAAAGAAAAATCCTCTCTTGACCAAGCTCTCTCCTAGGCAAACCCCTCCTCTTGCCCGCAGTCCTCGAGCAGGGCTCCTACCTGCCCCCGCCCAGGGCTTTCCCCCAGGTCACCGGTGACCTCGGTCCTGCTAAGCCCAGGGGACAGTCCTTCTCACCTCAGCTTGTCACAGCGTTTGCTGGCCCTGCCGTCTCCCTGGCACACTGTCTTCACTGGGCTGCCAGTTTACCCGTCTCTCAGTTTCCCGCCCGCCGCTCCGTGCTCCTTCTGTCTCCTCTGCCGGTCGCTTCTCATCTCTGGGGAGGCCGCAGGGCCCAGCGTCACTGCTCCCTCTCTGCTCGGGCTCCTGGGGGCCCTCACCCTGCCTCATGTCTACAGCACCATCTGTATGTGACAATGCCCCCCTCCCCGCGCCCCTATCCCGATCTTCTTCCAGAACTAGATGCACATATCCAGCAGCCTCCTTGACATCTCCATTGATAGGATTTCAAAACCAGCTTGGCAAAACCGGACTCCTCTTAGTCTGTCTACACTACATCTAGTTCAAGCCTGGTCCCCTCTGGCCCAGTCACGGCCTCGATAACCTTCTGATGGGTCCCCCTGCCATTGCCCCATAGAGCATTCTCAACACGGCCGCCAGGGGGCCACACAGGCCTCCTAGATGCTCCCCCACATTGCCAGGCTTTCTCCTACCTCAGGGCCTTTGAACTTGCTGGCCTGCCTGCCTGGGATATTCGTTTCCTGGCTAACCACCCTCTCGTTCTCAGTGAGACCTCCTCTGCCCCCATCACCCTTCTGCAATATACTTACATCCCTTCTTCCCTGTTTTATCTTTTTTTCCTCTGGATTTTGTTGTATTGTTGGTTCATTTATCTCTCGCTTACCGTCTACCCGGATCACGAGAAGGTAAGCTCCACAAGGACATGGAGGTTTTGGTCTGTTTTATTCACTGTCATATCTGCGGTGCCTGGAACAAGGTCTGTCATACGCTAGGTGCTCAGTAAAGAGCAGTTGCTTACAAACCAGGAGATTTCACAGAAAGGTCTGGATTTCCAGTCTCTCCTGCACATCAGAGTTTGAGACTCCTGGTGGGACATGCCCAGGCTGAGGCTCAGGGGTCAGTGGAAAACCTTCTAAGGCCCCGGCCAATATGGACCCCCAGCCCTCCCTGGACACAGCAGCCTTCCCACTCCCCCACTGCTGGTGGCCAGGGCCTCCTGGAATGCCCTGCACCACCAGAGCCGAAACAGCACCGCCTGATCTCTGCAGCTATTAAAATGCCTGTATCAGTATCAAAGGGAAAACGCCAGGCGGCTACTCACTCCCCCCGAGAATGCAGACAGGCCTGGCTTTGGGTTTCGGGGCCATTCCCTCCCCGTGCTTGGTCCCCGGGCCCTTCAAGGGCTCAGGCTCTACCTGTGGGTCCAAGTCATAGTGTGGAGGATGGGGCCCCGACCCAGCTGAGACCTTGACCTTGGCTCCTCCCCTTTGGGGGAATCTGTAAAACGAGGCTCTTGCCCCCCAAGCAGCCGCTTAAGTATTGCTGTGAAAAGTGCCTTGGAAACCATTAGGCACGTGCCAGGAGGAATTGTTAAATAAGTTACCATTATAATAATACTACACATACAGAGCAGTATAGATCAGGTGCCATGCTAAGTATTTTGTGGAAAATGTCATTTAATAGTTCATTTTTGATATTATCAGTGTATGACTCCTATCAGAAGCCCCCTGCCCTTCGAGGCTGCGGTAGGACTCTTTATTTTGGGTTAGCACAGATGGTCTCAGACTCTGCTGAAGGGTCGCCTACACACAGAGCTGGGCAGTGCTGATTTGGGCCTGAGCTACGCTTGGGAGTCCGAGGACCTCGGGGTCCGCTCCCCGCCCTCCTGTTGCATATGAAGCAAGAGATAGGATCCCTGCAGACCTTGATTTCCTCATCTATAAAACGGGGCTAATCTCAGCTACCCACTGGACTACACAGGACAGACAGAGGGATAAAATGAGATGAGATCAAAAAACAAAAAGAGGAGCGCCTGGGTGGCTCAGTGGGTTAAAGCCTCTGCCTTCAGCTCGGGTCGTGATCCCAGGGTGCTAGGTCCGAGCCCCGCATCGGGCTCTCTGCTCAGCAGGGAGCCTGCTTCCTCCCCTCTCTCTGCCTGCCTCTCTGCCTGCCTGTGATCTCTCTCTCTGTGTCAAATAAATAAATAAAATCTTTAAAAAAAAACAACAACAACAAAAAGAGCGTCCAGATGTGGAGACGGTGGGCACCACGCTTGCTCATTTTTCTTGGTGCCCGGGGGAAAGGTCCCTTCTCTCTCGGGCCGGTCCCAGGCCTGCCTCCCCCCATCAGCCACGGTGAGGCTGGCCCGGCCCCAGGCGCTGCTGGGGACCTGTGGTCATGTCTCTTGCCGTGCCCTGGTTCCTGGGAACTCTGAATCCCTCTTCTGGGAAGAGGGTGCACAAGGATCCTTCCTACCTACTGCCCTGCCCTTGGACCTTGCCCACCAGAGGCTGAAAGAAGGAGCTGCCCGTTGAAAGGAGCGCCCTGAACAGAGCTCCTGTCCCTGCAGCAGCGTCTGATGACCATGTCTGGCACAGAGTGGCGCCCAATGACCTCTGCCAGAGCCCTTCCTATTAGTCTGTGCCATACTGCGGGACCAGTACCCTGGCGGAGACTGAGCTGGTGTTTTGAGGGCAGGGCCCGGTCTGGTGTTTTGATCCACACAGGCACTGAATTAATCACTTTGAGGTCTGGCCCCCAACACCCATCCTTGGGGCGCTAGAGGGACTCGGGCTTCACTTGGATAGATGGAGATGGGAGAGGGCGGGTATTCCGGTGTGGAGCAAAGGCTCCGAGGCAGGATGGAAGCTGCATGGAGCCAGCCCCTGGGCCCAGTCGCAGGGATGGCCCCACAGATGGGCTTTGTTAAGGGGACAGGCCCATGGGCGGCCGCCTGCCCCAGAGCATGGGCAGATCAGCGTAGGGAAATCAAAAGGGAGGAAACTGAGACGCTTAACCCACATCCACCCAAACGGGACCCGCCCGGTTGGCCCGGGATAGAGGGGACAGAAGGGGGGTGCCATGGGATGTGCCTGGGGAGCTGTCCTCTTCCTCCCTCCACAATTCTCTTTGTGCCACAGACCTGGCATCTGATCACAGACTCCCAGGGCCATGATGCGGGGGCCTGAGGGTCCGCCAGAAGCCACGGGTTGCCTCTTCTCCCTCGCCCCCCAACCCCGTTTCAGCAGACCCGCAGAGTGGTGTTGCTCCAGGCTCTGCAGGTCAGAAAGGTTGGGGGAAGGAGGGAATGCCCCTCGTGGGAGCTTTCCAGCCTTCCTATGAGGAAGTCCTTCCTTTCAGCTAAGCTCCGGCCCTGCTGCTGTCTCAGGGAGTCAGGGAGTGGGGCCCTGGAACTGTGTGGTTGTGGATGGTAGCCAGGTGGTCACGGGGCCTGGGACCACAGGCTCAAGGGGCCTGGTGTTGTCTCGGGGCCTGGTGCAGGATGAAGCAGGGTCCCCAACATGGAGCAGTGAGGGGCAGGGAGTGGAAACCAGGAGCCTCTTCCCTCCTTCCCTCCTTGCAGCAAATGAGGAGTTGAGCATCTACGTAGAGCACAGCCATGCAAAGTGCCAGGATGTGCGAGTGGAGAGCAGGCACAGAGGCCGCCCCTTGGTCCTTACTCTCCACACAGGGACAGACCATCTACAACCACACACACCAAAAAGCAGTAGCCACTGTCGTCAAGCAGGGGTGAGGCGCTCCAGGCTGGTTTGTCGTGGGGAAGTGACCGGCAGGGCCGAGACCTGAGGGTGACCAGCCACCCACCCAGGGGAAGGAGGGCCCAGGTGCAGGGAAAACGCTGACAGCTGACGCCCTCATGGGCCTCTTATGAAAGAGGCAGGGCTCCTGCCTAGATGAATGCATTTAGCGCTCCCAGCAACCACTCGTAAATGAGGAACCCGAGACAGGGAGCGGCGGACTGACTTGCATGACGACAGGCAATGAAGAGGGGAAGAGGCAGGATCCAAACCAGGACACCGGAAAGCCTCTTTCCAGGACTGGGCCATACCGACCACTGGAGGGCCAGGCACGGCACGAAGCACTCGTTTTACCTTTTTAAATTCTCAAAGCAGCACTCAATAAGAGGGAGATACTCTTCATTATCATCGTCCCCATTTTTTTAGAGGGACAACTCAAAGCACAGAGAGGTTAAGCAACTTGCCCAACATCACACAGCCAGGAACTAGCAGAGCTGGACTTAAATCCAGCAAGCTGGCTCCAGAGTCTGTGTTCCTAGCTATGCCACGTTTCGGTCATGTGGCTGGACTCTGAAAAGAAGGCGCAGGGGATCCCTGAGGCCAGAGATGCCGGAGGGGGGCGGGCAGGGGCCCGAGCTCTTTGGGCCTCCTGGACCACATTAAGAAATTTAGTCTCTGGCTTGAGAACAATAGGAAGTTACTGAAGAGCTGTAATTAGGGGAATGTGGTGACTGTGTTTAGAGCTTTGAAAAGATCACCCAGCTGCTGTGTGGATGCTGAAAGGGACAGGGCAGAGTGAACAGGGGCAGGCGAGTTAGGAGGCTCCTGCTCCGGTCTGGGAGACCACAGGCAGAGGCAGCCAGCTGGGGAAGGGCACGCAGTGATGGCGAGAAAGGGACAGGTCTGCAGGAGGCTGAATGGTGCAGGCGGGAAGGGCCTGGAGTAGGTGCAGGTGGAGGCCAGCCCCTTCCCAGATGAAGGGGTGCTGGGGCGGGGTGGGATTCCTGCTCAGTTTAGCACATTGGGTTTGAGATGCTCTTAAGACATGCTGGAGGGGTGGAGTGGTAGGTGTCTGGGTTCCTTGACAAGATGAAAACACACACATGACAGCAGGAACAGTCAGTGGTATCAAGTAGTGAGCCTCCTGTCACTGGGAGTGTGTAAGTCTGAGAACCAGGGATATTGTGGGGAATTCCTGGTATAGTTCATGGCTCCCTTTGTTCTAAAACTCTGATTCTATGGCATCGGGGAGAGGCTGGAGGTAGTGGGACCGTCCTCTGACCTTCCATATCTCTGGATTTCCCTGTACCCCTAGGAAACTACAAAGGCCAGTTCACAGAGACTAAGGCTCTTCCCGGAAGAGCCCCAGCTAATGCCCCTTTAACCAGCCCCCTTCCTGCATCCTTGTCCCCAGAGGTCCCCTGTCCCATCCTGCCCTCCAGGCCACCAGGTCAGAGCGAGACCTGATGCAGAACATCTCCCAATGATGGCTTAAGAGGGACCTCCCTGGAGCATCTGCCAGACAAGAGGTAAGTACAGGTGTGGAGTCCCCTCAATGGCAGAATCCTGGGCTCTGCAATGGCCTTCCTGGGAACATGTGTCCTCTGAGGGCAGCAAGCCCTTCCTGCTGCAACTGAACCAACAGAGAGGCAGAAGCCTCGTGGCACGAGGGTGGGCTGGACACGGAACATCTGAGCAAAGGGCCTGGGG
>CM053617.1:23255264-23271230 GCA_028646535.1 Procyon lotor | reverse complement strand
TCACTAGCTGTGTGACCTTGGGAAAGTCACTTAACCTCACTGGGCCTCTGTTTTTCTCTTCTGCAAGAATTTAAATAAAATAGAAAATGGAAAAAGAAATACTGATATGTAACCACTTCAGAGGATCATTTTGAGAATTAAATGAATCAATAGATGGTAGAAATCTTTGAATAGCGCTCAACAGATACTAGGTATTAATAAAGGCTATGGACGTGTTATGGCCCCATCTTTCCTCCTGCTCTGATACTGAGGGCGGTGGTCACGACTGCAGCTGCTGGGAACTGAATGCTTTCATTTAATCCCACGACCACCCCGTAAGGAGAATGTTGGCATCCCCATTTTCCAGATCAGGACCCTGGAGCTCAGGTCACGTGACCAGTCAGCGGCAGAGGTCCAAGTAACATCACATGCTGGGGGCTTGCCCACTTGACTCTTTTGCCCAAATGAAAAAACGGGCCAAGGAGCCTGGGCAGGTGAACAGGAAGCTCCCAACTACAGGGAGTAGGGGGATGGGACGGGATGAACCCCTCCCCCCCCCCCCCCTGCCCACTGCTCCGTCTGGGGCGGGAACTCAGCCTGCTGAGCCATCCACACTCTCTCAGCCAGCCCCAGGGTGCAGCCCTGACATGGCAGGGCTCCATCCTTTCCTCTCTGCTGGTTGTTGGGAAATACCCACCTCCACCGTGCGCCCCCGGAGCAAATGCCGAGCCTCCAACCAGCCGGGTCTGGGTCTGGGGTTGGCATGTGGGGAGGGCAGCCGACGGAGACGGCTTCGCTAGCCTCTAGCAGAGGGACCTTAAACCAGCAACGAAGTGGTGAGCCAAGTCTTGGGTTAGGCTCAGTAAGGGACCTGGTGGTTGTGAGCCCTTCTCCCAGCCACTGGATTGGATGTGCTCAAACGCAGAGACAAGCTACTTAAAGGCAATAGAGAGGAGAACACCTTGCACAACGTGCTTGAGGCCGAGCCACGAGTGGCAAATAGATGGGCATTGACTCTAATAGACAGGGGGTGGCAGTCCGGAGTGCTGGGTTAAGAAGGATTCTGAGGTCCACCTAGGCTCACGGGGAGTGTATTGAGGGGTTAGGAATGGCTGCCATGGTTCTGGGACAAGAGAAGTCAGCACACGCATCCCTGCATTTTCCTCCTCTGAGCTGGCCGTCTGGCATGGCAGCGAGTTCTGCGGGAAGTCAGAGCAGGGAGAGAGCCCATCGGGGGTTGGAGTGGTCTGGGGACGGCTTCCCAAAGGGCGCTGGCGCAAGCCGAAAATGATTAGGAGTGAGGGGAAAAAGGCATCTCTCCGAGAGTGCCACACTATGTTTAAGGCAGATGGCATCATGTCTCAAATGCTTTGACTTTCCCACCACCTTCCCAGGAGGGGTGGCTCCTTACCGAGGTCCTCAGTTCGGTTCGGAGCTACCTGCTAGTCTTAAGGCCTTCGGAGAAGCTGTAAAACGTTAACGACTCTCCCCAGCGTTATCTGTACTAAACATTGCTCTGTGTTTTTCTTTTAGCGAAGAGTCAAGAAATTGCTCTTGATCTTGAACACCCAGAGGAGGAAAATTGCCCCAAACACCCAAAGGACTGGATCAAAGATAGCAGGATGGAGGGTACAGGGACGTCAGTCTTCTCATCTATAAAATGGGGCGATGAGGGTGTCCGTCCCTTAGGGAGGCTGTGAGGACTGGAAGCACAGCACGTGCTGCCGCAGGTACCATTTCAACGGGAGACACTCCCATCAGCGGTGCCGTCAGTCTTCCTGTCAAGGCGAGGGGACTCTGTCTGGCATCCCCCAGTGCCCACCCGGAAGGTGGCTGCGGACACCCGTCGGCCCCCCTCTTTGGCCGACAACATGGATTTGGCTCCAGTCCCTTCTGTTTCACAGCACACCCGCCGCCCAGCCTTGGGTGACATCTGATTTCCTCCATTTGGGACATTCCGGTTCTTGTCTTTACAGCAAGCAAACCAAGCAAAAGGCAGCTGGAGGGCTCATTAAGGGTCCCAGCCCAGGAGAGAGGCACTGATGGGGGAAGAGTGGGGCCCTGAGTTCTGGAGGCCACACTGCCAGCTCTCTGCAAGCGGGCTCCCCGCCCCCATCCTCTTCTCCCCGCCCTGACCCTCCCCTCCCAGCGGCCGGGCCCCTCAGATCCAGGCCTTCTGCTCGCATCTGCCTCTGGCCTGCCTCCTTTCAGGCTCCTCTCCCACGGGTTCCCCTCGGCCTAGCCTTCTGCCCGCCTCCCAGATTAGATCTCTGCCCAGCATCCTGCTTTCCGCACGGGGATGGGTGGTGTGTCTGTGCCTTGGGTTCCTGCCTCCAGGCCGCTGAGTAGGCTGTGGGCCCCCCCAGGACAGCCCTGTCCGATGCCCCTCTTTCGTCCTCCGGGGAGTGGCCCAGGCCCATCTGGTCCAGGATGGCTTGTCCACCCCAGATCCTCGGGAGCCCTGTGGGAGCACTCACACCGTTCTGGGAATGGCACGGGGTGCCTGTGCGCCCTTTCGAGCAGGAACCGTCTGAATGTCTGTGTCACAGAGTCTCTGTTAACAAAACCACCTCCCCGGCTCTCCTCTGCCCTTTCTCCTCACTGGGGTTCCTCCTGTCAACCCTCTCGCTTCTCTGCCTCTCCCCTTCCTCACTTTTGCCCTTTGCTCCCCCTGGAAGAGCACATGTAGGAAAGGGAAGGCCGAAGGCAGAGGGAGGCCTTGAGTTGCTCCGAGACACCTTTGCTAGCCCAGAAGTGGCTTGCTCCTGGTGCAATGCTGTCCCGCAGGACTTTCTATGATGACGTATATGCTCTCTATCCACACTGTCCAACTGGTAGCCACTGGCCTTGAGCACTGACCCGAAAGGAGCCCAGTGTGATGGATAAACTTAATTTTAATTGTACTTGATTTGAATTCACCTAAGTTTAATGAGTCACGCGTAATCGTATGGGTCAGTGTGGCCCTTTGAGTGTCCCCTCCTGAAGCCCCGGACTGTGGGCCAGATCCAGGGGATGCCTCTCAGGGCCACCTCCCCACAGAGGAGGCTGCCCACCACCCCCACCCCAGGACCGGCCCTCCCTCTGGCTCCAGGGCCCTTGGCTACTGACCTCAGTGGCCTCCATGCAGCCCCATTCCCATTCACCCCTACTCTGTCCCGACCTGCAGCCCAGTCGGGGCCCTCCACTCATCCCCTTTGGCCTGGAAAACTCTGATTCACCCTTTAAGACAGGACTCGAAAATCACTTTCCCAGGAAGGCCTCGCCCTCATGTATGTTACATGTCAATATGCTCCCCAGACCTCCTTGGCTCCCAACACACCACCCGATCACCACCAGGGGGCCTTCTTTGTGCCCTATTTGCCTGTGAGTTTAGGAGGGCAGAAGTGTGTCCCAGGCAATGCCTGATCCACAGCTGGCTCTCAGGAAACATTTGCTGCCTGCTTGATTGCAGACAGACAGGGGAAGGCGGCAGGAAGCCGTGAAGAGCCCTGGAAGGGGGGTCAGGAACTTGGGTTCTAGCTCTGGATCTCGCCATGCGACCAGGGTAACCCACGGCCCCTCTGTGTAAATGGCCTCCACTTCCCCATCTGTAAAATGGGGTCCGTTCAGATACTCAGGCAGGTGAGAGGTGTAGAAGTCAGTGGCTACCCCAGAAGCTCCTGTTTGCAGACGAGGAGTCAGCATGGCCCGGAACACTCTCTGCCCCCAGGCCCTGCGAGTGTGAGACTCCACAGGGCTGAGTCTCAAGGGGAGGAAGCAAGGATCAGGGGTGTGCCCTGGCCAGCAGCAGGGGCCAGGATGGGGAGGCGACAGAGAGAGGCACTGAGCAGAGCTCCCGGGGTCATCTTGCCCCTCTGCGGCCAGGGCCCCTGGGGGGGGGGAGCCCTCGCTGCCCTAACACCACCTCCACCACCCAGCCAGCCCGTGCGCACTCTCAGATAGCTGGCAGAGGCCGCTGGCTCGCACTGGTGGACCCAGACACTTCCCAGGGGACTTGCGGGTGGCCCGGAGAGTCCTGGATCCCCTGGGTCCTGGCGGGGCATAGGAATGAGCTGCCGGCAGCCCTGGGACCACCCTCTCTGCTCTGGTCCTGGGACCCCCCTCTCCTTGAGCACACCAGAGAGCATTTGCCTGGTAGTGGAACCCGAGAGAAGCCCAGCCACAGGGGACTGGTGCCTCATGCCAGAATGGCCACAGCACCCTCGACGCCAACCATCCCTCGTGCTGTCCAGAGTCTCCCAAGTCACCAGGACTCCCACTCCCACTGGCCGGCTCTTCCTCCGGTGGCACCAATGAGACCGCGTGGCGTTCTCTCTCCATGTACTCCTAAGATTGCCAAGGCTAAGAAACACTAATGGCTTTTAAGCCACTTAGGTTCAAGAACATTTCAGAAGGGGGGAATGCTCAGCATCCTTTTCCCAGAAAAACACACAAACATAAAATGATGGGGACCATTCCAGGGCACCAGGGATAGGGAACGTGGCTTAGAAACAAGAGGATATGGGCTTATTCGAGCCCTAGGACAGCAGAACCAAGGAGACCCACACCTGGGCTCTAGCGGTCTGGGGGCAGTGGACAGGGGCCAGGACACTACTCCCCACAAGGACAGCCCCATCCGTCCCCCTCAGCCCCTTGGATGACTCCTTCTTCCTAGCTGAACATGGCAATAAAAGTCAGGCAGCGCCGATCCTCAAGGGATGGATGCAAGGGCTGCGGGGGGGTGGGGGCAGCGAGCCCCAGCCAGGGCCACCGGGCACACATCCCGCCGCGTGGGCGCTGCACGGCTCTCACAGCGCCCTGGCAGGGAGCCGGGAGGGAGAAGTGGGGCCTGGCAGCCTCTGTGCGCCTCTGCGCGCCTTGCCTTCCTCCACCTGCCCCGCGCGCCCCGGCACTCTGAGCGCGGGACGTGGGGGGCGCCTGCCCGCCGAGGGAGCTGAGGGGTCCCGCACGAGCCGCCGGGGTCCTCCCGGTCCTCCGAGTCCCCGCAGGACCGCGTCCGTCCCCGCCCCCTCCCACCCGCAGGCAGCCGCTGCGGGACCCGGGCGCACCGCGCGCGGAGGAGCAGAGCACGCGCCCGCGGGTGCCCGCTGGTCGAAAGTTCGGAGGCTGCGCGAGGGGGCGCCGCCGGGAGGGATAAAAGCCAGCAACAAAGAGCACAGACCTCATCCAGCAGTTGGTTGACTCGTCCCAAAATAGCCGTCTCCATTTGCTGCTCCCCACGCTCGGCTTCCAGGCGCAGCACCCGGGCCTGCAGCTCGGCGGTCCGAAAGTGGGCGAGCAGGCTGAGCGCCAGCGAGCACAGGGCCAGCGCCAGCAGTCCGCAGGACCCCAGGCTCGGCAGCCGCGCGCAGCGCTCGGCCGGCGCCACCGCCAGCGCCACCGCCGCGGGCGCGCCCGGCTCCCCTGGGCCGCGGGCACCGGCGGCTGCCGCTTTGCGGGCGCGCTCCGCTACCATCCCCTCGCGTCTTGAGAACCAATAAATAAATAAATAGAATAAATAAAGGCGAGAGTCGCTGCCCCGAGGCGCGATCCGAACTGCGGGCAGGGGGAAAAAATGTCCCTCTCCTTTGCTCCCGGCAGAGGATGGAAAAACCAGAGGCAGGAGGGGAAAAGCCGAAAAAAACACCACCCGCGGTAATCGGGGTACACCCAGGTGAGAAGAAAGTTACTTCGAAGAACGTTCCAAGTCCAGGAAAGTTAGGGGAATCTGGACAGCCCTCCTTCTCTCCGCCCCGTTTTTCCCTTCAAGTATCTGCAGAGTCCTGGAGTTGGTTCTGCGCTGTCGGTCCTTCTGGGTGTCTCGCGTCTCCCGGGTGAGCCGGTTTCAGTCCCGGGGCGAAGGGGCGCGCATGGAGGGCCCCATGGGCAGAGGTGGGTCGTGGCCGCTGCCGAGGAGCGTTGGGGCCGATTCCGGCGTCTCTGTAACTTGACACACTAGCCGCGGCTGAACGGATCGGATGAGCAATCCGTGCTACTTCCCAAACTAATCTCTCCCACCCCCCTCCCTCCTCCTCCTCCCCTCTTCTCCTCCACCTCCAGCGGGGCCAACGGCTTGGATTTATTTATTTATGCAAACTCGCCCGGGGTGGGGGGCGTGGTGTGCTGGGCCCGCCGCCTCAACCCGCCCGCCCGAGAGCCCCTCTCCCGCGCTCCCTGTCCCCTTTGAAGTGACACTTGGGGTTATTTATAGGCAGGAAGGGGGTGTGGAGTGGAGCGGGGCTTTACTTCTCTCCCTTTCTCCGGATTCACACCGAGGGCCCTCTCTGCCTTCCACCAAAGTCGTGGGGGCCAGGATAACTCTGCTTTCCGAAAGTTTGGCAAAGGCAGCCTTAGGGATTCTCCAAGGAGCCTGGCTGTGTTCTTGTCGGGCCCCTGGTTGGATTTCTAGATCTTGAGCAGGACGATCTAAATCCCTTTGGCCACCATGGCTCCCATCCCCACCGTGTCTCGGTCTCATCCCTCCCTCTTACCCCAAATCAGTTTCACATTGTTTCTGTACCTCCCGAACCCTTGGTGGGGGCTCCTTTCACCTACCACACCCTTAACATCTTTACTCTGGGGTGAAAAGTCAGCCCTCCAGGGGGCCGCGGAACTGATTTTCTTTTCTCTCTTTCAGGACCAAGATGTAACAAGGTACAGGAGAATAAAACCGAGCAGAAAGCTTTCTTCCAAGGTATCTGAGAGTCGGGTCCCGATCCCCCTCCTTCCTGCCTGGCACTGATCTGAGACCCACTCCATCCCTCTGCCCTCTGGGAACAGCCTGCCCGAACAGCTCAGCCCTTGAAGGTGAGCAATTCTCCCAGGAACTCAGACTCCCTCCCCCAGCACGAGTCCTTCTGTAGAGCTAACCCCATTCCCTCCTGCTGTCATTTCCTAGGATCCTGTAGAGAAAACCTAGCGGCCGGAGGGCACTTTGTAGTTTCCTCTCTTGTCACCTCCCCCACTTTAAGTAACATTGTATCCCAAGAGACCTTATCTCCCTGTGCCTCTTGACATTCCTGCAAAAGAGGTGGCGGGATTGAGTTCCTGGAGGAAGCCCACCTCCCAGGAACGTGGGGCAGGGGCTAAAGAGCTAGCCTTTGGGATGCGAAACGCGGGTGGGGGTGACAAGACTGTCGTGATTCACATTGTGTCAGCCTCACATTGTACATATTGGCTTGGCGGGGCTGATGTATAATAGAGTATTAGGGCCGATCTAAAAGTGTGGCACACTTAACATGGTAAGGTAGTACTCAGATGTAATCGATGCTATATTTGTGCTATTTTTATCGTATTGTAATCGATGCTATATTGACCAGGGGCTGGGTCAATCAGTCACACGGAGGACCACAGGGATAGAAAGTGATGCTGTGGAAAGCGTTGGTGGCCAGGAGTTCCAGGTCGGTGCCGGCTCTAGCATTTCCTTGGCGTGGGAAACCCGTGTTTTCCCACCCGGGACGGATGTCCCCACTGGGCCGTGCACGCAATCCCTGAGCGAACGCGCGGGTGTTGGCGACCACCAGGGGGCGCCAGAGAATTTCCGCACTGAGATAACGTGCCAGAGATTCAGGGACTTGGATCCCCTGTCTCTGCCTCCGCATCCCATCCCCAGGCAAGCTGAGAATGGAAACACTGAACTGGGAGTGGGAGGGGCGCTAGTTTCCTTCCTCCCGCCTTCCACAGGCTGATCTTTCCCCTTTGGGGACTTGAGGAGCTCTCGGGAATGCTAAGACAGTGCAAGGTTCATTTGGGGCTGGAGCGTTCATCCTCGGCGGCTGGAAACAAGGAGGACGCAGGGGGCTGGCCTGACTTCAACATCACAGTGGACGTGTCTGAGCCTTGGGGGCTTCCAGAGGGCTCTAGAGTCTGAGAAACCCGGGTCTAAATCACAGCTGGGCAAGCTTGGGGATCTTAATGAGTGATGCCGATAAAGCACGAGACCCCGGGCTGAAATGCTATCTGCTTCTTCTTTAGGATTCGGGGTTGCTTGTCCCAGCTAAGATGCAGCCACTTCTGGGCTCCCAGTTGTGAAACAGAAAGAAATGTCAATCCCAAGAGAAAGCAAATGAGTCACAGTCTCCTTTTTCCCATGGCTGAAAGCTGGGGATAGCTGCTAAGTGGGGGGCCCTATCCCCAGATGTCCCTTCCCTTCTCCCTGCATGTTCTGGGGAACCCCGCCTTCCAGGGCAGCATTGCCTAGCACGGGCGCAGAGTAACTGGGCTTATCTTGAATGCTCTTTCTGCAGAAGTGGGGGCTGGGAGCCAGGGACACGGGGCTGAACAGACCTGACTTTCCAGGAGCTCAAAACCCAGTGGGGAAGATCAGATATATTCAAAAAACAACTGCCACATGAGGCAGAACAGTGAAAATCCACAAAACAGCACATGGGCCAGGGGATTCCCAGGAAGAAGGGCAGGGATCCTGTGGCTCAGGAAGACTTTTTTATTTGAGCAAGAGGAAGGCTTTCGACGTTAACCCAAAGAGGTTGACCTTGCTCTGTGGCCGTGCTCCTACTGCTAGAGAAAAGCAGATATTTTGGATACCGGGATAGAAAGTTAAGAAAAAATGCCCCATGCACATAGGCCGTGCTGTTTATCAAGTATTTTCTGTGTTTTTCTGTTTCCACGTATTTGCTCCTGCTGGACTTTCTGCCAGAATGTGTGTCCTTCGCTCACCAGCGCTCTGTACCTGAAAAGCCGGTCATTCCTCCCAAGTGCAATTTTAGGGCACAAACCCCGATTCTCTTCTTCTCACTTGGGGTTTCGACAGCAGCGGCCTCCCACTCCCTGAAGCTCTTACCATCCCAGATTCTGAGAGCCCACTGACTGTCTACTCCTGTCTCTCCGGCCTGATTTGGAGTCCTTCCTGAAGACTCTTGTTCTGCTCCCCAGATCAAAAATGGGGGTTACCTCTCCTCAGGACAGTCAGAGTCTGTGCTGTGCTCCCCACAGCTGGGTTGTGCTCCCCACAGCTCTTAATCTGACTGCACATCAGAATCACCCTTAGAGGCCACGGGACTGCCTGTTGTTTTATCTGCAGACCCTATTCTCATTTCTCCCCATAACTGTGGCTCAGTTTCCCCTGAGCGACCCCTTACTCCCAGTCCACGTGGCTCCGATGCAAATGACCGCATGCCCGGCTCTTATCCTCTAAGCTTGGAAAGAGCTTTCTAGAAGGGTACCAACCAGAGCTGTGGGGGGCATCTTGCCACAATTCGTAAAGATCTTGCCTGAAAATGAAGCAAGCACGGGGGTAAGCGAAGGTGCAGCGAAGCCGTTAAACTCTTGGATCAAACTGTGCCTGAAGCTCATCCATGCCGCCACTTTTTCAGGACAGGAGTCATTTTTGCTCAAGCCAGTTTGAGCCAGTTTCTTCCCTCACAAGGACAAGAACCCAGAGTCATAGAGAGGGGCTCCCCGCCTTAGAAAGTGAGTCAGAAACTCTTCATGGTCAGAGTCGGGGAACAGGGAATCCCAGGCTCCCATCCTGTTTACAGAAGTTCCCAGACACTTTGGGGTGTACGTGCAGGGTAGGAAGTCACTGCCCTGAGCGCTTCCCCCGGGGTGAGCGTGTCCCCCCTGAGCTCCCGGTTCTGTCTAGCTCATGATGACACCCCAGTGCGAACCCACAGCCTGCGCCCAGCACGCCTCACCCACTTTCAGCTGCTTCCTGGCAACTCGTTAAGAGCTCCCCTCCCCACCAGCTCACCTCATACGCAGCGTCCCCTTTCTTCCTCCCTCTTGTTCCCTGGGCATGTGGCATTGGCGTCATCCTGCTGCTCAGGCTAGACAGGTGTCTTCTCCTTCGCCCTTACGTCCTTTGTCCATTTGGGACCAAGTGCTCTTGCTTCTACCCCCTTGGTTTCTTTCAGATCAATTCCTCCTCTCTTAGACTCCCCGCACACTGCCTGTCCCACACCTAGCATCTAAACCGATGCACCTTTCTTGCACAGTAGCCATAACTGGGAAACCGAGCCCAAGGCGGCCTGGCCCGGCACCTGCGAGAACATTCTCCATGCACTGCACACTCCCTGTTGCTTACTTCTCTGCCAGGCTTTAGGATCGCTGGCGTGGACAGCGCTCCTCCCAGCTCTGTTTCTGACTCTTGCATGTAAGGAGCAATGAGATAGAAGGGGCCTGGGCCCCCGGGAGGCTTTGTGGGATCGAGTTGCCCGACAAGCCTAGACTTCCATGTCAAGGAGAAGTAACCTATCTCATTTGAGCCGCTGTTATTCCGGTCTGTCTTGTGTCGCCTAAACCACATCCTATGGCCTGTGGCTGCCCTCTCCCCTAGGCTGGGGGTTTCTAGAGGGCAGGGGTCGACTGTGTTTATCCCTGTGTGCTCAGCACCCCACACAGCCTGGATGCCTGAGAGACGGCGTTCGAGTGAATCCACGAATGAGTGGACGACGGATGAGTTCTGGGTCCTGCTCTCTCCCAGCCGTGTTATCTTACCCTGGGCTTCTGTTTCCTCTTAACGTAAGATTTAGAGGTTGATGGGCCAGGGAGGGAAAGGACAACTAGGATGGCTAAAGGCCTTCCCAGCTCAAAAATTCAACCACTCAGCAAATATTCACGGAGTGCTTTCTGTGGCCAGGTCCCCCGCCGGTGTTGGGGACACGCCTGGGCCACGTGGCAGGCTCATGGCGGAGGTGAACAAAGACAGTGCTACAGTGCAGGTCATGGGAAGCCTAGAGGAGGAGCCCCTCATAGACTTGGGAGGCGGCGCTGAAGGATGAGCCGAGTTAGTCAGCTACCGCGGTGTTGGGGGGCTCGCCCAGCAAAAGGATCTGTCCCCGGGCAAAGGCCCGGAGGTGAGAAGGAGCACGGCGCTTTGGGGAAGCTACGAGTGGCCCGCCGTCCTTGAAGTAAGCAGTGCGGAAGAGTGAGGGCTTAGGGAGAAGAGGCGAGCAAGGGCTGGGCAAGACAGGAGGCCTGGACTCTCTCCCCAGGGCCAAGGGGAGCCAGTCAGGGGCTGCGTCCCCGCGCCGGCTATTGGGAGGCCCAGCTCTCAAAGAGCACGAGCTGAGCTCAGGCTCCGGGCAGAGAGAAGGTGGTGAGCAAAGCAGTCCTCTTGGCCTCCAGCCGTCAATCCTGCTTTTATACAAGCTTCGAATGAAACGTCTGCCCCCGTTAGAGTACAGTAGCACGCCGTGTCTCTGGGGAGCGCGCTTTGGGGTTTGGGGGCCTGCCCAGGGCCCCTGCTTGGAGCTGCAGATCAGACATTTGGAAACGCCTTTTCCTGAGTCCGCACTTCCTTCCCACGCAGCCACACCAATTAGCTCCTCGGCTGTGGCTGCAGAGCAGGGGATGAGGGTCAAGGGCCAGGGACTGCAGATGTGCGGGGGAGGGCCAGCCTGCCCAGGGGGCCCTGGGAGCCTTGTTAACTGGGGCCAAAACAAACTCGCTCATTAAGTAGAGAGCGGGGCCAGGTGCGGAGGCTGCGCTGATGACATGGCCAAGGGGGCCCCCGTCAAGCCGGCCGCGCGGCTTGGAGGCGTGTGGGCGCACGTGGTCTCGGGCCGCGATCGACTGTGTGCACGTCTGGGGGCGGGCGTGACCCCGGCTGCCGTCTAACTCGGCTCTCACCTTAGGTACTCGCCTTTTTGGGCTCTTGTGTTCCGGGGCACGTGACGTCACGCTCATTTACACACCCGTTCACGCGAGGGCACGTGCAGGGCAGTGCAGACGCCGAGGCTGACCAGAGCTGCCCCACTGTGCCGATGTGCTGTCTGCAAGCCACTCCCAGTGTGTTTGTGGGGGGCGGAGGGCGTGCACCTGTGCCCGGAAAGGAAAGGGGCGTGTGCTGAGCTCTGTGCGTACTACGGGCTTGGGTCCACACGTGCACGCAGGAACACGTGCCTGCTTCTGCGCGGATGGGATCCCGACCATGTCTGGGTGTGAGCCTGTCTGTGACATAGGACTGCGGCTGCTGGTAGCTGCATAACACACCACCCCGAGACGGAATGATTTACTCTTTCGCGCAATTCTGTGAGTTGATGGGTTCAAGCGGAGTGGTTCTTCTCTTCCATGGAGTTGTGGCTATGTTGGGGAAGCTTGGCACAGGCTCGTTTGGGCCTGCAACGTTCCAGGTGGCCTCTCCTTCTCCAGGGGCTCCTCGAGGTGACTTCTTGTCATTCCGGAGTCTTTACAGCATGGCGGCCATCTTTCAAAGGGAAGATTCCGAGAGGACAAGCTCCAGTGGGCAAGTGCTTATGAAGCCTCTGCTCGGATGACCCTTGCTCATGTCCGATGTGTGGCCGAAGCGAGTCACATGGCCGAGGCCAGATTCATGTGGGAGGGGATGACCCAAGAGCCTGATCCAGGATGTGAGCTCCCTTGGAAGCCACAGATGGAACCGTCTCCCCCAGTCGGAGAAGAACGCTTGGTAGGACCTGTCTAGAAGTTCATTTGACTTGAAAAAGTCAGATTTGGGGCATATCGTGTTCGTAAAAGCCATGCCCAACTCTCCACCCTAGTGCCCGGGCTCTTCCTAGACCAGCTCCAAAGAGCCCACATCGCTCTGTCTGGTGGTCCAAGAGTAACTCAGCAAACATCTCCCACCTGGCCTCATTCCATCACTGGGCAGACGCACCTCTGGGACCCAAGTTCTGCTCACTTGAAGGCTGTTCCAAGTGGTTTTGGGAGCTGGCCCCGCTGTTTACCGGCAGTGTGACCTTGGGCGAATAATGGCACCTCTCTGCACTTGGTTTTAAAATCTGAGATCCGGGGAGAGCAAGTCTTGTCTCGTAGGGCCATCATGAGGATGGGATGCAGTGGTCATGCTCAGTGCCACGTCAGCACTCAACACGAGGCCGTCACGGCGGCTGTAATAAATGTGGAGATCTGGGGGGCGCACGATGAAGACCAAACAAGAGTTCATGTCTCCCCTCAAACCCTGTGTTCCTGCTGCTGAGAGGATGGACGGTGGAGG
This sequence comes from Procyon lotor, assembly GCA_028646535.1. Lineage (NCBI taxonomy): Eukaryota > Metazoa > Chordata > Mammalia > Carnivora > Procyonidae > Procyon > Procyon lotor. Next base: position 23,258,338 of record CM053617.1, on the reverse strand, counting down.
TCACCGATCCATCATTCAGTCTACACCTGTTACTGAGCTCCTGGGTGGGAGCAAAACTCAGAGTCAGTGCTCAGAGAGTCTGCAATCCCATGGGGCCCCTGTAGGGACCTACGTGCCGTGCCAGGTAGTGCAAGCAGAAGGCCAAAAGTACAGGCAGATAAGTGATTTGAGATTTGGAGAAGAGGAGATGGACAGAGACTTGGATTTGAGGTGAAGATGCAGGAAGGCGTCCTGGAGGAGGTGAGTCCTGAGCAGGGTTCTGGAATCTGGCAGGATCCAGATTTTAAAAAGGGCTCAGAGACTAGAACAGAACTTCCAAACCTTTGGGGTTGATTTTTGCCAGGGCTGTATCACATGATCACCTGACCCCCAGCAACCCCAGCCATCTGTGTCTTCCATCCCTTTCTTCCCAGATGGCAGGGCATGGTATGTTTGGCATACATACCAACACTCCTATTCCCACACCATAGGCAGACATCACTAATCAACTACAGAACACCATGACACATGGGCCCCTTAGGCTTCTCAAAGCAAGAAGCTATTATCAACCAGTCGAGGTTAGTGATTTGGGGTGAAAGCATTCTGCTGACTCAGGTCAAGGTGAATAAAGCACCATCTTTGAAACCTCGAGACTCTGAGTCCTGGCCCCTCCATGTGCAAACTGTGTGCCTTTCAGTGCCTTTACCCCTCTGGATCTCAGCCTCCGACCAGGGGCAGGGGAATGGTAATTCCTACTCAGAGGAACCTGGCAGCCTTAAATTAGATCATGTGTGTGAGGCTCTAATACAGCTCAAAATCCAAAAGAGATGATGATGACGGTTGTGCTGCCAGCAGACGTCAGAAACCGTGAGCAAAGGCATCCATTCGGGTCCCATTTGCAGTTTTTGGAGTAAGAACAATCAGTTTGAGGGGTAGGAGTTAGGGGCAGATCCCCTGAGCTGTCAGCTGTGGACACAGGGCTTGGAATCCGGGCCTCAGCCTGGGGAGGGTAGAAGGGCGTCCCAAGCATGTGCTCAGAGGAGCAGCCCAGGATTTGGGCTCTCCCTGTTGGGGTGGGGGGGTCCAAGGGGAAGAGCTGTCAGAAAGGCAAGCGACTGCGGGTTAAGGGACAGATGTTTCTGGTTGATGACAGACGGGTAAGGAAGACCACAATTAGTTTACTGAAGCCGGACCCTGTTTACCAGCATCTGGGAAGTCCAAGTTAAGTTATGGTGTCATGTCTCTGGGTGCTCTCCTGTTCCCCACCCTCGGCCCACCCCCACCCCCACCCCCACTGCGTCAGTCTTTGTCTTGACTGTGGAGCTCCGTCATTGAGTCTCCCCTTAGGAGCGCCTTTCTTGGTTTGAAGTGGGGAGTGTCCCTACCCCTTGCCCAGAAGAAACTTGATAAATCACGCAAGCCTCCATGAGCCTGTGGCACCTGCAGAAAATGCACAGAGAGGTCAGGGAGTGGTCCAAGGTCACACAGCACACTAGCGCAGAGCCACAGCTGGGCCAGGCCTCTTCTCTGCCAGGCAGAGCACAGCCCCCAAGTTCCAGCCCAATCCAGTGTCTGGACTGCAGCCAAAGGCCAGTAAATCCAGAGGATGCTTTGCCCTCTAGCTCCTTCTCCAGCAGTAGCTGTGAACACAGGATGGCCTGGAACATTTATTCCTATAAATCTCATTAGGAGGTTTTTTTTTCCTTTCTCTTTTTCTTAAAGGTTGTTGCTTCATTGAGGTTATTTCTGAAGTTGGAGAGAGATGTGCCTTGTGTGTCTTTTGTACACACCTCGCCCTCCATCAGGAAATGAGGGGTCTTGCTTTCTTTGAGCAAAATCCATTCCTGACATGAGCTTGCTGCTAACAGTCAGATCTGCTGTGGTTGTGTTAACTTTAGTCTTCCCTCAGCTTTATAAGGCTCTGGGACAACATCTGGAAACAGATGTTTGCCTGGAGGTGGAGCAGGAGCCCGGGGCACTGGGCCAAAAGCAAGGTCCTCCCCCAGGGAAGCGAGGGCAGATGGGCTGGAGGTGGCAGCAGCTGCGGGTGCTGGTGAAGGGGGGAGCCCAGCACATCGGAAGGAGCGGCTCCTTCTCTGGGCTGGACATGGGTGCCTGTCAGGGATTAGGGACAGTGCTATAGAGGTGCTGAACCCTGTTCGCTCTACTTCCCTTTTGGTTCCTGTCCTGTGGCCAAGCTCCTTGAACATGTCGCCTTTCTTGTTTCTCAGAGATGGAAAATTTCTGAAAGGCTGGAATCTTCATCAAATCCAAATTTGTTGAGTTTCCAAATGTGAAGTTCAGGGCTCAGCACCTTCTAATTCTCAGCAAAAGAGTAATAATGGTGATGATAGTGGTGATGATGGGGATGGTGGAGGTGATGGTAGTGATGGTGATGGAAGTGATGGTGATTATGGTGGTGGTAGAGATGGTGGTGATGGTGGTGATGGTGGTGGAGGTGGAGATGGTGGTGATGGTGGTGGGGGAGATGGTGGAGATGATGGTGGTGATGGTGATGGAGCTGATGGTGGTAATAGTGGAAATGGTGGTGATGGTGGTGGGGGAGATGGTGGTGATGGTGGTGATGGTGATGGTGGTGGAGAGGGTGGTGATGGTGGTGGAGATGGCAGTGATGGTGATGGTGGTAATGGTGGTGATGGTGGTGGGGGAGATGGTGGTGATGGTGGTGATGGTGATGGTGGTGGAGAGGGTGGTGATGGTGGTGGAGATGGCAGTGATGGTGATGGTGGTAATGGTGGTGATGGTGATGGTGGTAATGGTGGTAGAGATGGTGGTGATGGTGGAGATGGTGGTGGAGATGATGGTGATGATGGTGATGGAGCTGATGGTGGTAATAGTGGAAATGGTGGTGATGGTGGTGGTGGTGGAGATGGTGGTGGTGATGGTGGTGGTGGTGGTGGAAATGTGGTGATGGTGGTGGTGGTGATGGTGGTGGTGGTGGAGATGGTGGTGGTGATAGTGGTGGAGATGGTGGTGATGGTGGTGATGGTGATGGAGATGATGGTGGTGATAGTGGTGGTGGAAATGGTAGAGATGATGGTGGTGATGGTGGTGGAGCTGATGGTGGTAATAGT
>CM053617.1:23225853-23255164 GCA_028646535.1 Procyon lotor | reverse complement strand
TGGTGATGGTGGTGATGGTGATGGAGATGATGGTGGTGATAGTGGTGGTGGAAATGGTAGAGATGATGGTGGTGATGGTGGTGGAGCTGATGGTGGTAATAGTGGTGGTGGAAATGGTGGAGATGATGGTGGAGATGGTGGTGGAGGTGATGATGGAGATGGTGATGGTGAAGATGGTGGTGGAGGTGATGGTGGTAATGGTGATGGTGATGATAGTGGTGGAGGTGATGGTGGAGATGGTGGTGGAGGTGATGATGGAGATGGTGATGGTGAAGATGGTGGTGGAGGTGATGGTGGTAATCGTGATGGTGATGATAGTGGTGGAGGTGATGGTGGAGATGGTGGTGGAGGTGATGGTGGTAATGGTGGTAGTGATAGTGATGGTGGTAGTTGAAGTGGTGCTGGTGGTGGTGGTAGTTACAGTGGTCATGGTGGAGGTGATGGTAGTAAATGGGGTAGATGAATATGATACAAACTAGGATACCCACCTGCTCACCATGTTTCTCCCAGTTGCCATGTCTGTGCTCAGCACGTGACCAACCTGGACCAACTGCAAGAATACATGTATCTTGCCATTGTGATTGGCCCAAAGGATGACCAAGTCACACCAGTTAGAGCCTTTGCTGGGAACTTTCCAATCTGAAGTTGGAAGACAGAAATTCTTTTACTTTTGGGTCACACTGCAGCAAGGATGTAAATCCCTGGCTCACTTGGACAGAGGTCTGTCTGCAGAAGGAGAGAATTAAATGAACAGCAGAGAGAAGCAGGGATAAGTGATAGAAGGAAAGTATCCTTTTGGTGTTTGGATGTTTGAGTCCCCTGGGCATCGTCATCCCTGGGATGGTCTTGCCTTTTTCATTTTCAGTGTGTAAACCCCATCTCTCTGTCTTTTTCTTTCTCTCTCATTAGGTTCATTGACTTGGGTTTCTGTCACTTGCTACCAAAGGGCTCTGACGGACCATGAGCAGAAGGTGATTGTGGGGTGTTAAGATGATCACATGATAGGAAGCCTAACAGGGATGACAGTAGAGACAACAATGAGAATAGCAAAGACAACATCAGTGTTGGAGGCGGCTATGGTGGCAAATTGCTGCTGCCCCTATCAGAGGTCATGGTGAACATGGTTTACATCAGATGGTGACATCGACAGGAATGATATTGGTGATGATAGCGGCGGTCACGTGATTGATAATGAGAATCATGGTGAAGATGCTAAGGCTTTACCAGTCTTATCTGGGTATATGTCTGAGAGACACAGGTCTGAAAGATCCAAGAAATGGCCACAAAGAAAGGATGGGTGAAGAAGAACAAATTTTTCTAGAATGTCAGGTGCTGTCCTTTCTCTTAACTCAATAAATCCTAGCTGAACCTGGACCTGGAGAGGAAGGTCACAGATGGTACCCCATAGAGCTTCATAGCTATGTTGGAACCTTCTGGAACAGAAAGACCCAGGACCCCCAACCAGGTCCTTTTGAGAATTCCGGGTGCCTCCAGGGATTCAGACATCAGGCAAAATGAACTTGGGGTGGGCCAGCAAACATAAGAGATCACTGAATCTTATGTTTGACCATTTACAGGACTATTTGTTCATCACGGTCTACTTGGTGGAAATGAGTTACTTCTGGAGAATAACAGCAACTAATTTTGTTAAGCATTTAACTATGTGCCAAAGATTGTTCTAATGGTATAGATCATCTTGCAGGATGAAATCCTCCCAACCGTACATATTTCTATTTGGCATGTCACAGATGAGGACACTGAGATGCAGAGAGGTTATGGAGCTCACCCAAAGCCAAGTTGTTAAGGAAGGCGGGGTGGGAAGCCAGGCGGTCTGGACCCCAGAGCCCATCCCCTGACTCCTACCCCTCTGGGAAATGTGCTCAGTGTGGATAAGAGCACCATGAATGCTTCTGGTCGCAGGCATTCCGCAGTGCCTCCCCTTCTACCCAAGAAAGCATTTTCCAGAAGGAGGGTCTAAGGCCAGTAAGGACAAAGTGAAGTTCTGTGGGTCCCACACAAAAAGCCACCTGCTTTAGGGGGTTGCCTCATCATGCCATTTCCCATGTAGGGGGGAGCCCTGATGGAGGAGGGCTAGGATATTGGGAAGATGCAAACTCTTCCTTGGGGTTTGGTTTCTTCTCCCAAATAAAGGGTTCTTGCCAGCAGTAGCGAACTCTATGTTTTTGCCTCAGGCATAAGACTGTGGCTTTGAGGTCGGACTTTGGGGTATATAATTTTTGCTTCACCACTTTGGGCTGGTAACTACTTCTCTGAGACTCAATTTTTCCCCTTGTAAGGTGTACATAATAATTCCCATTCCCCATGGTTGTTGAGAGCATTCAATGGGTAAAGTGCCAAGCCCAGTGCCTGGCATACAGTAAGCACTCAATAAATGTCAGCTAGTTCTTAAAGTGATGTTTCAATTCCCTGGACATCAGGTTTCTTCTTTCACATTTGCCTTCTCACTCATGGGCAAGATTTCTGTTCTGCTCTAAGGAGAGAGGCCTAGGAGGGCAGAATCCTGGGGCTCAAGAAACTCAGACCTGACTTTAATACAAGAGGGTCGGTACTGGCCCCTGAGCCATCTCCCTCCCCCAGAAATTACAGATTCCTGTAGCTGTACTTTTACAAATAAACACATGCCTTCTCCACAATGGAAAATTTCTTAAAAAAAAAAAAAATAAGAAAATAAAACACTCTCCTGTCATTTCCCTGGGCCAAGCAGAACTAAGATAAATGGAGCCTTTTACACGGACGTCGGAGGTTCCAGCTCCATCCCCCATCTTGACGTGGCTGGAGCTTTGCTGGAGGCTAGGGAAGCCTCAGGAGTGAGCACCCATCCCCAGTGCCGCTCAGGAAGTCCTCTGGGGGGCTCTGCAGAGGGTATGCCTCTTTGGAGGAGGGGGAGGGGGAGGGGGCCGCTCCTTCCTTTTAGTTTTTTTTTTTTTTCCCCCTTCTCAGCAATGCCCCCTGCAGGCAGCCTGAGCCACTGCACTCCCTAACATTCATTCCCCCACAGTTGACCGCTTGTGGGGCTCCCTTCACCCGGGCCCCTGGTCAAGTGAAAATACTTGTCCCAGGGGCGCCTGGGTGGCTGAGTTGGTTGAGCATCTGCCTTTGGCTCAGGTCCTAATCCCAGGTTCCTGGGATCCAGGCTGGCGTTGGGCTCCCTGCTCAGCGGGGAGTCTGCTTCTCCCTCTCCATCTGCTATCCTCCTTTCTTGTGCTCTCTCTCTTTCTCTGCCGAATAAATAAATAAATAAATAAATAAATAAATAAAACCTAAAAAAAAAAAAAAAAGAAAGAAAGAAAAAAGAAAAGGAAATACTTGTCCCGGATCACCCAGCCAGTAAATGGCGAAGCCAGAACTAGACGCAAGGTTCTGACATCCTGGCCTAATTTCCTCCCATATCTGCCACTCTCTGCCCCTCAAAGCACGAACTCCAAACACTCTGAGTCAATTTGTTGGTCTGGGCCTGGTAAGGAGACCTGAATCCGGAGTTAGAAGCCACGGGCTCTGTCTGACCACACTCTCGGACCCCCTGCATCCCCCTATAGGTCACTACCCGCCCTGAGTCTCGCTTGTCTTTTCCGCAGAAAGGGGCCGTTTAGTGAAAGTCCCAGTACATAGCAAGGACTCGATATATACTTCCAAATGCACACACAAGAAACCATCATAATTTTGCATGGAAGGATTTAGGGGGGTATTAATGAATGGATCTGCCTATTCTGAATTTTCCACTTTCTTGGCAATGAACACACATTGCTTCTCTAAGAAAAAAAGATGTTTTAAATGAAATGCGAACAAGATGTCTGTGCTTTCCCACTACATTTCCTTTCCTAGCACTATTGTACAGACACTTCCGCGGGCTGCCCGGACTTGGAAGCAGCTCAAAAATGTTTTGAGCAAATCAGTTAGAAGGCTTTGGGTTGCAAATAATAGAAAGTCTCACCTATGGGGTGAGATCCCAAAGAAGCCGGCCGGAGCCCCAGGGAGACTTCGCTTTTCTATGTCAGGGGTAGGGCATCTTGGAATGGGTTCGCTGGTAGAGAGGAACCCGTACGTTGGTGGTTGGCGGGCGCGGGGGGGGGGGGGGGGGGGGGGGGGGGGGGGGCAGGGTACATCTCATCCAAACTGGCAGGAACAATAAAGTTGACTCGCATCATTGAAAAATCCATAGGTAGGTCTGGCTTCAGATGGTGTTTGATCTAGAGTTTAACAGTGTCGCCAAGGACTCAGTTTCTTTCTCCCTCCATCCCTTTTTCCCCTGCTCTTTCTTTTCTTTTTCTTCCTCTCCCCTCCTCCACCCCTGCTTTTTCTGCCGTGATGCTCCCAGCCTCACTTTCCTTGCGGACCTAACATGGGTTCCCAGAGCAAGCAGGACTACCCGCGTTCCCGACCGTACGTATCCTGCCAGAGAGAATGAACGTCTCAGTGTTACCGGCAGGAGTCCCGAGACCCATTCTAATTGGACTAGCTCAGGTCACATGCTCACCCCTGGACCAATCCCGGCACGGGTTGGAGGATGGCAGGTGCTAAGAGGTCTCCGCCAAGTTCTCGGAGTGAGGGTGGAGTTTACCTTCCGGGAGTCACTATCCCCGAACAGAAAACGGGGCTCCTGAAAGGACCAACCGGGTCCTGGAACAACAGCGCCCTCATGGTTCATGTTGCTGTGGCTCCCACAATTTCTTTATCATCTAAAAAAAGATATTAAATAACAAAGAGTAAACTGAGTCCTGTGACTGTCACAACTGAGGCAGAGATGTGGGTGTTTCGGGGACTCTCCACTATTCTCTGACGTAGCATGAATTGTGGGCTGTTGTTTGTGTGGTTCTCGCTTTAGCTGTATTGTGGGACACTTGTTTTTATTACAGCTCATGCTATCTTCACCCTCTGCATGACCAGCACCTCAGATTTCCTTTGGGCAGCAATCCATTTTTCCCACTCTCTGTCCACGTGATTTGAACGGGCTAAGTGACCCCCAAGCGGACCCGGTGGGACCACGTGACCTAGGATTAGCGGAGTAGTGCGGCGCCGCCTCCTTGTCTTCAGTGATTGGTTCAAGGATGGACACATGACCCAATCTGGGCCAATGACCGCCTGGCCCAGGAGCCTGTTTCACATACTTAGAGAAAGAGAAGCTCCTCTTTTTCTGTCGAGTTTGAATCCAGGAGCGTGTCTCCTGGAACTGCAGACAGCCATCTTACCACAACTTGGAGCCTGAGAACAAAGACCATCAGAAAACGGTAAATGTGAGAAATGGAAGTGGACCACGACTGTTTCTTGGTGACAATTTGAAACCCTGGAACAAGCCGCACCTGAAGCCGAGGCTGATTTGGATTCTCAGGAATACATTTGCCCAAGGCTGATGTGTTGGGTTTTTTATCACTGGCACCCAGGAGTGTCCTAACTGGGAGAGCGCGTATCCGACCTACCCCACCCCAACACACTGTGGGCTAAAAGCCGCTGATTTATTTTGTGCAAGACCAGACTTTCAATGAGGAAACTGTTTCCCTGCCAAATGCTTCCTCCTGGGGGTGTCGAAACATGAGGTCTGTTAAGAAGGAAAAAAAAACATTTGCCTACACTGGGTCAAAGTCATGTGGTCAGGCCACCATCGCTGTGGTCATTACTGTGAAGTGTTGAAGAAGGAGGTACTCCAAAGGAGAAGAGAAAGGCAGGGACAGGCCACCCTGACAAAGGCGTCGCTGGGGCAACTGTGGGCCACTCCCTGGGGAAATTAAGCCTGGCTGTTAGGAATGTTTCCCAAGAGAATGTGCCTGGCTTTGCTGCAAATTCCTACACCAGCCCTTCCTCAAATGGCTAAATAATCTGAAGAGCTTTGCTATGTATTTTTCATTCCACATACTATTTGCTCTGCCCGCCTGGCCCAGCCAGCCAAGTTTAACCCAATGGAGACATTCTTCTTGCAAAATTCAAGTTCATGGACTCCCGTAACTGGAGGCACTGTGTGGCCACGGTCCCTTTGATTGTATCCAAATGAGCAGATGTCACCAAGCATCTTCCCCTGCCAGGACCGGGTTGGGTGGGGTCCTCGGTGACCTCTGATGTGACTTAGATGCCACCCCCTGTACCTCAGAGAGCTCAGAGCTGGGGGAAGGAGGATGTGGGTACAACAAGCTACGATGTCAGGCTGAAGGAAATAAGGGCACGTGAGGGCTGGGGTTGCCCGGTGAGACCGTTGGGAGCGGGGGATGCAGGCTTGGTGGGACTCATAGGCTCTGACTTGGCACTTACCTGCAATGGTGGGAGAAGCTCATTCCAGGGAGAGCGGGGACGCTCTCCGGGCCAAGGGAACAGGAGGGCAGGGATGCAAATAATATGAAGCCACGTGTTCATCTTTCCTCCCACCTTCCTTTGGTGTGTTTCTGCATCTAGAGCTCAAAGGAGGTTACGAAAAGATCATGCTCAAGGGGTTAACTGTCCAAACTGAGACTTCACGGTCATATTATGGCTCCTAGCCTTAATTAAGTTCTTGCTTTCTTGGCACGGACTCTTGTTTCTTTGAGCCAATCCGACAAGCTCAAAGTAAAGCCAAGAATTGTATGTCTCGTAGGTGGTTTCTAACCCAGCCTACTGCAGGAGAGCCCACTGGCAAATGTTGTGGCTCCAAACTCTGTCACAGATTGGCCACGTGAGCTCCTGAGGTGCTGGTGGTGGTAGTTACCATTGCCTCACTGTAGGGGGCTGGCTTTGGAGCACAAGGGATTTGGGAAGGGAGGAGGGAGGTGCTGAATCTGTATCCAAAAGGTGATCATCATGGGATGGGATGGGAGCTTGGGCTGAATGAAGATGTGGCCCAGAGAGGAGAGGGGGAGCTAAGAGGGGTGGGGCAGAGGCAGGAGCGGTATCTGGGAGCATAGACTCTATTTGTTGGAGTTTATATTGGAGTTGGAGTTTAGTAGATCCACTGTGGGGTTTGGGACCAACCTTTAGCCTCCTTGTGCCTCCTTTAGGAGAGATAAAAATAACGGGGTGGGGGGGCGCCCAGGTGACTCAGTTGGTTGGGTATCTGACTCTTGGTTTTGGCTTGAGTCATGATCTCAAGGTTGTGAGATCAAGCCCCACGTCCAGCACTGCGCTCAGCGGGAAGTCTGCTTGGGATTCTCTCCCTCTCCCTCTGCCCCTCCCTCCCATTGGTGTGCATTCTCTCTCTCTCTCTCTCTCAAATAAATAAAATCTCTTTAGAAAATAATTAGGACCTCTGATAGTGGGTGATGATGTATTAGTGATCAAATGCTGCATAACAAAGCACACAAAATGTAGTGGTTTAAAATGGCAAAAATCGATGGCCTCCGATGGTGTGTGGGGTTCAGGAATTCAGGAGCAGCTGGGCTGGGCAGGTCTAGCTTGGGGTCTCTTGTGGGGTCACAGTCAGATGGCAGTCGGGGTTGTGCTCATCTGAAAGCTTGAGGATCCACTTCCAGGCTATTCGTGGCATATGATGGTGGGACCCAGGTCCCCTCCAGGTGGCATCTCCATGAGGCTGCTCGAACATTTGCATGACATGGCGGCTGCCTTCCCCTCTGCCTAAGGGATCCAAAAGACCAAGATGGAGGCCACAGCGCCTTTTACGATCTACCCTTGGAAGTCACATCCTGTCACTTCTGCTGTGTTTCGTTTGTCACACCAATCGGTCCTAATTCCATGTGGGAGGGGCCGACCACAGGAGTCAGGAGGCTAGCTAGCCCAGGGTTCCTGCTAGCCCCCACGATGCATGACCCTCCCACATGCAAAAGTAACTCACCCTTCCCAGGCCCCCTGAAAACATCAGCTCGAAGTCCTGAATCTCATCATCTAAAGCAAAGGCAGGAGTGGATAAGGTTCACTGGTGTAGTTCCATATTCGGTTTAGTTGGGGATGAAGGGACTTACGGAGGGACGTGGAGTATGATGGGGTGGGGTGCAAAGGATGCGAGAATTATCCTCAAGGCAAGATGCAAGGTGTGGAAGGGGGGAAATACCAGAGGGGGCGAAACACAGGTTAATATTTCAAAACACTAACCTGAGATGTTATCTAGGTTCCCCTGAAATTCAGAGAGGTTTAAGTGACCCTATCACTTAAAAAGGTAATGTCACTAGTCACAGACAGATCGAAAACGAGAATCTAGAACCTCCTTCTGGACACCAAAGTAAGTATTTGGTCATGCTTAGGGATGGTGAGAAAACTAGGGTGATCGCCAGTTTGATTAGACCGTCCTGAGAGAGAAAGGACTGAAGTAGTTTCCATCCATTGCCCACGAGCAATGATGGTAAGACAGACCCTTGGTTGGAATGTCCAGTGAGACCTCGAAGGTGCCTCCTTCCTCCCCCCACCCTGAGATGTCATGATTCTTCACTCCCACTGAGTTCTGGTATCTTCCACCTTCATTCAGTCAATCCCAGTAATCCATATCTCGTGGTAAATTAGACAATTTACCTGTCCAATTTACCTGCTGTCTGAAGGCATCAGCGACTATGGAAAACAAGAGCTAGAACGTGAAATTAGATCACAAGGGAAGGCCTTGCCCTGCCTATGAGAGCAGCCCGTTTCTAAGGCTTCCTTCATATGTAAGCAATCACCTTGGTAATTGACATCATTGTTCGCTCCCAGCTCATCATCCCTGGAGACCTTGCCTCCCACTCCTCCCGAGAAAATGGAGGCCATCAGGAATGAGTTCTTAATTCCCAGGCGTCCTCACCCCCGGCTCTTGCACCAGCCAGACTCATTCTGTTTCCCTCACTGCAGTCTCGGAGGATGAGACATCTTTCTGTTCAAAGCCAACCACCCCACCTGTGTCTTTGACCTCCAATTCTCCTGCCTCCTCTGAGAGGCTACCCCATCCGTCATCCTTCCCTCTCTTGGATCTTCACTTCTCCTAGTCTCTGGCTGCTTCTCTTCTGCCTAAAAATAACCTGATGTCTCTCATATGCAAAAAAACCCCTCAAACCCCACCATATGCTCTGCCTCCTTCTGTCTAATCCCACCCCCCCATCTCCTTCTCATCCAACTTTCTCAAAAAAGTTGTCTACACCTGCCTTTCTCCCATTGCTCAGTACCCATTCATATTTCAGTCCACTGCCAACTGGTCAACTGAAGTTGTTCTTAATTGCTCTTAATGTTTGAATGACCCTGATTGACCAATCAAGCAGACATTTCTTAATTCTTGACTATCAAACAGTACTCTTCTGGAAACTTCTCCCTTGGCTTCTGTGATATCACCTCACATTTCTTGCTGCCTTCTGTGTGTCTTTCAAGAGCTCTGTTGTAGCCAGTTTCCAACATGGCCCCCAAAGATTCCCACTGCCTAGAGTTTACCTAGTTTACCTGGTTATATAGTCACCTCCCACACTGTACCAGAGTTGGATAGCATGACCAGTAGAATATAGCTGAAGTAATGATATGTCACTTCTAAGATTAGGTCATAAAAGATCGTGTGGCTTCCATTTTGGTCTTTCATGCTCTGTGTTGGCTCACTTACTCTGGGAGAATCCAGTGGCCGTCTATTGAGGACCCTCCAGTAGCCTGTGGAGAAGCCCACTTGTCAGGGAACTGAGACTTACAGCCAACAGCCAGTGAGGAACTGAGGACTCCAACCAACAGCCACATGATTGAGCCTTCTCGGAAGTGAATCCTCCAGTCCAAATCAAGGCTTTAGATAATGCATATCCTGCTAACAGCTTGAAATGTTGTTCTGTGGGATTCTCCTCTGGGGTGGGGCAAACACTGGGGTTGCCTGTCCAATAGTCATCCCACATGCCCTACTTCTCTCTTGCTGGCAGAATCCACTTTCCATTGTTGGGGCTGAAAATACCAGAGACTTGCTTTACCAGCTTCCCTTGCAGCTAGAGTATGGGTACAAGATCCAGTCCCGGCCTAGGGACCTGAGGGATAGTCTGCTATGTGCTCTGAGAAGGGTTTCTCTTCCTACTAAAAAGAGGGAAATTAATGAGAGGCTCCCCTTGTAAATGTCATGTGAAACACGGTGCTTGGAGCTTTAAATTGATTCCGGGAAGTGCATTTTTCCCGATTATTCTCTTTGGCCACATGAACAGCAAGCAAGGAGAAGATGCCTCCCTTGGAGGCTCAGCAATTTTCTCAGCCTGTTTCCTGCCTGCAGAATTTTACAAGCCCAAGAGTTCAACCTTGGAACAGTCATAGGCCTTGTAAGTCCAGAACTGTGACTGGATTTTTTTCCCCCCGGTACCACTCACTCCAAGATGTAGTTATCTTCTCATTTGATTCGGGACAACCTCATGTACCATTAGCTACTTCATAAGTTTTAATGCTAGATATTCATTTTAAATTGGCTGCATTTCTTTCCTCTCTTGTCCCCATTGGCCCCACCTCCTTGAAGCCACTAAGTTTGTGGGCAGTTTATCACAGGTAAGTTGAGCCTGGTAGACTTAGATAGAAAAGCCCTCCTTCTAGTCTCTTTCCCCTGAGTCATTTGTTGAATTGAATAGCTTCTTAGTCTCTTCAAAGTGTCAACAATGACTATGCAGCCGTGCCATCCATTTGATAGTTGCCAAGGCTAAGATTTTTTTCTGGCTGCATTTAAGGGGATTTTTGCTTTGTGTTTTGGCAATTTGATTACAATGTGTCTTGGTGTGGTTTTCTCTGTGTTTATCTTGATTGAAATTCATCGAGTTTCTTGAATCTGTGTTTATATTTTTCATCAAAGTTAGAAACTAGTCGGTCATTCTTTTTTTCAAATGGCCACACTCTTTTCCTGGGGCTCTCATTACATGTGTGTATGACCATTTGTCTATCAGGTCAGTGAAGCTCAGTTAATGCTTTTCTCTGATTTTTTTTTTTTCTGTATGTTTCAGTTTTTCCTGTCTTCAGGTATCATTGATCTTTTCTCTGGTATGTCTATTTGCTATGTAGGCTATCCAGTGAATTTTTCATTTCATATACTGTATGTGTACAGTATATTCTCCAGAGAGATATCACCAACAGAATCTATCTCTATCTCTATATGCATCTATCAAGAATAAGCTTTATTAAAAGAAATTGGCTCACATAATTATGGACGCTGACAAGTCCCATGATCTGCCATCTGCAAGTTGAGAAAAAACAGTGACCAGAGAACCAGGAGTGCTGATGATAGAAGGTTCAGTCCAAGGGCTGGAGAAGACCAATGTCTTAGCTTAAGTAGTCGGGTGGAGAGAGACAATTCAATGATTTTTTTCATCTTCTTGCTCTATTGGGACTCTCAGTGGATTGGATGATGCCAACCCACATTTGGGACAGAAATCTGCTTTACTCAGTTCGTGAATTCAAATACTAATTTCTTCTGGAAACACCCACACTAACATACACAGAAATGAAGTTCAGTGAGACATTGGCCTCAGTGAAGGCCATTCTGGCCTCGATGAAGTTGATGCATAAAATTTATCCTCACCCCGTATTTTTCAGCTCTAAAGTTGCATTTGGTGCTTCTTAAAAATATGTTTATTTATTTTCTCATTATTTTCCTGTTTTCCTTTACTTAATTGAATCTATTTATAATGGCTGTTTAAAATTCTTGTCTGTGAATGCTACCACATCTGTCATGGCTGAGTTGATTTCTTTTGACTGATTTTTTTCCCCCCTTTTGGTTGTATCTAGTGATTTTTGATTGGAAGATGGACATTTTGATTATTTGCTATCATTATTTAAAAAGTGTTGAGTTCTGTTCTGGCAATTCGCTCGGAGATTGGCTTGATCCTTTCAAAGCTCATCTGTGTGCATTGTTAGGAGGGGTCTGTAATAGTCTTCACTCTAGGGCTTGCTAGTTTAGCTTTGTTCCTTAGGTGTAGCCTTTTGGAAGTTTCTGATAAATACTCTGGGTGCTTAATGACGTTTCTTTCCCTTGGTTGGCCTGAACCTGAATATCTCCCAGCTGTGTTTGAGCCTAGAGAGTTGTTTGATTTACGACACACCAGTATTTATTCTGTCTCTGATATTTGTTCTTGCCCAACCTCATGGAGACTCACAGCACACGTGCACTGCGTACCATTTAACCAAAGATTCCAAGTGACTCCTATGCAACCTTCTGAAGCTCTTTCTCCGCATAGCTTGCTCCTCTCTAGTATTCTGCTCGGCAAATCCCAGCTGCATTTGCTCTCTGAATTCTGATCTCTGTCTTCCCCACAACAGTGAGGCTTCTGTGCTCCACTCCGGCTTCCCCTTCCAGGCCCTGATCTGGTAAATGCCTCTAGGCAGAAAGTCAGATTGATCAGAGAGTTCATCTTATTTGTTTTCCTTCCCTCAGGGAACATGGTCTTGTTCTGCTGGTTAGCCAGTGTCTGAAAACAGATGTTTCGTGCATTTTATCCAGTTTTCTCCTTGTTTATGGTGGGCCGGGGCTAGCCCAGTATCTGTGACTCCATCGTAGCCCAAAGCAGAAGTGCACACAGGGTAAGTTTTCATCAGCCTTGCTGACAGAGAGCATTTCTCAATTTTATATTTTACCATTTGGGGCTGAGCAGAAGTTGCCTCTTCCAACCCCACAGGCACTACTTAGTGGACATTTAATTCCCTCTCATTCCTGCTAGTCAACCAGCCAGTTCTTTCCTGAGCCTGTCCCTTTCGGTCTCTTGCCAAGCGCAGCCAAAGGCAGGCATTGCATCTACTAACTAGAGTTTTCTAGCATTTTCTGTCCTCTGTCCCTGGGGTTACAAGGCCTTCAGATACTTCATCTGTCTCCATGTTATTGCAGGGTATACATTTATATATGACGGGGGTGGCTGAGCTCGAGATCTGGGTCCTTGATCGCATATGGAGATGACAAAGGAGCCCAGGACCTCTCTCCAAACTTACTAAGTGAAAGAAACAAATGCTCTTACTTGTTTTAGGCAACTTCAAGTGTGCATTCTATTCCCCACAGCCTAGAGCTTCCTGATGGACACAGGATGGTCTCACATCCTTCTGTGGTTTCTAAGCTCATAACCCTCAGGCCACTGTCGCCAGCACAGATCTTCCCCCCACCCCCGCGGCAAGACATCCACCTGCCTACAGTCCTCTCCGCAGGACGTCCTACCCTGGTCTTCAAACTCAACATCCAACATCGACCAGGATTCTCATTCTCAGTTGAAAGTACCACCATCTGCTTTGTAACCCGAGCTGTGAGCCTGGCTGTCATTCTGGAACTCCCCTTTCCCTCTCTGATGGATACCAATAAATCACATGGTCCTACTGTGTCCCCTAAGCATTTCTGAGATACAGCCCCTCCTGTCCATTTTTCCTGCTGCTAATGAGGACAGGCCCCTGGCGCCTCTCTCTTGGCCCACTCGCACCACTCCCCTCCTTCCAAAGCATCTTGTCCCCTGCATCTATCTTTCTGGAACTCCCAGATTTATCTATATCATTCCCATGCTTAGGACCTTTTAATGTCCCTGCCCTTGTTTATAGGATAAAACAAACCCTTACCAAGATTCCAGGTTCTGACCTCTGCTGACTTCTGCTTCAACTCTTGCTACTCCCACTCTTCATGTTATATCCCAGTGACACTAATCTGTGGCCAGTCTTCCTGGTCACCCTGTTTCCTGTCCCCTGTGAGCCTTTGTGCCTGCTATGCCCTCCCTGAGATGCCCACTGCCAACTCTACCCCATCCCCAGCCTTTTCCCTGCAAACTTCTATTCATTCTACCAAGTAAGGGGTTATCTTTTCCTTCGTCTAGAATCTTCCATGGTGACACCAACCTCCATTCTTTTACAGTTAGCCTTTTCTGTGCCCCACTAATCTTCGTACTGCCTATCACTGTACTTTGCAAGCAGAGTTGTGTGCCCATCTCCTCCTCCAGATCGAGTGCCTTGAGGGCAGATACTGGGACTTACTTAGTCTTGAGTCCCAGGCTGTGGCCCGTAGTAGCTGTGCAATGAATGCTTAACAACAAAATGAATCACGCCCTAAATCCCTGACAGCAGGGTCTCCAATGCTTAGTGGTTAGCTCACTCAAATAAGTAGATTAACTTAAAAATAATAAAACTGTGTTTCCTTAAAATCATTTTCCCACCAGCACTTTCTTTTACTTAGTACAGTCAGGGACCAGAGTATATTTGTGGTGGAGTTTCCATAGCACTTCTCTTGGAAGGATTATTATGTTTCCAGAAGCAAAGAATCATGGCTTAGAAAGAAAAAAAAATGTGAACAGAAGCATGGCATGGATCTGAGAAGCTGCTGGAAAACTTTTCTAGGCCATGGAAATCAAGATGCTTCCTGAGCATCCATAAGGGGCGTGACTGTGGATGTGGGCAAGTTGGTGGGTGTCGGACTGTCCCTTTCTGCCAGTTGTCTTGTCACACTTACCAAAATTCCACCATTAGATAGTCACCTCTTTTGACTATCCATCACCCTCTCCTGTGGAACTCTTGAAAGCCAAACTTCCTGCGGAAGGAAGCCCCTCTCTCCTTCCAGAAATTGCTTTCTTCTGCCTGGAAAGCATTCACCTCCTCCTCTGTCTATCCCAATTTTTCCTATTCTTCAAAATGTAGATTCAATCCCTTCCCTCCCACAAAGCCTCTCCAGGTCTTTCTTTAAGACTGTGGGAGCCTTGGGGCACCTGGGTGGCTCAGTCGTTGAGCGTCTGCCTTCGGCTCAGGTCATGATCCCAGAGTCCTGGGATGGAGCCCCGCATTGGGTTCCTTGCTCAGCAGGAAGCCTGCTTCTCCCGCTACCATTCCCTCTGCCTGTGTTCCCTCTCTCGCTGTGTTTCTCTCTGTCAAATAAATAAAATCTTAAAAAAAAAAAAAAAAAACAGACTGTGGGAGCCTCAAGAGCAGAAACCATTTAATGCTGTTTCCTGGGTGCCCATTACAGAGCCTAGCCCTTGGTAGATAGTGACTAGATGAAGGGTGAACTGCCCTGAACTCACTCACACAGTCATTTTTCCATCCTCGTTCTTACACTCTGGGGACTTCGTCAATGCCAGTTCTCTGGTACTTTACTGATCACTTTTGCCTTGTCGAAGGTCTTCTGGTTCTCTAACGAGACATTCCCTTTGAAGTGGCTTTTTAAAAATAACATTTCCTGAATATAGGCTATTTTTCTTACCTGGGTTCTCCTGTGTGTGTCTGTGTGTGGAGGGGCCCTTGTGGACAGAGGTTTCCCAGCTTAGAGAAGATGGTAAGGAGAACACTTCCAGCATATAGTATGGGGGACACCATTTGTACTCATCTTCTGGACGCCCCAAATGATGGGGCACCTGCCTGTGGGTACCTTGGGCAGGTGGTGAGAATTTTCATAAAGGGTCATCAGGCAGGGGCTCAGCAAAGTTCAGTGACCTGGGTAGCTGTTCTTCTCTGGCTTGATGATTAAATTGAAGTCGCCATGGATCTCCAGTGCTATCGGCCTGTGCCCACGCAATGGGAATTTCTTGCTCTTGGGTTGGCGGGTGAAGACTCAGAGCTCTTGTGGCTCCTGGGCCCTCAGACGTGACCCTTCCATGAGGGTCTCTCATCAGGGCGGCTCACTCAACTCTTCTTGGACACCATTCCCACACTAGGGTCCCCATCCTTTCCCCTCACCCTACCCCAGACTCCAGGGGAGACGCTCTGCCACCCCCACCCTGGTCTTAGACCTTATTTCCTTCAAGTTCTTTCACCTAATGACCCATTCAGCCTCCCAGCCGCTGAGAAACCAGCTTCCTTTGCCCGATGATAGGGAGGGCTCCGTATCAAAATCTCCAGTCCTCAGATGAGGAAGTGAGAGGAAATATTTGTGCCCAACCTCTTCCAGAACGGGGGAAAGAAGACCAGTTCAACTTCCAAACTGAAGAAGTTATCTGGGCACAGCCACTGTGGAAAACAGTATGGGGGCTCCCCAAAGAATTAAAAATAGAGCTACTATATGATCCAGCGATCCCGCTTCTGAGCATTTATCTGAAGGAAGCAAAAACACCGTGTGGAAGAGATGTCTTCACCCCCATGTGCACTGCGGTAACGGACGTGAGGTAGCACCCACGTGTCCACCGATAGATGAATGGATGAAGAGGACATGGCCCGTATATACAATGAGATATCATCCAGCCACGCAAAAGAAGCCCATCCTGCCATTGGCGACAACGTGGACGGACCCCATGGGCAGTATGCCGAGTGAGATAAGTCAGGCAGAGAAAGACAAATATTGTATGATCTGACTTATTTGTGGAATCTAAAACAAGACAAAACAAAAACCCAAATGCACAAAAACCGAAGTCGTAGAAAAAGAGATCAGATTTGTGGGAGCAGAGGCAGGGGGCTGAGGGAGAGGAAATCGGAGGAAGGCGGTCAAAAGGCACGAACTTCCGGCTATAAGATAAATAAGTACTAGGGATGCAGTGTACAATGTGTTGACTATAGTTTTTTTTTAAAAAAAAAGGCTAAAGCATTCTTGTGTTGGATTGGATGATAAGCCTCCTTTCTTAGATCTCCTTTCTGGGACCCTTGCTGGGGAAAGCCCTTCATTCGTAGCCCCATTATGGTGGAGCACGTTTCTCTGCCTCTCTCCTCTGGGCGAAGCCATATGGCAATGGCCTAGGGCCAAAGTGCAAGTGCACCTGCTCCTTAGGAGACTGCCCGTGTTTCTGCTTCCCTCTTAGGCTTCTGGTGCTGCCGAACATGCCCGGGGCCACCTCCTTGTTCTGGGAGGATAAGAGAGACGAGGAGTAGAACCCTTGGTCAAGCCCAGCCTGGATCAGTTGAGCCTGAGCCAGTGTCTCCGAAAATAAAGGATTCTTGAGTTTTGGGGTGATTTGTTATGCAGCATGATGGTGGCCGTGGCTAGCCGGCCAGGGTAAAGCAGGGAGCACTTAGTATGCAGCACACACGACGAGTGCTTAGTCATTGATTGTTAGGCGAGCCTTGCTGGCAGGCGTCAGAAAAGACTATGAGAATATCACACCTGGAAGAGCTATTAAAGGGGTTCTGGATGGAGAGACAAGATCGAGTGGACCTGTGACTTGCCCAAGACCACGCAGGGAATTGTGTCTCATCTTAGACCAGCACCCAGGGCTGGAGTTCCCCGACACAGCGAGCGGACTCCCCCACTTCCTGCGGGCCAGCCCGATCTGAGCCATGGCTTCGTCCTGCTCCTCCCTGGGCCTCGCGGGTGAGCGTCATGTCATCGGGCTGGGATTTTGATGAATGGGAAGTGGTGGCGAGGGAGGAGAGGCAGGAAGAAGGTCCAGCCAGACAAGACTCCGGATGCAAGTGGGGATGTTCCATCCGCACCCCGGTCTGTCTCCCGCTGGTGCCAGATGCCGTGTGATGGGACCCCCCAGCCCAGACCCCAGGCTGCAGGCCAGCTTTCATAGCCTCGTCTCCGGAGGGGCACTTGCGCTCAGGTGCTAAAGGCGAGATGACGGGCTCACCTGTCATCATTAGCCTCTGCCCCCCCCAAGACCCCCTGGGAACCCAGTCCAGACAGCAGTGGAGATGGGCCAGAGAGAGTCTGGGAAGGAATGGGAACCAGGCTTCAGGGAGAAGCCTGCTGTTCCTTGCTATTTGTGTCCCTCTGCACTCTCTGGGCCCCATGGCGCAAAGTGGACCTGGCTTCTGAGACCCTTGCTGGGGGCAGCCCTTCGACCTCCCGTGTGCAGAAGCCGGAGAAGAAGGGAGCCTTGGGTCAGGCATTTCAAGGGCTCCCTTGAGTTCACTCCGCTAGAAAAGCTGAGCGGAAGAGAGTGGAAAGGACAGCAAGTGGGGAGTCAGAGAGTGGGGTTTGGGCCCCAACCTTGCGTCTTATTAGAAACCCGTGTGACCTTGGGCAAGTCACTTCCCCTGTGTGGGCCTCAGTTGTCCATTCTGTCAAATGGCCGTGTTGGAAGAACCAGCTTAGATAGGGGGCTCCCTTGGCCTCAATATCCTGTGATAGCATTGGGGTTGGAGGAGTTCCTCCATTCCTGTGGAATAACAGTAATAGTGACTCATATTCATCCAGTCCTCGACAAGTGCAAGACACTGAACCGAGCACGTGCACGGGATAGCCCAGTTCAGGCTCGCAGTGATCCTCCGAGCAGGCGCTCTTACTGTCTCCATTTTACAGATGGAGAAACTGAGGCTTGCAAGGCCCAGTCGCTCACTTATGTCCACCAGGCTCACGCAAGCGGAGCTCTGAGCCTGGGCTACCTGACCCTAGAGCCTTACTTCCAGGCCCCCTGCGGCATCTCTGCTGAGAGGCTTAACTCTCCCCCTGGCTTTTCCTCCCAGGATTCCCTCCTCCCTCCAAGACCCCCTCCTCGTACGCTTGCCGAGTCTGAGAACTCTGGGCTCTGGGCTGCAAAAGCGCAGGACGCCTGAAAGAAATTCCTTCAATCCCGGGGATGGATATGGTTTACTCATCTCCGTGCTGCCTCTGCCACGAGGCCAGCCCTGCCCTGGGGCGGGGCGCGGGGGAAATGACGGGCCCTGCCCGTTGGGGTGGGAGTCTGGGGAGGTCCTGAGGCTGACTAGGGACCTAAGATTGATGGTGGCTGTAGCTAAGACCCTGATGAAGTGCCTCTGGGCTTCCCACTCACTGGTGGTTAGCCCCAAATGTGCACGGAGCAGGGGGGCGGGGAGGACGATTCTACCCACCAGCACACGCCCTCCCTGGAAACTCCTCCGCTTGCCTCTCCCTTGAGGCCACAGGCCCCTTGCACCGACAGCCCCTTAATGAGCCAACCATGGAGTCTGAAAGTCTAATGCAACACGAAAATGACTGCTTGGAAGGGGAGACACGACTTGGAGATGCTCACAAGTCTCTGAGGCCCTCAGTTGCACGGGCCACGCTTGGTGCGGAGACCAGCCACGGCTCGGCGTGATGGCCTGAATGGGGAGGCTGAGGCACAGCATCAGCTCCACAGCTAATGAGAGGAATAGGCTCTCGGAGCTGTAGTGAGAGATGGAGGCAGCAAACCAGGCCCCTACGTCAGTCCCAGGGAGGCTCCCAACGGACATGTGACAAAACGTGAGAAGGTGCCTGAGGAAGTCACGGGCTGCAGAAAGGCTGGAGAGCGGGGTGAGGAGGCTGAGGGGGTTGCCCTGAGAATCCTAATTCCTTTGGCGGCCTTAGAGCCTCCCTAGGACTCAGTTCCCATTCATTCATTCATTCATTCATTCATTCATTCATTCATTCACCAATTCAGGGTCCTTGGTGAGCCTGTTACGCACACAGGCTTCAGGGCTGCCCAAGGCTGCAACTTGGCCGTGGGATCTTGGTCAGGTCGTTTCCCACCCCTAAGCCTTAGGGCCTCCGGCCTCGAAGATCAGTAACAGCGGGAGCCCGGGAGTGGGCGCAGCTGGGTGGCACGTGCAGGCTGCGGGGGGCTGTGGGATGTGCAGGAAAGGTGAGCCCGGCAGAAACGGGTAGACGTGAGTCCACCCCCAGCTGCCCTTGCTCTGGATGCTTCTCTGAGTCTCTACTTCTTGGCTGCATGGGTCGTCGTGGCCTCCCAAGGGTGTCGTGAGGGTAACCTGAGTTACCGCCGATGCAGCCCTCGGTCCGGCCCCGGGAACAGCGCTGCCGCTGTTGAGCTCTGCCCTTCTCCGAATTCACCGTCCAGGAGGAAATAGACTTTCTGAACTCCGGTTATCATGACTTTGCAAAGCCTTCATTTTTTTCAGGGAGGTGTTGGCCCCACCTGGAGGTATGAAGTCTGAGAATACTTTCTCCAGCAACTCCCCTTCCTTTTCTGGGTCTTTCCCTGTCCCATGACCCCTAACTCCCATGAAAATCACGTCCTTTCTTTTTGAAGCCCAGCATTCTCCTGCTCGTTCTGCTCTTCCTATCTAAACCCTGCCCTTGGAAATGGTCCAGCCGACTCGCTTATATTAAAGTGTAAATGACTGACGTGGCTGGGGTTTTGCTTCTTGTTGGGGGTTGCATTTGGGGAGGAAACAAAGCCATCTGTGGGCTGAATGATTAGAAGGTCCTTCAGGCCCCGATGTACACATGAAAGAGTTATTTGTGGGTTGGAGGGACCTCCCGGGAGGGGGCCCAGGATTCTCCTAACACTGAGGCTTTTCCTGTTCTTTGAGCAAATCGGCTCCACAGAGTGCCCGCCCCTGGGGACTGCCACCCTCCTTCTGGGAGCCCATCTGGATGTCAAGAGGCAGCTGCTTCAGGGACTCCCAAGGCGCCCCACAGACCCCACCCTGACTCCAAGCCCTACCCTCACCCCAGCTGGCCTTGCGGCTCCTTTGTCGCTCTGCTCAGATCCCAGCTTCTGGGGAAACACACTCGTCCTGGGGTTTGGGAACAAGACGGCCTGATTCATGCCAGGCCTCTTGTGTTTACATTCCTCTGGTCTTTCTCCTCTTTGGAAAAGAAAAGAAAAAGCAGGCAAGAAGAGAGGGAGGGAGGAAGGAAAGAAGGAGGGAAGGAAGGAAGGAGGGAAGGAAGGGAGAGAGAGACAGAGGAAGGAAAAAACTTGAGCTTTGGCTAAAGGAGTTTAAAATGGAGTTTTGCCTCTTTCTTCTTCCTTTTTTTCCCCAACAACAAATTACCAGGCTCTGAAAGGAAAAGGTAGGGATGCCCCTGACTGTCGGGAGAGAGCCGGAGGCCAGCCCTGCCTGGGGCGTGGCCCGGGGCCTCAGCCTCCTGCGCTTATCCCGGGGAGCAGGGAATGGATGATTTGGAGGCGCCCTCCACCCCCAGGATTCTCACAACCTTGCTGCCACCCCCTTACTTGTCATTCCCTCCTGCCCTAAAATCAGGGGAGGGCGAGGACAGTGAGCTCAGCACTCCCACGGGCCCAGGCACAGACCGTGTTCTTCCGGTCCTGCGCGCTTCGCCAGCTCGTCTTGGTGGACTTGTGTGTTGCCACAGGGACCGGGAGTTCCAGCAAAGAGGAAATGGGCCTTTCTCGTTCACGCTGTCACCACAGCACCTAGAACAGCACGTGGGAGACGGAAGGAGAGGGGAGGAAGTCAGCTCAGCTCCAGCCCCTTGGCTTGCTGCTGCCAGCACCTACCCTCAAAAGTCCCGGGCTCCAGACCCTTCCCTGCACATGTCCACACACACCCAGGCGAGTGCGCGCGCGTACACACACACACTCATGCCCACACCTGTGCACCTGCAGAGAGAGGGTCTCCCTTCTTCGGAGCCCCTGCGCGGGGTGGTGGGGGTGTGGGGGCTGGTGGAGGGCGGCAGGCTTCTAAGCACCTTGAGAATAACCCTGAGGCCAGAGCCCGCTGTTCCAGGCCTTTGCCTAAGGAAGAGGAACTCAACTCCACTGTGCCTCCCTCAGGGTCCCTTAGCTCAGGGACAAAGGTGCAGAGATTCCCGAGCTGCTGAGAGTCTGACCAGCCCAGGACAGAGAACGTGCGCACGGGCGGGGGGGGGGGGGGGGGGGGGGGGGGGGGGGGGAGCGGTGCCTAACTCTGTCCCGGCCTCACAGATGTCAAAACTTTGGCGGGGAGACTGAGGCATGTGCCCAAACATGGAGGGCCAGGGAAGGGCCAAAAAGTCTCCCCGGAGCTGTCAGCTCCCTGGCCCACCTCTCGCTGCCCTTGGCTGGGAGGATGACATTGTTCGGAGAAGAAAGCAGGGCTTCTGCCAGAGCCCGTCTGGCCTGGGCCCCTGGCAGCACCCAGCCAAGAAAGTTCTGAGCAGGCGCCAGCTCTCACCACGAGGGTTCTGGGGAGACCGGTCAAGTCGTGCCCCTGCTCCCTGCCCCTCTTCCCAGCCGTCCTCCGGGCCGGGCAAGCTCCCCGCCTCCCCAGGCTGAGCCGACCGCACCCCACTGTCCGAGGTCCAATGGCTCGCCGAGTGTCTAAAGCCTCAGTGAGCTTATTTCAAATCCCCCCAGTAGGAATGTAGAACACAGGGTGCTTTGCAGATAAGGAAACTGAGGCTTAGGACTGTTACGTCGTGTCCAGGGAGGCACAGCTAGGGAATGATGGGGTCAGGAGTCAAACCTGAGCTGGCAATGCCCCTTGGTCCGTTCTCCTCCTGCATAAATACCTCCTCCTCCCCTGGGGGATTTCACACTGGTCCCTAACCTAAGACCTCACCAGCCTTCCTCGGCACCAGCTCATGGCCCGATCGCCCCATCCCAGCCACACGGGGCCCAGCAAACATCTGTAACCTGTCTTTCATCCAACCAGATGCCAATTCCAGAGAGATCATCTTTTCCTCCTATGTCTACAAAGCATACATTTCCTCTTAAATTTGTATGCCCAGAAAAAAACAACAACATTGTGTAGGCAAACAGACCGTGGCACACCCAGCCCACCATTTCAGTGTCGCTCCCACTGGAGGCCACTAACACCCATCTCTTAAGGCTTAGGGGACATGCCTCACGGAAGGCTCCATGGCTGGGGTCTGGCACCCAAATGCTCCGTAAGTCAGTGAATCCCAGCGTCATCAGATGGCACGGTGACGCAGCGGAAAGAAGGCCAAGCTGCTGACCCCAGCATCCTGTGTCACGGGCTCAGTCTCAGTTTCCCCACTTTTGAAGTGAGGCAAGTTCTTTGGATGCCCCTGACTGCCCATTCCGTTCTGTGCTTCCACATGCTCCGAGCTGCCCGATGGCCTGACCCTCCCAGATGACATGTGTTCCAGGCCCTGCGAGCGAGCATCTGTTTTCCCACGTCAATGTTTTCCAGACATGCTTTCCTCATCTCCACAAAGTCAGGGGGAGGCGGGGACCAGGAGTTCCTGCTGACAAACAAAACAGACAGATGCCCAGAGAGGTTATGCGACCTGCCCGAAGTCACACAGCAGACTCAGCACCAGGACCTGACTTCCTTTCATTGCCTTCCAAGGGACGGAGTGGCTCCTTTCAAACTGAGCAGCAGGAGAGGGAACCCTGGGGAGAGGAGCGCAACTGAGCTAGAAAATGGGAGCAATGTTGGAGGGCCGAGCACATTCCTGTCCCCTCTCCTCACAAGGCTTGCCAGCTGTTTGAAGTAATGAGAGAAAGGCAGGCAGCGGGAGAAGCCCCCCGGGTCTGAAACCCAGCTTTCACCGCAAACAGTGCGCAGAGAGCGCCTAATGACTCCAAGCTGTTCTGGAACATTCTCTCGGCCCCAGGGAGCTGCCTTGGAGACTGGCTGCTGTGCACGGCAGCTGTGTGAACCGCTTGCCGGCAGCAAGCCTGGCCACCAGCGACCACCGGCGACCACAGCCACGGGGCCACTGGCGGGTGGGGCGGGGGAGGGGCAGCTGCCTCTTTCCTTACCACCCATCTCCAGAGTTAGCCGGGTTAGCAAGGCAAAGGGCCCCGTGGCCAAGAGGGGTTAGGCTCCAGCTGCCCCTCCTTTCCTGTGAGCAGATAGATCAGACCCAGCACAGGATCAAAAGGGCCCTCCGGGCACGTCTCCCATCCCTGCCAGGCAGCGCCCAGCACCCAGGCAAGAACAGCTCGATGAACCAAGGGCTCCAGTCGTGAAGGCCCCCCCCCCACCAGCCCCTGAGAGCTTAGGCATCCGGGCTAACCCAAGCGCTGTCATTTACGGGCTATGTGACTTTGTGCAAGTTACTCAACCACTCTGGGCGGATTGCTTAACCTCTGAGGCAAATGCCTATCTCATAGGGTTATTGTGAGGATAAATGAGTAAAGGCTTAACATAGTCCTGGGCACTGGACAAATGGCTCTTGCTGGTGTTATTCCCACCATCTCCTGCCCCCACCCCCTTGCTTCAGCCCACCTTCCCTGGTGTTGTCCACTCATTCTCTCCTGGTATCTTTTCTGCAGTATTTCACGAATATCTGTCTCCCCGTGAGGGGACGAAGGCCTTGCCTGTGGAGACCTGGTGTCCCCTCCTTCACTGCTGTGTCCCCAGGACCCTGGTGTATGGTGTATGGCAGATGCCGCCCGTGGTCCCCCCCCCCACTCCCCAGAAGTTCCCCGAACCTTCCAGGGCCTGTGTCTCTTCACCCGGAGCTTCTCTCTGGCTCCTGGAGTCTAGTCTGCCTGGAAGGAATCCCCAACCACTGACCGACCAGAGCTGTTAGATGGACACCCCAGGTCCCTTGCCCTTTGGGGGAGATTCTCTGTGTCACGGGCTACACACCGGCTCCCAGCGTCCCCCAGCAAGATGGAGCCCCAGTTGCCCATCGTGGTGCCCTGCTGGAAACACACATTTTTCCTGACTTCTTCCATCACCCATCTTACTTCCCCATTCAGCTACCAGCTCGTCCCAAATAAAACGCACTCATAAGTTACTTGTGTTAGCATCAGCTTCTAGGGGAGCCCAGATCGAGATAGTGCTTTGTGTTTGTAGAAGATACACTGAAGGGTTCTTGAGAGTAACCTGCTAACCTCACAGTCCTCCACAGTTTTCATTGTTATGATGAACATTTATTTCTTTCGCCGTTACGTTAAAAATATATTTATTTAGGGGTCCCTGGCTGGCTCTGTCACTAGAGCACATGACTTTTGATCTGGGGGTGGTGAGTTCGAGCCCCACATCGAGTGTAGAGATGACTTAAAAATAAAAAATAAAATAAATATGTTTATTTAGAAAACTGTGAACCTCACGTTGGAAAGACAAGTTCCCGCCACAGAGGAGGAGAAGCCCTTTCCTGTGCAGTGGAGTGTGCCCTGGATGCCCCAGACGGGAAGGCCATGAGTGCACGCAGAGCAAAGATGATAGCACCAATGTCCGAAAGTGGCAAGAGTAGTCAGGGAGGGCTTCCTGGAGGAAGGAGCAAGGGAGCTGGGCCTTGAGGATGGTTTGGAATGAAACAGATGGTGAGTGGAGCTGTCAGGTGTCATTGAGAGTGTGAGGTCCCCCTCCAGGCAGGCGTAAAGAAGGGATGAGGGTTGCTTGTGGGGTGCTGGGAAGCCCAGCTCTGCTGTTCACCAGCTGGTGACCCCAGGCAATAACTCAGCCTCTCTGAGCCTCCCCTCCTCATCTGTACAGTGGGCCTCATAAGCGTGCCTACCTCGGGGGTGGCTGCAAGGATTAGACAAGGTGATGTGGGCAGAGAGCCTGACCCGGAGCATGTGACCGAGGTCCAGCCACTACTGGTGCGGGGATGCTGTGTGCTCCCGTCGGACTTGCAGTCTGCAACTGGACAGCCCGGGAGGGGCGGGGACGGCATCTGGAAAGGCAGGGAGCCAGCTCCTGCAAGGATTAGACACAGAGGCTGCCACTACCAGCCTCTGCAGTCAGGCCTCTCAGCTAATCTCATGCGAAATGAGATGATGAAATCGCTCATCTCATGAGAGGTGAAATCCCATGCATCTCAGCTCCATTGCCTCCAGAGTTCTAGGGCAGAACGGGGTGAAGGAACAGAGGGAAACATGGAACAGAGGAAAAACTTACCAAACTGTTAAGTACCTGCACTTTGGGGAGATTAGAGTAATGGCACCAGTGACTCAAATTCAAGATGGGATTCCTGAGAGCAGAGATTTTATTATGGGGTAGGAACGCTTAGAAGTTTCAAGCTGGTATTGTTTCTAGTTATAGTAATCTAGTTCAACACCCCCGCATGTCACATTTTAAGATGCTCAAACCAGCCCAGGAAAGGAGGACGATTTACCCGAAGCCAGGCACGGCGGCGTCAAGACAAGGGACAGGGCAAGGACTTGAAGCAAGGACGCTGGTGGCCAGCCAGCTCAGGACACCTTGCTCCCTGCTGAGCCTGCCAGGAACACGGCCACCTTCGAAGCAACCCCCCTCGGTCCCACTTCCGTCCTCCACTTCCCCTTTCCAAGCTGTGCCATCCGTCTGGCTTTGCCCTCCGCTGCCACCTCCTGCCCCCGCCTTCCACCCACCCGAGCTCCATATCCGCACCACTCCCCTCCGCTCCCACCTGGCCACTTGGCTCTGAGTGTCGATCTTGGAGAAGCAGTGTTGGCATAGGTCTGTGTTTGTAAGATTCCCCACCTCTGTTTACTGGTGTTTATCCAGTCGTGTCCTATCTGCCCTTCTAGCCTGGAAGCCAGAGCTGCTCATGCTGCCTCCCAGTACCATCACTCCCTCCCTGTGGGCTCTGACCTCTGCCCACAGTGGGCACCAAGAGATGGCCACCAGTCAGCCGACATGGTGCCCAGTCCTGGGCAGGGTACGGTGGCTGGCACAGGTGGGCATGTGAGGATCCCCCTGGAGAAAAGGGGGCTGTGTTTCTGGAAACATATGAATAATCACAAGTCTTTCAATGCCAGTTTCCATTTATTGCCATGTACTCTATGCAGGGACTATGCTAAGTGCTTTTCCACATGCTATCTTGCCAAAGCCTTACACCATCTCTCTGCCGGATGTGGTTATCATTGCTCTTCTTTTTCAGATGGAAAGGTTTAGAGAAGTTATATTTAGCTACAGATCGCACAATGCATGGATGGTGGAGCCAGAATTCAAACCCAAGTCCTTTTGGCTCCCAGTCCCCAGCTGGTCCTCAAGACATTATACTCCTTACTCCTCACATAACCCACCTACACCTGGAGTCCGCCTCCACACACTGCTGCAGAGGAGGCAATTTCCACGGCCTCCAAAGGCTCTTCCAGAGGCGAAATGAGTCCCAACCATCTCAGAACCACCTGCCAGGAAACCTGGGACTCAGCCAGTCAGGGGGACTGCTGCCTCAGAGTCTGATATACGACTAGTGAGAGTCCAAATGGATTCAGCCTTTTAGAGGATAATCTGGCAGAAGCTAGCAAAATTAAACATTCCCCACTCTCCGATACAGCAATTCTTCTTCTAGGAATGAATCACCTATAGGCACAACAGTATCCATAAATGGTCGTTCATCACAGACGACATATGGGTGTGGTGGTGCCTATCCATAGATGTTCACTGCAGATGACCTATGTGTTCATCAGTGGGGGGCGGGTGTGCAAGGCCCCATGCATCTGCCAGGTGGCTGTGAGGCAGCCATTAAAATGAATGGGGCAGACATATAAGAACTGATGTGGGAAGATCTCCAAGACATCTGGGAAGCAGGAGAAAGCAAGGTGCAGAACACTGTGTGGTGGGTACTTAAAATGCCCCCAGACAGATCCAGTGATATGTAAGCGTAAATAAAAGCCAAGAAAATGGGCTGCAATGATACATAGTAAACTATAAACAGTAGTGACTCCAGGAAGAGGATAGGTTGGAGATAGTGGACATAAATTAGAAAAAGCAGAATTGTTCCTGTTTGCTCTGTGCCCTTATGTATCTTTTCCCTGATGAGAAGGCATTCATGAGCCACTCACGTGATTAAAATCCAAAGCCAGGGGCGCCTGGGTGGCTCTGTGGGTTAAAGCCTCTGCCTTCGGCTCAGGTCATGGTCCCAGGGTCCTGGGATCGAGCCCCACATCGGGCTCTCTGCTCAGTGGGGAGCCTGCTTCCCCCTCTCTCTCTGCCTGCCTCTCTGCCTGCTTGTGATCTATCTCTTTCTGTCAAATAAATAAATAAAATCTTTAAAAAATAAAAATAAAAAAAATAAATAAAATCCAAAGCCAAAGCCCAGGTTCAGGCAGCTCTCAGTGGGGCTGCATTGGCACGGGAGGGAGGCGCCGAGGGTGGATGTCTCACTGGGGGCAGCTCGATCCCATGGGAGAACCCTGCAGTGTCCCCAGGGAACCCTACCCTTGTGGCTCTCAGGAAAGCTTCCTAGTATCCCTAAAGTGGTCCGTACCACTTTGGGCCTCGGGGCCTGGTGCGACACCCTTACAAGGAGCCACATGGAAGTTACCAGGCCCATTTGTTGGGTGACGTGGTTCAGAACCACAGGCAACAGGACAGAACCAGGGTGGGAGGTGGGGCATACGATCCCATGGCGGGAGAAAGGACGTAGGTCTCAGGAACTATTAGGAGCGGCCTTCCTTGCTGGAAGAGGGAATCAGATAGACGCCTGCGGGAAGGAGAGTAGGTCTGGGCTTGGGAAGTGTGTCTCTCGGAGGAAGAGCTGGAGCCCTTCCAGAGGCCAGCAGCTGAATGAGCCTTCCCAGGGTCCCTTGCCCTGCCCAGGCTCCCATCCCTCCGTGCCCGCCCCCACCTACCCAAGAAAGCCCCTTCTGAGCTCTGCCACCACACAGTGCCCAGGGTCACTGACTCTGGCATCGGTCAGACCAGCTGTGCCCGTGAGCAGGGTGCCTCCCCTACAAACCCCCCATTTCCTCACGTGGAAATGAGAAACTCGTAGAAATGTCTCACAGGCCTCTTGGAAGGTTACCCCTGATAATATTTATAAAACATCCTTATAGCGTTTGATGCATAATAAAAGCTTGATAAATATGCCCATTAATCATTCCTGGGTCACAGCTGCTACCTGGGCAGTGCAAAGGGGTTTTTGAAAAAAAAAAAAAAAAAGGTCTCAAATCTAGCACAACTTCAGACATCCTACTTTTTTTGGTCAAAGATTTAGTTATTTATTTATTTATTCGGGGGAGAGCAAGTGGCGGGGAGGGGCAGAAGGACAGAGAATCCCCAGCAGACTCCCTGCTGAGCGTGGAGCCTGACGCAGGGCTCAATCCCACGAACTCGAGATCATGACCTGAGCCAAAATCAAGAGTCGGATGCTTAAGCAACTCAGCCCCTCCAGGCGCCTCCCCCTACCTTTTTTTTGAACTCCTAAAACAACAAATATGTTTCCCCCTCCTTTCCAAAGACAGCTCACGAGCCACTACCTAAAACTCCTGCGTCTGGGTGTGTTTCAGAATTCAGAACTTTCTGGATTTGAAATGTACATATATAAATACATCAAACCCCCTAGTGGGCCCAGGGCAGCACCCCGTGATCAAACATAGTAATATTTTTGAGCCAAACACATGAATATTTACACCAAGGGGGATAAAGGGGATAAACACCTTCAACAAAACAGTCTCCTTTCAGCTCAGCTCTGATTTTTGCCACCAAATGACTTACAAAAAGCCTTGGTTCTCAGAACCTTTGGGGGCTGGGAATTATGGGTTAGGGACCGTGGGTCTGCTTTATAGACGCATTGTAGTCCCAGACCATTTTTCCGCTCCCAAAAGTACCTTTGTGCAACAACACTGGGAAGAAGGCATTGTTATCACCATTGTTATCACCACTTTACAGATGAGGGAGTGGAGGCTCAGAGGAGTGATGTGGCCTGTCCAACGTCACACAGCCAGCGAGCATCAGCCAAGACTAGGACCTGGGATTTTAAGTTTGTTGGGAAGGTGGCGGGAAGCAGGGCGCAGAGACCTCGCTCCCCGCCGAGTCCCCAGGCAGCCAGCACGCCGATGCTGCTCAGGGCTGGGAGCACCAGTCACCGGCCTCCCAGGCCCCTGTCTCCATCTGCCAGGTCCAGAGGATGATAGTAATGCAGTTGTAACAGAGAAGGATTTTCACCCTATGCATGTGTTTTCATTTCAGCCAAATGACCAAGATATTTCCTGGCATCCAGGTCTGGTTGCAGGCAGAGTCGGGTGCTGGTGGTGGTGGAGGAGGAAGAGAGAGCAGGCAA
>CM053617.1:23203379-23225753 GCA_028646535.1 Procyon lotor | reverse complement strand
GGGGGGGGGGGGGGGGGGGGGGGGGGGGGGGGGGGGGGGGGGGGGGGGGGGGGGGGGGGTGCACAGCGCACATGGGGGCAGGGAGCCATCGGGGCTGTGCTGGTCTGCACGGGATGGTCGGCTTAAGGGCAGGGCTGATTTTTGGGCAGAGGCAGCTGGACACGGTAGAGTGTCCTGGGAGCCACCTGTGGGATGAACCCTCTCTGTGAGCCTTTCAGCCTCGGGAGAGCATGCTCAGGTCCCTCACTGGGCACTGGACGGCTTGACCTACCAGACCTGCACTCCCCACGGGAAGGTCCAGGAGGCTTGGACACAGCGGCTGGATTCACAGCACCTGGTTTTGTCCCAAGGGCAGCTGAGCTTGTCCCAAGGGCAGCTGAGCTTGTACCAAGCCTGCCTCCCCCCGCCCCCACCCCCCCAGCGAAGAGAGCAGCAGCGGCTCTGCTCATTCTGGGAGATTGTGTCTCCCTTGCTTTACTCTAACTATGAGCTGGCGACCCTCGGTCAAAGTCTTTACTAGTCCAAGTCCCAGGCCCACCACAGGTACTCTAGCACACAGTGGCCGCTGGTATGGCTTGGTGTCTAAATTCACGGGCTCTGAAGTTCCGGTTCTGACCGTGCTATGCGCTGCTGTGCAAACTTGAAGTTACCTAACCTCTCTGTGCCCGAGTTTCCTTGTCTACAAAGTGGGCGTGGTGATAGCACCGACTCACAGGCTCGTGGGAGCTAAATGAGCTCATTCACGGTAAGTTCTCTGTAACACGAGCCATTATCAGAGAAGCCAAAGACGAAAGAGCTTCTGAGAATCAGCGGGACATACCCCCTCATCGTGCAGCCGAGACTCCCTGAGATCCAGACAAGGGGAGGCAGATCCTGTGAGTGATGGAGCAGGGGCAAGGTCCAGCCCTTCTTCTCAGGCCTGCGCTCGAGTCTGTTCCATGCCTCCCAGAGGGCCAGTGCTTTGCCATCCCATGGAGCAACATTTACCTGCCATTACCTGAAAGCAAACTAACGAACAAGCAAGTCTCTCTGAAAAAGTGGTACTATCTTTGAAAAAATATATGGATGTTCCGCATGTCCGCACATGCTTCGTAGAAAAGTCTGGAAGGAAATAAACCCGATTCAGCAGGGAATGAGGACTCATGTTTTATTTTGTGTTCTTTTGTCATGATAAATCTTTCCTCCTGCTTGGACCAGCTTTGTAAGACAGATGGGTGGACGGGTGATAGATAGAAAGATAGATGGATAGATAGATAGATAGATAGATAGATAGATAGATAGATAGATAGATAGATAGATAGATAGACAGGACACAATCCTTTAGAAAAGCTTCAGGTGGTTGGTCACAGAGGCCCAGCTTGTCAGCATGGCCCAGGGGCTGCAAGGTAAGTTGTGTGTGTGGGCTTCGGCTTCAGACATGCCTGCCTTCAGGATCACTAGGATCAGAGAGGCAGGGAAGGTGGACACGACTTGGCAGGGGAAGCCCACAAGAGGAAAGGCGAGGTCTAGGTGAGAAACTGCTCAGCCCTTATGGCAGCATGAGCTGGTGCCCCAGCCTCTGGCTAATTGGGTGTGTGTTCAGGGCTGACTTAACTAGAAACTTCCAGAGCCCGTTCACCTTGAGGCATGGTGTCACTTGTTCCCATGGCAGGGTTTAGAAGGCAGAGCTAGACTGGGAGGAGCTGGTGAGGGGGTCCCTGTCCCTTGCCAATCTACTTTTGACTTCCGAACTCCCAACATATGGCTTGGTTCTTCTCCTCTCTCTCAGGATGAAAGGTGTGTGTGGATAGGGGCATGCTGTTGGGTGAGACAAGATATGTCTCAGAGAAACATGTCATTGTGTTGTAAGGACCCAAACTCAGAGGAAGGAATCTGAAGCAACACCTAATCCAACCCCAAGAAGCCAGTGGTGTCACTCAGCCCACTGATGAATGCCTCCCTTGGCTGGAATCTCACTGGTACCTGAGAGGGCCCATTCTGTGCTGATCTGACCAGGGTCTTCCATTCCCCTAGAAATGATTCTCTTTTGCCAGGAAAGGACAAGCCAGTCCTGGATCCTGGGCATCACTACCAGGAACCCTAGACTTTTTCAACATGGCGCAGCTTGCCAATGGCTCAAGAGGAAAGGGCCAGGCCTAGGTACCATCCCAGGAGTGGTCTAGGCGGCTTCTAAAGTCCTTTGTTCACAGAGGCATCCCCCCTGGACTGTCGTGTGGTCTGATGTTTCCCCTTCCCCTACTTTGTGGTTTGTCTTCAGTGTTCTTTAGTTGCCTCCTCCTCCCTCTTCTTCTTCTTCTTCTCCTTCTTCTTCTTCTTCTTCTTCTTCTTCTTCTTCTTCTTCTTCTTCTTCTTCTTCTTCTTCTTCTTCTTCTTCTTCTTCTTCTTCTAAATAACAGCTTTATTGAGTTATAATTCACACACTGTACAATTCACTCACTTAGAAGTGTACAATTCAATGGTGTTTAGTATCTTCACAGCTTTACAATATGTTCATCACACCAGACAGAAACCCCATATCCATCAGTAGTCATTATCACTCTCCGCTCACCTCCCCGAAACCCCACCAGCTGCTTACTGTCTCTGTTGATTTGCCTCTTTTGGACCTTTCCTATAAAAGGACTCACACAACAGGTGCCTTTTGTGACCGGCTTCTTTCACACAGCAGAATGTCCTCAAAGCTCATCCACGTTGTAGAAGATGAACGCTTTATTACCAAATCATGTACCCTTGTGTGGCTACGCCATATTGCACTCATCCATTTGTCACGTGACAGAAATGTAAGTTGTTTCTACTCTTTAGCTCCTACAAATACTGCTACTATGCACATTCATGTACAAGTATTTGTGTCGGCGTCTGTATTCATTTCCCTTGGGTGTATCCCCAGCAAGGGGATTGCTGGGTCGTCTGGTAACTGCATGTTTAACCTTTGGAGGAATTGATGGAATGTTTTCAAGAGTGGCCGCACCATTGTCCATACCCACCAACAGTGTATGCGGGGGCTCCAAGTTCTCCACCTGTTGGCTAATACTTGTTCTTATCCGTCTTTTTGAGTATAACCATTCTAGTCATAGATGTAAAGTAATCATTTATTATGATTTTTATTTACATTTCTTTGATGGCTAATGGTGTTCAGCATCTTTTAATATGCCTATTGACCATTTACATAGCTTTTTTTTTTTTAAAGATTTTATTTATTTGACAGAGAGAAACACAGTGTGAGAGGGAACACAAGCAGAGGGAATGGTAGTGGGAGAAGCAGGCTTCCCGCTGGGCAGGGAGCCCGATGCAGGGCTCGATCCCAGGACCCTGGGATCATGACCTGAGCCGAAGGCAGACGCTTAACGACTGAGCCACCCAGGCGCCCCCATTTACATAGCTTTTTAGGAGACATGTCTTTTGATATCTTTTAATTGGGTTATTTGGGGTTTTTATAAATTTTTTATAAATTTTTTTAAAAAGATTTTATTTATTTATTTGACAGAGAGAGACACAGTGAGAGAGGGAACACAAGCAGGAGGAGAAGCAGGTTTCCCCATGAGCAGGGAGCCCAGCGCGGGGCTCAATCCCAGGACCCTGGGATCATGACCTGAGCTCAGGGCAGATGCTTAATGACTAAGCCACCCAGGTGCCCTTGGGTTTTTTTTTTTTCTTTTTGCTTGAAT
Organism: Procyon lotor; assembly: GCA_028646535.1. Lineage (NCBI taxonomy): Eukaryota > Metazoa > Chordata > Mammalia > Carnivora > Procyonidae > Procyon > Procyon lotor. The sequence goes on along the minus strand of CM053617.1, from coordinate 23,222,091 downwards.
TTCAAAAGTTGTTTTATATCCTAAATTCAAATCCCTTATTAGATATGAGATTTGCAAATAATTTCCCCCATTCTGTGGTTTGTCTTTTTGCTTTCTTGATGGTGTCCTTTCAAGCACAAAAGTGTCTAATTTTGATGAAGTCCAGTTTATCTGGGTTTTTTTTCCTTTGGTTGCATGTGCTTTTGACGTGCTATATTAAGAAACCATTGCCTAATCCAAGGTCACAAAGATTTACAGCCATGCTTTCTTCTCAAAATTCTATAGTTTCTAGTTCTTTAGGGCTTTGATCCATTTTGAATTAAGTTTCGTATACAGTGTGAGGTAGGGGTCCAACTTTATCTATTGGCATGTAGATATCCAGGTGTCCCATCTTTTGATGTCCCACCTTAGATATAACGTGTTGATCTTAATATTTTATTTTAAAATTCGTATGTTTGAGATGTTAAGAAATTCTTCCATACTCCACAAGGTCAGAGAGATTCTTGCTTCTAGGTTCACTTAAAAGTGGAGTTTTACATTTCATTCATGTAAAATGTATTTTTGACACTTATGTTTTTAAGCTTCTCGTTTGTGTGTAAGGTGGGGACTATAGCTGGTTCCCCTCCCCCCGTCACCACCCAGGTACTCTGCAGCACCACACCTCCCCCAGTGTTCTGCTGTGCCACCGGTGTCTTGTAGCAGCAGGACCGTGGGGGTGGAGTCAAATCGTGCAGCTTCAATTCTTGCTCTAGCTGCACGACTGGTGGTGATCCTTGAACCTCTCCAGGCCTTGGTTTTTCTCACCCATAGAGAGAAGCCATCATCTCTGCCTGTCTGCTTCAATGACTGTTGAAGACAAAAGTCATTAAGAAGTTGTAAAAAGTTGGGGCACCTGGGTGGCTCAGTGGGTTAAAGCCTCTGCCTTTGGCTCGGGTCATGATCTCAGGGTCCTAGGATTGAGCCCCGCTTTGGGCTCTCAGCTCAGTGGGGAGCCTGCTTCCCCCTCTTTCTCTGCCTGCCTCCCTGCCTACTTGTGATCTCTCTCTCTGTCAAATAAATGAATAAAATCTTTAAAAAAAAAAAAGTTGTAAAAAGCAAAACCATGATAGTGTGATGATGCCAATAACAACGAAGATTCCGAGAGTCATCAGACATGCTCATTCTTGGCATACGGGGGTGGGGGGTGAATCCAGTGAAGCCTAGGGAACCCCAGGGGTTACACAGAGCAGGAGAGGCTCTGAAGTACAAATGACCCAGTGAGCAAAGACTAGGCAGGGTGGGGAATCCTGGGAGTAAGGGCAGAAGGGTCCTGGTGCTCAGGCTGGGGCAGAGGCTGTAGGCAAGAGGACCAACCCTGAATGTTCAGGTGGCCACAGAGAGGGAGAGCTGAGGCCAGCTCAGGGGAGTCTCGGAGGAGCCCAGAGGCTGACTGGGCAGCTCTCCCATCCTCCGAAGGCATTACGCGAGGCTGGCTGATGGACAGGCCTGATGGCTTCCATCTCAGCGCTGAAGTGAGAACCGGTCTGCCCGGATCGTATTGCTCAGTAGTACCAGGAGTTTTTACATAAGTTGGGGTCTCCCCCCAGCCTGGGAGCTTCTGGAGGGCGGGATATATAAAGCTTGGCACACAGTAGGTGTTCAATAAATGCCTATGAGTGAAAGAAAGAAAGAATGGAAACTGGGCTTAAGCAACACGCTTGGGGACTCTGCTAAGTCAAGCTCCCTCGGCCTCAGAACTATCCACCTTGATCTGAGGGGAGGTTTGTTCTTCCTTGAAACGCCCGCCATCTCCAGACTTCCTCTCCTGCTGTTCCCATGGCCCCGCCTTCCCCTAACCCCCTTCCCCCTCCAATCTTGGCGTCCAGCCTCCTGGAACCTGCTCTCTGAAACGGTCCTCTGCCCTTCTTCCTTCTCATTCAGAACCTCAGGCACCTTTCTCCAGAAGCTTCCCATTTCTCCCAGAATCTCCTCCCCCTCCTTCCCAGAGTCCCTCAGAATGAACCCATTTAGCAGTCCCTTATAGGCCGAGTTGTGAGTTTGGCCAAAATCCAGATCTTTTTGTTTCCCTTTGTGGGGGTGTCATTCACTCACCGACCTTTGCTTGGTAGAAAGAGGAAAGCCTGAAATTCTCCAACGAATCCCCACCCAAACCCTGCTCTTGCAGAATGGATACCCCAGATCTCTTTGCAGCACACTGTGTCTGGAAAAATCCGAGCAGCCCCCACATAAGGCCAGCGTTCCAAACGGGGAAAAACAATTTCCATCCTGACGAGCCGCAAACCACCCCCGGGGCACCCACCACGCACACGGCACACGGAGGCCAGAGCCAAGGGCATGGCTTAGCCCAGGATACACTCCCACCTCGGCCTGGTGGAAGCAGAGGAGGACGAAGTGGACAAGAGGGGGAAATTGGGGGTGACAGAGCCAGGGAGGGCGGAGCGAGAGAGAAATGGAGAAACACACTGTGGGCCAAACTTGCAAATATCCAAAAACCACAGCCAAAGCTGCCTGTCCTCACTCCCTCCGCCTCCACTCCTGCTCTCCGAAGAGGCTGGCTCTGTGGTGAAGATTCCCCCACGCTGTAACAAGTCCTGGAGGACTTCTTTCTTCTTCTAGGAGCTGGGTCGTGCAACACATGTCCGCTAGGTGCTGCAAAGTTATTTTACAGCGCGCCTCTGATGGGCCGCGGCTTCCTGTTGGGGGCTTCCTATTTATAGAGGGACCCTCAAAGTGGAGAAACACAATGAAAGGAAATATGCTTCTGCTTTAGTGTTCACTTGGAGACTGGTCCTTTAGTACAAAACCCTAAAGAGATACTTTCTAGAATATTCCATGGGACCCTTCCCCCTGATTCCTCCCTGCAGCCACACATTCTGTTCACTTCCGCGTCAGTTCACCTGTGCCCCCTCGGGAACCACTGCTCGACTTGAAGTCGGGACCTCCACCTGCCTTCACGAAGGGGAACCTGGGTCACACCTACTGATCCAGAAGCTGCTAGTGTGCCCTGAAATGCAACCCAGGAAGCAGAGGAACGCAGTGATGTCTGCGGCTGTAGGAAACTGAGGAAAGAGGTTTATGAGCCTGGTATTCTGCTCAATTAAGCCGTCGATGAGTGTTTTGAAACTGGGGGCCAAACACGGAAACGCACTTGTAATCACTTTGCACTAATGCCTAGCCGCTTACTTTCCATATTCCACATTATTAAACTGGAAAATATTTTTCCTTTTACTATACAATTAACTTCATTTATTTTTTTTTTTAAATGTCGTTTCATTACATCTTGGAGTCCAGATTTTCCCTCCAGGAGAATCCGTCTCCAATTTAACAATTCAAGTCAATGAAAACTTAGGATTCGATACGCAGCAACTCATTTTGCATCGTTTTCCCTTCCTGCTACGTCTGTTGGAATCCTCCCTTCTCCCATCCATTCTCCGGGCCTTGTGGCCTTTAGGGCTCCTTGCTCTTGCTTTCTGAGGCGCTAAGAGATAATCATGGAATCCTGAGCTAGGAAGGAGATTAGAGCCTATAATGCTTAAACACAGCCGAATCTCCACACGTGGGCTCACGGGAGCGGCGGTTACCAGGTCAGAGACTGGACAGTCCTGGGAGCTCATCCACCTCCAAATCGACAATGATCTGTTTTCCGGCACCACCCTCTCTCTCTCCCCTCTTCTTGAAGTTCTCCAGAGGTAGAAACGCCACGGGCACCTGTTATAGAATTTTGTGGCCAATAAGTGGTCTCTCTCTGACTTCCTGCCATCTTTCCAGCTCTGGCCACGGGGCAAGGGGTGACAGATGTATTCAAAACAAAAACATCATAACAGGAAACTTTGTTAGGTTCTAATTTCAGAAAAAAAAAAGACAGGTTAATTTTTTAGGGTAAGTATGTCTCTGGCAATCTTTGGGATATACTTATACTAAAAATAAGGTGTTGTCTATTTGAAATTCAAAGGGGATTGGAAACCATTGGATTTTATGCTGCAGCTCCTGCCATGACTCTATCTCAGGCTGATGCTGACCATGGGCTGTTCCCAACTGGGAGCTGGCCGTGAAGCCCTGATTTCCCCCTGCAACCCGAGGAGACCTGTCTCATCCCATGGGAGAGGGGGTGCTTTGGATACGAACCCCTTGGCTGGAGCACAGTCTACCTTAAGGTCAGTGTGTTGAATTCAGTGTGAAAGGCCGTGATGTCTGATGACCGATCGCCATCACGAAAGATGGCGAGTCAAGAAGGATGGGAGAGGGTGCCCCCGCCGACCCAACAGGTCCCAGCAGCCCGAGCGGGACCCGAGGCAGGGCCCTCCTTACCTATATCGGTAGGAAATGTCACACAGATCGCACAGACAAGCCTGCAGAAGGCAGTGCAGAAGCTGCCGAGAGAGGGGGCCAGGTAGGAAGCGGTATCCAAGGGACAGATCCCAAATAGGGCGGAGGGAAAGGAAGCCAAGAGGAAGGAGGTAGGGCGGGAGTGGGGGAGCAGAACTAGAGTGGAGCACTTGAGCACCTTGGTGAGTGGAAGGAATTCGCCAGGCAGAGCTGAGAAGCTTCCTGGTTGAAAAGGCCCAAGTGGACGGCAGGCCTGGAGGGCTTCCCAGAGGAGGAGATGGGGGCCAGCTGCGGCAGGAAGGGCCAGAGCCGGGCGGGTTGGGGCCCACTTACGAAATCGACATCCAACTAGCTATGGGCAGTTTGGGAACCTCTTCCCTTCCCAGGATGGGTTCTGGGACAGGTGAGACCAGCCCCTCCCCAGCCCGTGGGTGCAGAGGGTCTCGGAATGCCCTGAGAGTGTGGGGCAGGAAGGCTGTGGACAGAGCATGGGAGGCAGAAGTGGGAGGGGGAGCCACCTGAGCCTCCAAAGAAAAAATGTTCTTTTCCTTTTTTTGTTTTTCGTTTAATGTGTTCAGTGTTCCCAGCTGCCAATAAAAGAAATTCAAGTCAAGCTGGCTTAAACCATCAGGAGAATTCACTAGCTTTAAGAGGCTGGGAGCAGAGATGCTTTATGTCGATCTGGACTGAGAGGCCCAAGCAATGTCAGCAAGCTGTCTCTTCCTCTTGTTTCCTGGATCTCTTTTTCAGCATGTTGGCTCATCACACGATGCTCCCCGTGGCTCCGGGCTCTTCCTGGCGATGACCCCGGCCTCAGCCCCCTCGGTCTGGCTCGGTTTGCACCTCATTCCTCAAGCATCATGAGGCCAGGGGGAGAGAAGTCCCTGGTGTAGCAGGCCTGGGTCGAGGGTGTGAGTCTGGGGGTGGAGGTGGGGGGTCCTGCACGCCCATGTTGGGGACTGACTCAAAAAGAGGGGGTCCCTCAATGGAAAATTGGAGAGCATTAGCAGAGAAGGTGAGCGGTAAGACCCGGATGCTGCTGGTCAGATTAAAAAAATCACGGAGATCCAAGACGATGAGCTTTCATGTCAACACTGACTTCATTTGCTCCTTGCGGTGCAGGGTGGTGGATTATCAGCTTGTTTTATGGAGAGGGAAGCTGAGGCTCAGAGGCCTTGTGACTTGTCCAATGTGGAGCAAGGTGCGGACTCGGGTTTCCAGGTCCTGACAAGACGTCACCAAGAGAGCTGGCCTGGGCCGCTGCCCTCCCGGCAGAAACAGGGGGTCTGGCCCCTGTCCTCCCGAGGGCTGGGCCAGCCACAGCCAGACCACGCCCGGCCCCGGAGAAGACAGCTTCCAAATCCTTGTAAAGGAACGAGAGTTCCTTGCGAGCCAGACCCGGTGTGTGTGTGTGCAAAGGGGGAAGAAAAGCCAGCCAGGGGCCTCGGAGAGAAGTGGGGTGACTACAGTTGAGGGTTTACAGTAGCAGGAATGATTACCAGAGCAGCAAAGGAATGGGGCCCCCCTAGCTGGGCACCTAAGGAGCAGAGCTGGGTAAACCAGCAGCCCAAATGAGGGAGCTGGTAGGAAGGGCTTCCTGGAACCCCAGCAACCCCAGGGGGGCCCAGAAGCCCTGGGGCCCAAGAACCCGAGAGGAAGCTTGACCCGCGGCTCCAGGCGCGTCCTAGAGGTTCTGGCACACGCTGCCTGCCACCCCTACCCCGAGCCTGCAGTGTGACCCTGAGCACGTTACACCGTCCCCTGGGTGCCCTGGGCCTCAGTCTTCCCATCTGTAAAATGAAGCATGCAGATCAAATCAGCGGCTTTCCTTTTTTTTTTTTTTTTCTGAGCTGTAAACCAGAGTATGAAATACCCTTGTTACTGACTCAGTAAAAACACCACAGATAAATTTCATGAAGCAACACTGACTTAACTTAGGACCAGCAGGCTGGCCAAGATCTTCTAGTTTGTTTATTTCATTTTTTCCAAAGCTGGTTTTTATCTACCCACTCTTGAAGAGCCATACTGGCTTAGGTGGCCTCTAGGAACTTCTGAGAGGCCAAGTCCCTTGGGCAGGGCCTCTTGGCTTGGGATGTCTGCGAGGTGCCCCAGGGTACAGGGAGGAAATTGACGCTTCAGGGGAAGGAGCCCGATCTTGCAGATTCCCCCATCCCCAGTGTTCTCATTTGCTTCTCCAGCTTTCCCAGGGGCCCTAGCTGCGGGTCAGAGGTGCCTCCGAGATCATCTGTGCCGTGTGAACTTCAGCAGTTCCCTGCCCTGGAGCTCCATCTGCAAAAGGAGATACTAGGAAGTGGAAGGGTGGATGGGTCCCTGAGCAAAGACGGCTCTGCCCGCTGCCCCATTTGGATCTGGGACACTGCAGACAGACCCAGTGACTCCAGGGTCCCCCAGCTCCCTCCTTGCTCCCCTGAGCCTGCAGAGCCCGCATGCTGCCCATAGATCCATCCGTAGGTCTGTCCGTAGGTCCGTCTCACCCCCTGTGCCCCAGAGCACCTCCCGAGCGGGTTTCAGGACACCAGCGGCGTCTGTCTGGGTCTGACAGGCGGTTGAGTCAGAGCCTGCAGTTTCTGTTTTAAGAACAAGGGCAGACTCCGGAGGGAGGCCGGGAGAATGTGCAAGGAGATACCTACCGACGGCGGCGGGCTGACCTGCTGTCTATCAAACAGGCCCGCTGACAGGGCTTCAAGCCTTAAGTGATCAGCTCCCAACTTTTTTCTTGGAGCTGAGTCACTCAGGCAATTTCCTCCCTCTTCTCCCGTCGGTGCTGAGTTGAACTCTTCGGAGTATCGGGCCCCATGACCGCCACGTTTCCGCAGTGTCGGCATCAGACCAAATCCGGGGGTGCCAAACCTGGCCAGCGAGAGGATTTTTTAGAAACTGACTTTTAATTACACAAATGATAAATGAATACAGTCTCCTTTTTTCTTTTTAGCTTCCCTTTTAAAAATTAAAGAATTGTGGGTAAAACCAAAGACCCCTTTCAGTGCCCGCGTCCCAATGCATTCCTTACTCCCAATCCCTCCCCCACAATCTCCTCCCCCACCAAAGATATGTGTTTGGTACAAAGATAGGCAATGTGGGACACAGAGATGTGTTTTCTGTACTATGGATTGTATCTGTGTCAGAGACTGTTCAGTTTCTACCTAATAACCAATGGCACCCCTTTCTTCCCTCCTAACAGAACATGATGTATTCAAGTAGTGGCAGAAATCTCTTGATATCAGGAGGGGATATACTCCTCCCCTCCCCCTGGAGAATGAATCATGATTGCTCTAAACAATTTTTAATAATCTCATCCCTTTAACCAGGAAGGTCTGAAGGTTGGCGGATACCCTAGTTCTTCCTAATTAGATGTAAAGGGAATTCTACTGGGGCAGGTAAGAAAAAGACAAAATTTTGTGAGGAGAAAACCCTTTTGCTTCTCTTTTCTTCCTCCCTTGAGTACAAATGTGATGTCCGGAGCCACAATAGCCATTACATGACCATGAGGCAATGAGCAAAAGGGAAAGCCAAAAGGATCTCAAAGGATGTATTGCTGAGTAGCTGATCTGCCTCCAGCAATTGCTACTTCCAGACTCCTTTGCTAAATGAGAAAAAATAATCTTCTCTTCCTTTAAGCTATAGGAGAGTGGGTGCTTGGTTACTTAAGGCAAAAATGGAACCCTGACTCAGACTTACACCCGTATTTCAGTTAGCTATTCCCAACTGGGATTATTTTGTTTCCTTCTCATTTTTGTTTCACCATCGATGCTGGAATAAACATCCTGTTTATATCCCTGTGTTTCTTCAGGTAGGTTCCCTGAAATGTGATTGCTGGATCCCAGGTGATGTAATTTTGGCTGAATTTCTATGGAGAGCGATTGTAGCAATTTATACTTCCATCCTGGTGTGGATGGATCCTAGCGCCACCCCCCTTGTGTCCTTTCCTTTGACCGTAATAATGTTGGCAGTTTTGACCCTCTGATAACACTGTCATTGTGTTTTAATTTCTCTGATTTCTAATGAGGGTGAGCACACGTGCATGTGTGTATTGATCATTTGCCTTTCTTTTGTAAGATGTCTGTTCAGAGTATTTGTTATTCCTCTTCCATTGTGTCATTTGTAAATGTTCAGTCTGTAGCATGTTATAACAAACATTTGTCTGTAAACAAAACATTCCGAGTTTGTAACCATTCCTGATATATTATGGGTTCTGACCCTTTCTGGGCTGTGTCTGTTTCAAGTCTTCCTGCCAGTTGAGTTGCTCATCCTAACCCAGCCCTGTGGTGATCAGACTCCTGCTGTGAGTCCCCGTGGGGGGTGGGGACACAGAGCACGCCGGGAGCGAGGACTTGAGACCAGGTCACCCAATGTGAAGGAGAGTTTCATTTTCCTTCCCTTTGTTCCTGCTGCCCCCATGGTGTTCAGTGATTATGAACTGCTTCTCCTCCCCCCACCCCCATCTCCTTGGCGGTCTCTCCTCCGCTTTTGTCTAAAGGTTTCACCCTAGGGTCACTGCTCTGGGTAAAACATCAAAGGAATGACATCATTTCTGAGATAACTCTGGGTTCCCCAGAAGAAGGGGGGAAAGTACATGAAGGGGTTCTATTTTGGGGAGTCTTCTCTCTCTACAGTTGCAAGGATCTGTGCGAGGCCACGTGGTCCACCTCCCACGGTCCGGCGAAGGACTCATGTCCCCGACTGCAGCTCCTAGGACCGCTGTTCCTGATGTGCACTCCTCCTGCCTCCCGTAGCCTTCCCGTCAGAGATCCTTGGGGTCTCCCAGGGCCCTGCATGCATGAGATAGAGTTATGGCAGGAGCTGCCGGATAAAACCCAATGGTCTCCAACCCTCCCTTCTCTCCCCAGCCCGGGGTGGGGCCGGGGGTCTCTCCGAAGCTCCATCTCAAGCAGGGCTCTCACCTGTCTCTGAGCCATCCTCTCTGCTCTCCCCAGGTCAAAAGATTAGGACTAGAGCTCCAGCATTCCCAGCTGCAGAAGCCCCCCATTTGGCTTCTCCTTGGTCCTGGATCTGCTGGGTGCCCCTGGCCCTGTCGGTTGACCTCTCCGAGTTTCTCTGCTTCTACTCTGAAAAAGCAGCGAGGTTTCTGGTCTGCCCTGCCCAGGAGCCTCCTACCCCTGGGGTCCCCGGATGCCTGGAGATGGAAGCCAGGGAACAAGCAATGTGTGCTGCGCCCTGCTGATGTCATGCTTCTGCTGCGGAATTCGAGACTTTCTAGGTCAGCCTGAGACCCAGAGGCATCAGTGCCCTGGGAAGTCTGTTCCTGGTTTGGCTTCTGGATCAGGTCCTAGTTCTTGGATCTTCCTCTGCCCCCTTCCCTTCCTTGCTGGCCCAAGGATGCTGGAGCAGTGCCCGGCCTGAATCTCAGTCCCGGAAGCGTCAGGCCAGGTCAGAGGCCTCAGATCCTACCCTGCAGGAAATCGTCCCCTAGTCTGTTGTGGGGCCCGGCCGGCTGCAAAGCTCCTGACATGGGCCCCACAACCGCTAGGGGCTCCCCTCTGCGGAGAAGCACACTCATCCGAAACAAACCACCCCCTGTTGTCCAAACTTCCGGTGTTCATTCACACCTCCAGGTCCTTGCAAGACTGTTTCCTCTTCCCTAATACTCTTCTGATGCATGTGTCTACCTGGAAAGCTCTTACTCAGCCTTTTTAGTACCTTGATTCCCAATCCCGCCCCCTGCCCCTCGTAATAGTCAGTCTGTCTGTCCTTCCTCCGCGGCTCCAGGCCAGTATGTAGGGTCGCAGTCCTGTCCACCCTGTGTTTTGATCACTTGTTGGCTTATAAGCTCCAGGACGAAGCTGGCCACTTTCAAGACTATGACACAGAATGAATAAATCTTACTACATGGAGACGAGGGGAGAGAGAGAGACAGAAAGAGAAGGAGAGAGAGAGAGAGAGGATTCTTTAAAAACTTCATAAAGTGGGTAAAATACTCCCTAGTTTTCCAACGAGAGGAAGTGAATCCTAGGAAGGTCAAGTCCTATGCCAAAGGGTCCCATTGCTTGAGGGTGGTGGGAACCAGGTTTGGGTCCCGATGGCCCGACTTCAAGGCCTAGGCACCCTCCCCGAGTGCTCGAAAGGACAGCCTTCTGGGGACTTAAGACTCGTGCGAGATGGAGCCGGTGTGGTCTGCTGGGTGCCCTTGGGTGAGCCGCTTCACCTCTCTGGGCCAGCTTCCCCACAGGCAGAGCATCAGTACCAATCTTGCATGGACGCCTTCCCGGGGCCTTACTTGGTTCATCTCAGACACAAGAGGGCAGGGGCTTTGAAAAGTCTGCAGGCCCAGACTCCTATGTGAGATTCCTGATTCATAAACACAGAGAGCAGAGCCGGCCAAGCCTGGGCTCCATTTCCCCTCCGGGAACCCACCCCTCCTCTCGTCGCCTGCCTGCTTTGGAAACAAGCTGGGGCTGGCCAGCTGCCTCCCCGCCCGGCCTGCTCTCCCTCCGCTAACACACACGTGTTGTCACATTCTGGGACGTGGGCCCCAGTTCCCCCCGAGGTTTCCACGGGCAGCCTGGATCCTGGCTAATCTAGCTGGTGAGTCGGGAGAAGGTACCAAAAAGACACCCCCCACCCTGCCCACCCCGGCCCCTTGCTAAGGCCGACTTGCCCCCAGGAGGCTCTGGCCCAGAAAGGAAGGAAGACACGCAGACAAGGCCCGGGAGGGTGTTTGACTGTGGTTCTCCGCAGCGGAGGGCCTTGGGTCTGCCTCCCAAGGAGCTGTCTGTCCCAAGTCCAGCCTCCCCGCACCCCTCAGACCTGGGCTGGCTTATTCCAGAAAGGAGGAGTGAGGAAGCATGGCCTCTTTGATTGATCGGCGGCCACAGGATGAGCAGAGATGGGAATGCGTGCTCGTTCACACAGCGAGAATTTGTGAACAGGCCGTGTGTGCGCCGGGCTGGGTGTTGGGCTCCAGGGCACAGGCATGATCCCTGCCCGCAAGCCGCTCCTGGCTCTGTGGGTTAATTCTCACGGATGTTCAGGAAGGGAGCCCGATCCACCGCTCTGCAGGCTTGTACCACTTAGAAACAGACTTTTTGGATGGACTTGATTTTGGAGCATGTTCCTTTCCTCCAGTTGCGACCTTGTTTTCTTCGCTGGGTGACCCCGGGAGGAAAGCAGGGCAGGGGAAAGTCCCCACCGGGTACTAGTTGACTAGAAACATCGGAGGACTGTGTTCAAAGAGAGCCTGATGTCTGAGTTCAGCGTGGTTGGGTGCTGTGATTGATTAGCGATGTCTGCAGCGGATGCTGGAAACCAGAGGGATAGTACGGGAGCCATGGAGAAATCAGCCCCGTATGGAAGTGTACCCTCCTCAAGGGCACAGGTCAAGCCTTGTTCACTTGGCACATACCCGGCACAAGGCTATTGCTAGACAACTATGCATTATATAGTAAGCAGAAGAGCAGTGAAAATGCGGTGACCCAGAGTGAGGGGTAGACTTCTCCGAGCACCTGTCTTGTCAAAATCCATGACCTCCCCACCCCCCAAAGTGTATATCTATATCTCCATCTCAGGACAGTGATTAAAAACCTCCATCCCCTATTCTTCTTTTTAAAGATTTTATTTATTTGAGAGAGAGAGCGCGCACGCAGAGGGGAGCAGCAGAGGCAGAGGGAGAAGCAGGCTCCCCACTGAGCAGAGAGCCTGACACGGGGCTCGATCCCAGGACCCCGAGATCATGACCTGAGCCAAGGGCAGACGCTTAACCCACTGAGCCACCCAGGCACCCCTGCCTTCCCCATTCCACACAGGCCTTTGAAAGCCAAAGCTGCAGGTCACCCTACCTGGGGGAGAATCTGGCTGGAAGAGAAGGTCACGGCGTCCTACCCGTTCAGGATGGGCTGCTGGGATTGCACAATGAGTCTGCTCTGGGCCAGAGAGGGACCAGAAACACGGAGTGGTTCTCTGCTTCTGGAGAACTGAGAGGAAGGGGTGGGCCCATTCTCCTGAGGGGAATCAATCCCAGGACATACCATCTGTACCTGATGCAGACAGACCTTCTCTGTTTTGTACAGATGGCCAAAAAAAATTTCAGGGGGCATTCAGGCCTGATCTGGCCCAAGCAGTCCTAAAATAGTTAAAATAGATGGCTTTAAAAAGTTAGAACTTTTTAAAGAATTCTTCCCGGCAGCCAAGGGGTGGAGTGACCTCCATCCCCCAACATTGTGTTAACGAGCATCTCTTGATGGGGTGCTTTATTCTTCTCAGACTGCTCCTATGACCACTCTCTGAGCTAGAAGGAATTGCAGAATTCGCAGAAGGGTCTAAATGGATCCTTGGAGATCCGCAGAAACTGAGACCCGGAGAGGGAAAGTGACTTGCTCAAGGTCACACCCAGAGCCGGGCAGAGGTGGGCCGATCCCTGGCTGGGGCTCCTAAGCTTCCTTCATGTCTGAGACCAGGTGACAGTGCCGCAGGGTTCGGGTGTCTCTGGGCAGGTAAGAAGGGCTGGATGCAGCTAGAGAAAGCCTTGGGGACGGGCCCCAGCCCCACTCGAGCGTTTGACCCCCGAAGTAGAGGCGGGTGGCTGTCCCCTCTGCCCCAGATCCTGCCCACGCCGCCCACGAGTGATTTCTCATTCATTCATTTATTTTCAAACATTTTTGGGGTTTGTTTTCCGTCCTTTGTGTTTACAAGGAGAACTACATAAACAATCTCAGAGAGAGGCCACCAGCTCCGACCAGCTGCTTGGGTTAAGGGCTGAAGTCAATGTTTTTGGGAAATGGGTCATCCTCCCCTCCCCCACCTCCCCCCTCTGGACCGGAGGCCCTGGGATTTGGTGGGACACCGCAGCAGGGCAAGAAGAATGGGGCAGGCAAGAGTGCTGACTGTACACACGCCGGCTCCACTGGCCCCAGAGTCACCCAGTATCCCCATTTTGCTGATGGGGAAACTCCCAGGCCCGAGGTCACGTGATTGGCCAGTAATGGCGGAGCTCCATTCAAACCCAAGCAGTGGGGAGTTTAAATTCTTGCCCCTCTGCTAAGGGGGCCTCCCCACAAGGGGAGACAGGCTACAGGAAAGAGGGAGGTGGGAGGTGAGGGGAGAGGGGTGAGAAGAGCAGGGTTGCTACTCCCTTCCAAGGAGGGTGGAAGCCTACCCCCATCCATGTTCCTGGGAAATGCTATGTGGTATGTATACAAAATATGATGTGCACGTGTACACGTGCACAGACAGACAGACAGACACACACACACACACACACACACACACACACAACTGCCTCAGAAGTACCCACACGCGATCGTGCACAGATATGGACCCCACTGGAGCAGCGTAGGGGAAGCCCCACCAGGCTACGGCCCCCCCGGACATAGTCTTCAGCTGGAGACTTGAAGCAGCTCCTAGACGCTGGCCCGGGCTCCCTGGCAGCCTCAGCCAGACTTCCTCCACCCTCCCCTGGGTCTGGACAGGAAGCACGACTCACATTATCATGGCCAGGAAGTGTCTCACTTGCCCTTTACCTTGGCAGTTCCTCCCTTTTCCTTCTTATGCAACTGGCCGTGTGCAGGTGAGGAAACTGAGGCCAGACAGGGGAAGTGACTTCCCTGAGACCATATGGTGGGGCCTCCTTTAGTCTATATTTCAACACTTCACTAGCTTGAGATCCTCCCTGGCCTTGATGAAAAGGTTAACAGAGACTCCCTGAAACTGGGGGGGAGCCAGGTCTGGAAAACGTTTGTTGAGTGAGGAAGTGAATGGATGGATGAGTGGGTGGAGGGATGGGTGGGTGGGCGTGGGCGTGTGGATGGATGGATGGATGGGTGGGGGGGGGGTGGGGGGTGGATGAGTATGTGGATAGATGGATGGATGGGTGGGTGTGTGGATGGTTGAATGAGTGGGTGGGTAAGTATGTGGATGGATGGGTGGGTGGATGGATGCATGAATGGATAGGTGGATGGATGGGTGGGTGGATGAGTGGGTGGATGGATGGGGTGTGTGTGTGGGTATATGGGTGGGTGGGTGTGTGTGGACGGTTGGATGGGTGGATGGGTATGTGGGTATATGGGTGTGTGGGTGTGTGGGTGGGTGGACAGATAGAGATAGTGAACGTGGAGGGAGTCAAAGAAGGGAGAGAGGGTTTGCAGTACATTCATGTGGAAATAGGAGACACAGAGCATACTCTGCCCTCATGGACTTGTATTTTCATGGGGGAATTTGATAATATTTTTCTAATGTAGAAAAGGGAAAAGGGCCCATTGAGGAGCCACACTCCACAGCATCCCTGCTGCCCCAGAGCCAAGCTTTTGGGAAGATTTCCAAGTAGTCACCCCTGCCACCATGATGCTGACTTGGGGTAGGCGGAGGGCTCTGTCTTCCATTTGCCATCTGACCAGGGTAGGCTCACCATCCCCTTTGATTTCCTGCAGCATGGCTGAGAGGAGGCTCATTAGACAAGATTTTACTATAGACTTGAAGGTACTAATGGGAAATAAACCCAGAGGCTGGCATGAACTTTTATCAGGGTTTCCAAGTTCCTGGCATCATGTCCATTTTTTTCCTATTCTGCTACCTATGCAGACATCATTAGTTGATCCCCGAGCACAGGATTTTCTCTGAACTGTGATCCAGGCAGCACTTGCAGTCAGAGGATGCTGGCGTGTGAAATAATGCCTATTTGCCATCCCTTGGCCATGAGGATGTTGCTGACATGGCTTCAGCTCGGGAAGTCCTTGGAGAGGCCTCCCTGCCTGGTTTTCCTCCTGCTCAGCATGGGGGCTCATATGAGAGCCAGGGACCCCTGGGGGGCTTGGTCAGAGGATGAGGCAGGAGTCCCACTGTTAGAGCTGGAGTACCCAAGATTAACAGAGCTGGGTCTAAACCCCAAGCCCCAACTCCTACAGTCCAGGGCCCAAGGTCATCGAGTGGTGGGGCCAGGAGAGGAAGCCAGCCCCCCGCCACCCTCCTCCAATCCTCCCCAGGGCTCTACTTTGTCCTCCTAGCTCTGGATTTTAGGGAGGGAGAAGAGTTCTATTCATCCGTCTGGGACCTCCTGACCTTCATTCACCAGTGAGCCCTTTAGCCTGCCTCCTTGTTTCTGAATCCTGATGTCTCTTCACAAAGAGATCTTGCAGTAAAAGGGGTTACGAGGTGTGCAAAGCCCTCTGGTGTTTCGCCAGGAGGGCAGTACTCAAACACTCAGGGGGAAAGAGGCGATTTTTTTCAAGCACCCAGCCCCACCTGTCTTGCTCCTTCAAGACCTGAGTAGCGCATACTTCTGTCGAAGCTGAAGCCTCTAAAATGATTCTGGGGGGGGAGCCCTGGAAGACCTGGCAGGGGCACATTTATTAGAGCCTGGATGGAGCTGGTTGGGGAAATAGTGGCTCTGATTCCCGAACCGGGGGCTTGGGGGGCTGCACACTGGGGAGGTGTGCCGGTGGCTGGTCGATGCTGTGACTGGGGGGTTAGGGGCCACATGGGTGGGCCAAAGTTGTGGTGGGTGGGCTGGCTAGCAATCAGGCCTTAGAAGTGAACAGACCTGGGAAAGGGTGGGTGGGCGCACCCACCCCCTCTGGGATGACCCGGGAAGGGTGGTGGCTTGGCGTGGGCAAGGCGGTTACCCCCAGCTGCAAGTGAGTAGGGTAAGCACTGTGAGTCTGGATGCGGATGGGGACATGTGTGCCAAGGGGTGGCGGGGCTGGGTATCGGCTGGGTGGGTTGATGGTGGCCTGGCAGGTGAGGGTGGGCTGGCCAGGTGGGTGGGCGGCCAGGCCCCCTGTTGGGAGGGAGTTGGTACACAGACCGGGATCGGGCCTGCGAAGGCAGTTTTAGGCTGAAGCTCTGGCCCTCCGCTCCATCATCTCTTTGGCATTTGATATTTGGCAGCTCCCGGGTCAAATGCCAGGCTCCCCTGCTGCCTCCCTCAACTGCAGACCAGCTTCTAGCCCTCTGGACTCCCCACCCGCCAATTATCCCACTCTGGGGCCGAGGGAGTGGCCCCGGGGCGGGACGGTGGCTATTCAGGGCAGTGGTCAAGGCCCAAGCTATTTGAGCTCGGCCAGCGTGACCTCTGGACGCTTTCCAGAAACCTCTGGCAAGGGTCCTCCCCTCTCACATTGCACCGGCTCAGCTGTTTGGGGAGGACGCGGAGTCGGGGAGGACGCAGCGGGTGGCTTCCCGCAGGGAGAGGCTGTAATCAGGACTCCCGCCGAGGAGTGGCAGGGCTGAGGGCACGAGAGGAGGGGTGCCAGGGCCTGGGGGAGAGCCCGGGGCAGCCGCAGGGGAGACCCGCAGACCTAAAAAGATCTATTCCTGTAGCTCCTTTGCAAGAGTTGGCGCGTGAATGTGGGCGGATGTGTGCTTTTGTACCATCCGGGAAGAAAGAGCCAAATCAGAGGACCAGTTGGGACAAACAGGATGGCAGAGGGACCCCTGAACCCCCTAAGAGTCCAGAGGCCGTTTGCATAAGTGCTGGAGAACAGGGGCTGTGCGGCCGGCCTCCTGGCTTTGTGACCCGGAGCAAGGCACTCGGCGTCTCTGTTCCTGGTTTATTTCATCAGTGCAATGGGGAGAATTTGACAATACCTACCTCGCAGGGCTGCGAGGTTTCAGTGAATGAACAGGTCAGAGGTGCTGATGGCAAGGAGTATGTGAATTCCCCGTTACTGTTATTTCACTGGTAATATTATGAAGGCAGACAGCCGAGGGCAGCTCTGTTGGTATCCAGTCACGCCACTGCTGAGTTTTGCAGGGCAAGGGAAGTGCATTCACTCATCTGGATATTCCAGGCAGAGAATATTCCGCCAGGCCCTCGTCTGTATCAGGACCTGCCCCCTCCAGCCTAGTACTCACCCCAAATCAAGCAGCACTGCCTTATGGAGGGGGCCCCTTCTGGTTTATGGAAAGTTAAGAAAGAGAGGAGGCTCCTGCTCGGCCCCTGGTCCCAAGCGTGCCAGGGGACAGGTGCGGAGACCACGGGCCGCTGCGGAGCGGGGACAGGCCGGTGGGTGGCCTCATCGCTGGGCCTCCTCACCCTCCGAAGGTAGGCATCAGCTGTCCCACCAGGAGGGGCTCCCGTGGCAGGCGCTGGCCCCCGGAGAGGAAGCCCAGGGTGGGCCAGCCTCCCCGAGGGCCAGGGCAGGGCCGAGGCAGCCTTCAGGCCACAGCTGCGCTGCTGGCTCGCCCCCCAGGAACTGTCAAGGGCACAGTCATCCCAGCTCGGGGCCAGGTGCTCACTCTGGAGTCCCACTCGACTGCCAGCCACTTCCTGCTTCTGGTCTCGGTGACTTTTCTATCCCCAGCTGGGTCTCAGACACAGGACAGACCCAGGGTCCCCAAGGAGCTGACTTCGGAGCTTCTCCAAGGGTTGGGGAACAGGGGTGCGTGTGGGGCGGGGGAAGCTGATGGGGGGCAGCAGTGGGCAGCATCGCCCCCTCCCCGTAATGGCCTGTGGGACCCTGGATAAGAGAAGTCACCTCTCGGTGCCTTCTTACCCTTGGCTCTAAAGTTATGGATAAACTTCTTTCACGGGGAGGGCTGGGAGGAGATGTTAGTAACGTCCGGGAAAACTGAAACCGGGCTTAAAAAGGAGCTGATTACCGGAGTCATCAGACCACAGCTTCCATTCCCTCCCCTGTCGTGCAACCCAGCCCCCGCCCCGCGGTTAACACACGAGCACCCCGGCCTCGGCACAGGGGGCCCACTCTGGCCTGGCCTGGGGAGCCGGCCACCTGGGGCCTCTCCTTGGGTCTCAGGCATCAGAAAATCCCACTGAACTGTCCAGATAGGAGGAGTCGAAAGGAAGGTGGACGAGCACTGGGGTGCACACGGGCACGTGCAGTTCTGCATGCGTGTTTGTGTGTGTGCGCACACGTGTGTGCACGGGTGTGTGCGTTTGGTGCTAAAGGCAGATCGGAGGGCTGTGGATTTCCCTGACGGTCCCTCGCTGTCCGTAGCCCCCAACATTTGTGTAACGGTTGACTAACGGCCATCATTTCTGCTCCCCTTCGGAGCAGAGTGACAAAGAGGAAGAAGAATAAGAATCTTTCTTGCAATTTTCCCAAGAAGAAACGTGGGCCCCGAGAGGTTGGGGGACTTGTTTGAGGTCACTCGATGAATCAGAACTAAATCCGGGCCAGGAAGTTGGCCTGTTCCTGGCAGAGGCAGGGTCCAGGAGCATCTCATGGGTGTCTTCCAGCCCTGCCCTTCAGGGGCCCCGAGGAGGAAGGGCGCTGGCCCCCAGGCTCCCAGCAGTTCATGCCCTCTGTGCCCCCCCCTCCCCTTGTGCAGGACCTCACGGGTCCGGGAACATTCTGCAGGCCTTGGCCTCTCTGGGCAAGAGGCTCTCGTTTAGCTACCATCAGTTTCTCACTCCAGGAGTCCTGCCCAGACTTTTCCAGAAGGGGCCAAATGGATGGGTGAAGCGAGGGGCGAGGGG
>CM053617.1:23175480-23202879 GCA_028646535.1 Procyon lotor | reverse complement strand
CTTGTGCCCGAGGGGAGTGGCAGGGCTGGGCTCGGGCCCCGATACACTGCAGGGAGGGGGTGGGGAGGGTGCTGTGCGGGGTCAGATGAGGGGCAGGTCAGACAGCCGGGCCCTGGGCTACTCAGCACACCCCCACCGAGGTCTGGAGCAAGCTGGAGCCTTGGGGACTCCAGGAAACAGGTCACAGAGATCCTCCCCCCTACACTACTTCTAGAACTTGCGGATGGACTGGACCCTTCCATCCTGCCGATTTCCCTCCAGCCCCCTCTGAGGGTCTAGGAGGTTGAGAGGCTCAGGCTGAGGGGAAGGGACCCTCTATTCATTGTCCAGGTTGCTGTCCCTAGCTTGCCCTCTTCACCCTGCACTAGGCCCACGTGCTCTTTCTGTTCCTCAAAATGAGCCCGTCTCTTCCAGCTGCACATGCACATGCATATACACACACATGCATACACACGAACACTCATACACACGAACTTTCACAGGTGGGGGCCAAGCCCAGGATCTCCTGGGTTCAGACCCCACCTCAGCCCCTGGCTGGTAAGACCTTCGGCCACCTTCTGCTAGGACCAGCAGGAAACCCCCACCTGACAAGGCCCCAAGGCTCTGAGTCTGGAGGCTGGCTCTCAGCTCCCGGCACAGCCTTGGCTTTGCTGGGGGCGAGAGCAGGGCCAGGTTCAGATGTAGGCAGACCCCAGCCTCCTTCAGGAAGATTAAGCGATAGGAAAAACAATTTGGATCTTACCGAGTACTTCCTGTGTGCCAAGCACACTTTACACAGAATGACTAATCTGACCTTCACCAGGACCCTGGGATAGATACTATGACCCGATCTTTCAGGAGGCCACTGAGGCCAGAGATACTGAAACAGCTTATCCAAGGTCACAAAGGGAGGGAGTGTTGGAAACCAGGACACACAGCCACGATGTGCGTCCCTAACTGCCTAGTTAGGTTGCTCAACAGCACCTTTCCCACTCTGGAGCACAAACGATATGCCAGGTGCTGTGCTGAGTACTTTCCATTCGTTCACGGATTTTGTGGGGTCCCGCCTCTTTAAGGACCAAAGCTGGAGAAAGAGGGAGCAAGAGAGGGCATGACGCCTGGTTTGGGAAGAGAGCCACGGAGAGCTAAGGACAGGATGGTAGCTCAGGCTATGGCAGCAACGGGCAGACTTTGTTTTAAAGGACTGGACAGTAACTTTTGTAGGTGATCTTGGTCACAATTGCTAGCCTGCGTCACTGCACAACCAAAGCGGCCAGAGACAACCAGCAAGAGAATGGTTCTGGCTTTGAGCCAAGAAGATATGATTTATGGAAGATGAAATTTGAAAATCATATCATTTTCACAGGTCACAGAATTTGCCAGCTCCCAGAAGGGCTCAGCCCCTGCCATGCCTCCCCTCTGGGCTGGCAATTCTCCCACTGTCCAGGGCTGCTGCGCCCTGACATCACATTCACCCCGAGTTCTGAAGGAAGGTCGGACAATGGCTCGTCCTGACCCAGAGCTGGGATCCAGATCTAAGCCGAGAACTCCCCTAGGGGTTTAAATTTTCAGGACCCTGAAACCCTTTTCAGGACATTGAGCGAGTTTCTTGACCTCTCAATTAGCTAGGATTCCCTTCAGATGCAAAGGGGAGAAATTCAACTCAATTGCCTAGGCTGCTAAGGAGATCTCTTGGCTCCTGTCTGGAAATGTCCAGGAGCAGATCTCACAGTTTCAGATAAAGTTAGATCCAGGTACTCTGATGCCATTTTCTGGAGTCTCTCTCTTTCCATCCCTCGGCTCTGTGTTTCCAAATTGGCTTCAAGCTCCATTACGGAGCACTTAGGAAATTTCCAGAAGATGCTCGTAGACTCTCATTGGCCAGGTTTGGGTCATGGAACCCCTGTTGAATTGATCACCACATCCAGAGAAAATGGAATGTCTGGTTTACCACTGGAGCTTGGGGGCAGGGTCAGCCCCCACTGGATCAGCACACACTGGGAGTAGAGGGGGGGCTCCCCAAAGGAAAAACCAGAAGGAGGGCGAGTAGAGGCTGTAGGCAAGAACAGCAGCTGTCTCCCATAGAATCGGGGGGTCTGGGTCCTCTTCTATAAAAGGGGGTAATGACTGTACCTCACAGCCAGTTGGCAACCATAAGCCACTGTAAAAAGGAAAGAGGGAAATTCGGTCCATCTGGTGGGTGTCTCATTTGGGAGACCTCTGATATTCACACCACAACCTCCTATTAAAAGAAAGTCCCACAGAATACAAGATGGCGCAGCCACTATGGAAAACAATATGGAGGTTCCTCAAAAAATTAAAAATAGAACTGCCATGTGATCCAGCAATCCCACTTCTGGGTACATACCCCAAAATAATGAGAGCAGCGACTCAGATATCTGTACACCCGTCTTCATAGCAGCACTAATCACAACAGCCAAAAGGCAGAAGCAACTCAAGTGCCCATCGGTGAACGAATGAATAGACAAACAAAACATGCTATAGTCAGCGGACTATCACGCAGCTTTGAAGCAGAAGGAGTTTCAGACACACGCGACAACATGGATGAGCCTCAAGGAGGTCATGCCGAGGGAAATTAAGCCATTCAGGAAAAGGACTCATAACGTGTGTTTTCACATAGACGCGGTACCAGGAATGGTCAGATGCAGAGAGACGGGAAGTAGAAGGGTGGTCATCAGGGGCCAGGAGGACGGGGAACTGGAATCACTGGGTCATGGCTATGGGGTTCCGGTTTGTGAAGACGACAAGTTCTCGGTGATGGTTGCACACCAGTGTGATTGTACCTAATGCCATGGAGCAGGACACCCAAAAATGGCGAACCTGGTAAATTTCATGTATGTTTTACCGTAATTTTTTTTTTTAATTTAAAGAAGAAAATCTCCCCGAGACCCATTCTTAATTCAAGGATAATTAACTCAAAACTCCTTTTAGGAGTGATGGAAAGTCAAGGGTGAGGGTGTCACTGAAGCAGACCATACCAGGTCAACGCCGGGGCCCCGTTCCTGCAGACTCGTGGGTGGGAACCATGCCTGTCAGGGCCAGTGGGTGGCTGAGAGGCTGTTGTGACTTTGGCTGAATGCTCCTTCCCTCGACACAGACACAGGACAAAAGCCGTTGCTCCCAGCGCCACCACATGCACCACCTGAGAGGGGGGGTCCTGTCTCCTGCACCCCTACACACCAGGCCTCCAAGGGCCTCTTGCCTGGGAGGACGCCAGAGGTTCAGGGGATGTAGCTGGGGTTGCACACAGTCGGTTGATGGCAAAGTCGGATTTAGACACTGGGGACATCATGCCGGCTGCCGGGGGGGTCTGGGTGGGGGAAGCCATCCAGTCCGGAAGGCACAGCACTTACATGGAGGCTAAGAACCAGTCAAAATGTTGTTTGTACTTTCTCCCCATGGGGTGGCTTATTCTGGACTCAGTAGTTCCGTGGGACCTTCCAGGGATGGTCCACAGAACTGAGCAAGTGGGCAGTTTCTCCAAGATGCTGAAGCCAGCTTGGTAACACGTCGCCTTGGTTTTGCATTCCTTTCACCCTGCTCTACCTCCATCCCCTCTCTCTTGCTTCTTGGGGATTGCACCCACCATTAAAGGGGGAACTCAAGCTAAAAAGGGTTGACTTTGGTAAAACCGACACAACACTTAGCAAAAATAAGTGCTGGAGAAAGATGGATGGACAAATGGATGGATGGGAGCCTTCACAACAGACACAGTTAGGAACTGCCTCTTACAGATCCAAACGTAGATACCTACATATTCAAGCTAAAAACATTGGTGCAGAAAACCGGGGCAGCCCCGCCCCACATACGTGCCCCGCCCCCCTTTCCCCTCTCCTGTACTAAAAACACACAGGATACTCCCCCTGACCTGCATACAGCTCTGTCTCTTCCAGATCAAGCTTCTTATGCGTGAACCAAGAGTTAGGAAAGAGGTCTCTGACACATGGATGAAAACTTGCCAGTGGCTAGATAATCCCCTTGAAAAATGAGATCAGGGTGAACACAGGTGCTCTTGCATCCCAAACGCTGATCCAGGCACTGCGTTTATAAACTCAAAGGAGCTTCCCGGCACCATGTGAGGTGGGTACTATTACTCCCTGCCTCTTATAACAAATGATGTAAGAGCGGTCAAGTACCTTTCCCAAGTCACCCAATCAG
This sequence comes from Procyon lotor, assembly GCA_028646535.1. Taxonomy (NCBI): domain Eukaryota; kingdom Metazoa; phylum Chordata; class Mammalia; order Carnivora; family Procyonidae; genus Procyon; species Procyon lotor. Next base: position 23,198,721 of record CM053617.1, on the reverse strand, counting down.
TAAGAGCCTGATACGGGGTTTGAACTCCTGCTCTCTGCCTCCAACTGATGTGCTCCTACACACGTTCTTATGTAAGTGTAGACAACGCTATCCTTGTTCACCAGCCTGACCTGGGGGCCCTGATTTTCCCATCATAATCATCATCCCAGCCAGGGCAGCCATAGAGAAAGCAAGAAAGGCATGAGTGACCTCCCTTCTGGGTGCCCCTCGCATAGCCATGTGACAGCTGGCTTCAAGGGGAGACCCACCCCAAACATCCTCCCACAGCAAGACCTGAAGGATTCCCTCTTCTCTGCTTGGGTCTGTCAAAGGAGGAAGGAGGAAGGGGCAGCTTTAGTCTGAATGAAGATTTATGAGTCTCCATCCACAGACTTCTCCATTCTCCAGATGGAGGGCCACTGGGGACTCCGTCTCAGAGGAAGGGAAGTAGAGCAGTGGTGTAGAGAAAAAGCAAGGAGTGATGAAGGCAGGCTAAGAGTGTGAGGTGGCCTCACTCCTTTCCTGCCAAGCCAGCGTGAGGAGACCCATGTCCTAGACTGGCTCCTTGTCATTTAGGCAAATGTCACCTCCCCAGAGAAGCCTTCCGTCATCACGGTCTAAAGCAGTCCCCTCACACCAGCCTGCCCAGGACCCTCTGTAATTGTCTACACTGTACCCAATCTTCTTGGACTATCTTGCCTATTTGTCTGCCTGTTTCTTTGTTTCCCTGAACTATAACTCATGCTCCATGAGAACAAGGACCTCAGTCTCGTTATACCCCGGCACCTACCACAGTGCCTTGCCTACTGTAAGTGTTTAATAAATATTTGTTCAATGAATGACTGGAATGTCAACAAGTGCTTGTTTAATTAAGGTTCGGGAAAAAGAAACCAACAGTAGATCATCCTTCCCAATTTATAGAATAATAAAAAGGGGGGATCAGATAAGTGTATTTTGTTTGGCATTCCTAGTTCATCTGGTTGAGGCTATATATTTCTTCTTCACATAAACTTAGGAGATGGGATTCTAGGAACTTAGGTGGATCATAAACAGACTAGGTTATACAGCTGAACAGGCTGTGCACTGCACAACTCCGGGGCACACCATCCTCAGCGGAGTCTTGAGGAAGATCAGCCCTGATACCTGTATGGGAAGGAGAAGATAGTAGGGAGTGAGAGAGAGAGATGATTCCATTTGTGGAGAAAAGGATGGGAACAGACCTGGGTGAGCATCCACGTTAACTACTCTTTCTCTCATTTTACAAATAAGGGAAATGAGCCCCTGAAAAGTGACATAACTGTACAAAGTAGAGAAGGCACAAAGCCAGCCAGAGCCCCACAAAGTGCCAGTGACATCACTATCGTCATGTCTCTCTCTCTTTTTTTAAAGATTTTATTTATTTATTTGACAGAGAGAGATCACAAGTAGGCAGAGAGGCAATCAGAGACAGAGGGGGAAACAGGCTCCCTGCTGAGTAGAGAGCCCAATGTGGGGTTCGATCCCAGGACCCTGAGATCATGACCTAAGTCGAAGGCAGGAGCTTTAACCCACTGAGCCACCTAGGCACCCCTATTGTTATGTCTCTTATTATGTATTTCATCACCCTGTAGGGAGTAAGGGGGACCCTTCACTCCTTGGAGAGAGACCAGTGCCCTACTCCACAGCTGAAGTGGAGAACATCAGGTCAAAGGCAGCATGCACATCTCCAACAGAATAAGCCACAAGTGGTCAGACACCATGTCTGTCTTGTCCACCACCACAGCCCCCGCCCCACCTAAGCTCAAGGCCAGTAAACACGATCAAATGATAACACCACCCTTTACTGAACACTAACTACCTTCCAGGTGCTGTTCCAAGCATGTTACATGTACTAACTTACTGAATTGTCTCAACACTCTTATGAAGTAGGTTTGAAGACCATCCTCATTTTACCAATGGGGAAACTGAGGCACCAAGCAATTAAGTAACTCACACATGGTGCACAGCTAGTAATGAGTAAATGAGTGACCGAATGAGCCTGTTATGTCATCATTGAGTCCTCCTGAAATATCCCACCCAGGACTTCGGAGAGTGCAGAGTCTGTCTTCGAGGGAGCAAGGGATTCTTTTCCCTGCAGGAATTAGCATGGGCAATGGTCTGGGACTGGGGGGGGTCCTGAGAGTGTCCAAAGATGAGCTGGAACTGGAAGGGCTTGGTGGGGCCAAGGACAGAGCAGGCTTGTGGAGGAAGTGTATTTTGTTTGCCATTCAGAGGTGCTAAGTGGAAGGTGGCAGGGGCCCTCGTACACACACTCACACATATGCAGTGTCTCCAGCTGACAGGAAGAGGAAATGCCTTGCATTTTCCAGCCGCTTGTCCTCAGGCCAAACCCAAATGCCAGCCCTAAAATAAAAATACAGCCTGGAAGCAGAGCTATGCTCACGGCTCCCTCCTGTCTCTGTCACCCTCCTCCCCTCATCCCCTCAGGTTTATTTTTGAATGAGGACACTTCATGAAAGTAACTTGATGCTGGAGAAACCGGAGCCCTTCTCTTTCATGTCTCCTTCCATTCAGGTTTCTGGAGGGGGAAGAGAAGGAGGGAGGGAAGCAGGACTACCTTTGGTTTGGGAGGAAAACAAAGGGGACACATACAAGCCCCTTCTGTGTGATTCGGTGACCCGGTTGGCACTGAGGATTTGTCAAGCCGACCAACCCCGCCAAGTACAGCAAGGAATTGGAGTCAAATATACCACCTCTGCCCTCGAGGCACTTGCAGTGGCCACGATGCATGGCCAAAACACAGGAAAGAAGAGCACACTGCCCAGGGCTCACTCCAGGGCCCTCGAATTAGTCCTAAAAGGCCACCCCTTTGGATTTGTCCAGAACTTACCAGGGCAAATAAAAGTCACGGATGAATACCTTCTTACTCTGTGTTGACATAGTATACTGGAAACAAGGAAAGGAAATCCACTCTTACTATTCTTATTTAACATTCCACTGGGGTTGAAACCAATGTGATAAGGCAAGAAAAATAAATAAAAAGCATCTCAGTCCAAAGGAAGTTAAAAGTCAAAAGTCAGTCAAAAGTCAAACTTTATTTACAGGTAACATGACCACCTACACAGAAAAACCTATAGCACCTACAAAAAAAATCACTGGAGTAAGTGATTTAGAAAATTTTAGAATGTGAGATCGATATTCAAAAATTAGTTGTGGGGCGCCTGGGTGGCTCAGTGGGTTAAAGCCTCCGCCTTCAGCTCAGGTCATGATCTCAGGGTCCTGGGATCGAGCCCCGCATCAGGCTCTCTGCTCGGCAGGGAGCCTGCTTCCCCTTCACTCTCTGCCTCCTTCTCTGCTGACTTGTGATCTCTCTCTCTCTCTCTCTCTCTGTCAAATAAATAAATCAAATCTTTTAAAAAAAAGTTAGTTGTACCTCTATATGCTAGCAATGAGTACTCAAAAATTGGAATTTAAAATACTGAGATTTACAAAGCATGAAAAAATATGAAATTCTTAGGGCTAAATCTGATAAAAGATGTGTAAGACATGCACAATGAAGACTATGAAGCAATTAACCAAAAGAAATTAACCAAAAGAACCAAATAAATGGGGAGATATGCCAAGTTAATGGATTAGAAGATTAAATATTGTAAGAATGCCAATTGTCTACCAAATGGATGTATAGATTCAATGGAATCCCAGTAAAAATCCCAGCAGGCTTTTGGGAGAAATTGCCAAATGGACTCTAAAATTTTATTTATCTAGAAAGATCTAGAACAGTCAAAATAACTTTGAAAAAGAACAAAACTGAAAACCTTACTCTATCTTATTTTATGACTAACTAGAAGACTATAGTAATCAATATAGTACGGCATTGGTATAAAGATCAAGGAAAATAATAGTCCAAAAGTAGGTACACATATATATGGTCAACTGATTTTCGACAAAGGTGCCAGGCCATTGGTAAAGGATAATTTTTTCAACACATAGTGCTGGAATAATCAGGTGTCCATATACAAAAAAACAAAAAACAACAACAAAAAACTCTGATTTGTAATTTGCACCATTTACAAAAATTAACTCTACAGATCATAAAGCTAAAGGTAGGAGCTAAACTTATAAAACTTTTAGAAAAAAACACAGGAGAAATCCTAGTGACTTTAGGTTGGTCAAAGACTTCATAAACAGGATACCAAAAGCACAAGCTATAAAAGAAAAAAGAAATAAATTGAGCTTCATCAAAATTGTAAATGCTTGCTTTTCAAAAGATGTGGTTATGAAAGTGAAAGGGCAAGTCACACACTAGGAAAACCATTTTCAACACAGTTATGCAACACAGACCTGGTATCTAGACCTTACAAGGAACTCTTACAATTCAATAAGAAGACAAAGCACAACCCAATTTTTTAAATGGCCAAAAGATTTGAACAGACACTTCACAGATGATTTGGATAATAAAGAAGCACGTCATTAGAGAAATGAAAAAAAAAAAAAAAAAAAAAGCACAAGGACATGCCCCTACTCACCTAATCCGATGGCTAAAAATGACTTTGAAAGACTAACTTCACCAAGTGTTGTCCAGGATGTGGAGCGACTGGAGTGCTCATCCATTGCCGATAGGAATGCAAAACAGCAAGACAATTTTAGAAAACATCTGGCAGTTTCTTTCCACCGCTAGGTATCTACCCAAGAGAGGGGAAAGCATGTCCACACAGGTATGCATACATGAATGTTCATAGCGGCTTTATTCGGAATAGCCAAAAACCGGGAACAACTCAAATGTCTAGCAACAGCCCAATGGATGTGCAAATTGTGCTATGGTCACACGAATGAATACCGCTCCGCAATAAAAAGTAATAAACCATTGATAAACATAATAGCACGTGTGAATATCAGAATAATCTGGTTGAGTGAAAGAAACCAGATTTCCCCCCCTCCTGAAAAAGTACATACTGTATGGTTCTACTAACATAAGATTCTAGAAATGAATCTATAGGATCAGAAAGCAGATCGATTTTGAGGGCAGGGGCCGTGCTCATTGCCTTGAGTGTGGTGGTCATTTCACAGAGTATACAAATGTCAAACTTTATCAAACTACACTATAAATATACAGCGTGTCAGTTATAGCTCAATAAAGCTATAATAAAAAGGTGTTTTTTGAAAAAAAAAAAAGCTCAGGATGGGCTTAGGTAAGGATTCTCTGCTTTCTTTTGGTTATGGCCTCTGAGAATCTGTTGAAAGCCCCAAGCGACAATATAATGAAAAGAAGAAAGAAGAAAGAAGAAAGAAGAAAGAAAGAAAGAAAGAAAGAAAGAAAGAAAGAAAGAAAGAAAGAAAGAAAGAAAGAAAGAAAAAGGAAGGAAGGAAGGAAGGAAGGAAGGAAGGAAGGAAGGAAGGAAGGAAGGAAGGAAGGAAGGAAGGAGGGAGGGAGGGAGGGAGGGAGGGAGGAAGGAAGGAAGGAAGGAAGGAGAGAAGAAAGAAAGAGAGAGAGAGAGAAAGAAAGAAAAAGAGAGACACGTGGCAGACATGTGGCCAGAGGCTGTAACGAGATGGGCCTGACCATGGGTGCTTCCCTAGTACCTGAGCCTCGACCTTGGACACCGCTGATCCCTGACTCTGCAAGAATGACCCCAGACCCTGGCCGCAGGCGGACTCCTGGGCCTAGCCCAGGCCCCAGACCAAATGCTAACTCCCCTCACAGCTGATCCTGACCCTGACCTGGCCCCTCGGGGGAGTCTAGACAAGGAATCATGGGAGCTCAGGGCTGAGCCCCTCTTGGGACCCACAGCAAAAGTCATGTTTTCAGTCCTGCTGCCGCTAAACGCAAGCGGTTACATGTGGCCCAGTGACGTGAGAAGGAAAAGGTGAGGGGCAGGAAGGGCCTCAGTGCCATTTGGCATTATGAGCAAGTATTTCCCGTCCTGGAATCAGGAGACCGAGAGGAGACACAGAATCGGCCCTGCCTTGACCTTGGGGTGAGAGGAAGTGGTCTCAGAGCCCCTCTTCACAGAGGGAGTCCCTGGGGAGAAATGGTTCTAATGCCCAGCAGAGGGCGCCACGCGCCTGCTGAGTGGGCACTGCAGCCTGTTTCCTGGGTGCAGGGGTGCTGGTGGGGGGCCTTGGTGCGCACTGGCCCCACTAGGCAGCTGCAGGAGGAGGGAGCTCGTGGCATCCTGCTCCTTGGGCTCCCCTCCCTGAAGCCTGGCCTTCCCTAGTCCTGCTCTGCCCGCGCCAGGGTGAACAGCCTTGGTAGGTTCAGGACCCTTCTAGGCTGGGCCTTCCGGGGGGCAGGGGGTGCCCTCCAAGTGCCCTGACAGTTAGTAGGTACCCAGCACAAAATGTGAGGGTGCTCTGGCCTCCCTCTGCCTGCCCCTTGTGCCCCGAATCAGACCCGGTCCTCCGAGAGCTTTGAATCTACACAGGCTTGATCACAGCGCTGGCCCGCTGGTCCCATGTGCCCGTCGGTGTCACCAGAAGAGCATTTCCCAAAATACCAGCACCTGGCATGTCCACGGCCATTTAAAAGGGAGTCTCAGTGATTGAGAACCGAGAGGCTAGAGGATCTGATAGATACCTCAGCCCTCACTGCTCCAAGCGGGGCCCCAGGGCCACCAGCATCAGGGTCACCTGGGCGGAGGTCAGAAAAGCCAGGCGGAGACCCACCGTCCTAATGAACTTGGATCTTGGCTTTTCAGGATCCCCGGGGGGAATCGTGAGCGCATCCGAGTCTGGGAGCAAAGCCACAGCTCCCGACCTTGGGAGTGGTTTTTGTGATTGCACTGCTGGGAGACAGAGGCCTGAGTCTGATGCCCCTTGACACAGGGACAAGAGGGAACAGATTAGGGGTAGTTGGAGGATGTTCAAAAGTGGGCGCCCCCCCCCAAGGAGGCATTTGTGAAGGGAGATCGGCTGGTGAAGGCCACAGAGGGAGGCCCAGCGGGGGTGGAGGGGACAGCCTGGTGGAGAAGGGCCTCCTCGACAGGGAGGAGGGGGATCTACCTGGAGAGGGAGCCTGGAACGGGTCCTAGAGATCTGTGCTGAGCAGAGCAGCTGGCCTGTTTCCAACAGGCAGCTCTGGAAGATTCCCGAGCAGCACAGTAACCTGTAAATAAGAGCTTGGAAAATCTGGAAGAGAATGCAGGGTGAAATGGAAGAGAATGGCCTGCTTTCCCCAGGATCCCGGGCAGAGTGATTGATAATGAAAATAATGACAAGGAAAGGAAGAGCTAAAAATATTCTGGTGTCCAATCCCTTCCCAGCACGATTCCAAGTCCTTGTTTTGGTGATGAGTAGGGTGAGGGTTCAGCTGGCGGACCCCGGCAGGCTCCTGGGCAGCACTTCACTGATGGGCCAGGTTCCCCCAAGCCCCTGTTGTCAAAATTGCATTGAATGTCATCCCCGGTTAAATCTGGGTCTTTGCGGAACGGACCACGCACAACCCGCAGCGTGGTCCAATAGCGCAGCTACGGGGAGCCCCCATTTCTCTCGTGTTAAATATCGTTAGTAGTAGCTGCCCCTCACAGAGCTTTAGGGAAGATTCAATGAGATCGTTCACAGAGAGGGCTGAGCGAAATGTCTGGCACACAGTAGGGTCAGTAAACAGAGCTTGGTTACTCGACGCTGAGACATGGGTGGGGGGGTGACATTGGAGACGAGACGGGCTGTATCATCTGGACCTCAGTTCAGACTCCTGGACTGCCTGCCTCCCCTGCTGGCCTCAATCTACCCCACCCCAGCCCCTGGGCAGACCCAGCACCCCGCGCCGGGACACAGCCCCCCTCATGTGCTCTTCCTTCAGCCTGAATCCCCGACCTCCTCTTCCTTTGGCTTAACTCCTCTTCGCCCTAGCTCAGTGAGGAAAAGAGAAATTGAGTCATGGGGCGTGGTCCCTTGCTCTGTGACCCCCATCACCCAGTGGCTGTTGTCCCCAGTGCGGAGGGGGAACTGGTGTCTGGTGTCTGGTGTCTGGCGTCTTGTCCGCTCCCCGCCCCCTGCCCCCACCCAGGCTGTTCAAGGGCTCCCTGAGGCCAGGAATTCCCAGGCTCAGCCTGCGGCTTGAGAACTTGGCCCAGCAATGGGCATAGCACGGGCAGGCAAAATGCTGAGTGGTTGAAGGAATGAATGAATGAACATTCCCTACCAGGGACATCCCTCCAAACCCGGTGTGATCCACCCAGGTTCCCTGCTTGTTGGGGAAGATCGTGTAACATCATGAAGAGCAGTCAGACAGCTTGGGTTGGAATCCTAGCTCCCTCCTGTGTTTACAAGCTGTGTGACTCCGAGGACGCTACGCAATCTCTCTGTGCCTCCATTTCCTCATCTGTAAAATGGGTTCATATGGCTGTGGTGAGGAATAGGTCAATTAACACACGCAGAGCACTTAGCATGGGGCCTGGCACTTGGTAATCTCTCAATTAATAGAATCACTCTGATAATTATTATTATTAATCCTTAGCTTCCTGGGCTACCAAACGAGCTTAGCTCCTCCGAGAAGAGACATCTAGGGTACAGGAGACCTATTACCTCATCCTTGGCATCTGTGAGAGATTTTGGGGTAGGCATTTAGGCCTGGTCTGCAGCCCAGAATAGTGTGCTAGAAGGAGAAACCCCACCAGTGGGTCCCTCTAGCCCACCCACGCAAACCCCTCTGGGAGTGGATCGAGCTGCATGAGGACTGCCCTGGCCAGGGATCTGAAACATCTCTTATCTCACAGCTGGAACCTGGGCAGGACCCCTGACTCTTCTATTCTGCCCCAATGCAGAAAAGGTCAGACCAGGCAGACTGCTCCTGCCCCTTCTTCCTTCACTTTTCCTGCCAAGTCATAAATCATTGCTCCCCAAAGTGCCCTGTAAGATACAAGCCCTCAGGGCTATTTTTAGCCAAATGTTCCAGGTCACATTTCCACCTGTAACCCCAGCACTTCCTCATGCACATTAGCTACTAAAGGCCCTGACAAGTCCTGCAATAAAGAAATTCGTTTCCCTCTTGCCTTAGTTTCCTAGGGCTGCCATAACGAAATACCACAAACTTGGTGACTTAAAATAATATACATTTATTGTCTCACAGTTGTGGAAGCCAGAACCCCCAAATAGAGGTGTTGGCAAGCCCAGGATGCCTCTGAAGTCTCTAGAGAATGCTTGCCTCTTTAAGTTTCTGGTGGCTGCAAGGCATTCCTTGGTGAGAGGCGGCATGGCTCCTCTTCCTTCTCATATGGTCTTCTCCCCTGCGCGTCCGCCTTTCATATGTTGTCGGCCCTAGGGCCTACCTTAATCCAGGGTGATTTTATCTCAACGTCCTTAATTCCATCTGCAAAAGCCTTTTTCCCAAATAAGCTCATGCTCAAGGTTCTGGGGAGTAGAATGTGGATCTCTACAGCTCTGCTCAACCCAGACTTCCCAGATCATGGAACTGCACCCCTGCCCCCACCTTTTCATGAACATTTGTGAATTTACAAAACATATCCCAGAGCCCGGGAAGTGGGGATCTGACCGTCCCGCCCGCCCCCACCCCCATGTTAGAGAGGAAGACCCAAGGGTTTGGAAAGGTGCTGTGCCTTGTCTAGGGCCAGCCGGGGTGTCGTGGAGCCCCAGCCGGCTATCCATGCAGCAGGACATCTGCTGGCCGGGCCTCGAGGAGACCCAGAAAATAAATGAGGAGGATGGGCTGGGGGCTCGGACCCCTGGTGCTGGAGATTGATGTGGCCACATCCAGAGCGACATAATGGGCCTTGTGGGCCAGCCGGGCAGGAGATAAAAGGCAGGGGACATAAATAATGCAGAAAGAAAGGGTGGAAAGCTGGCCCGGAGGAATAAATCCTTGCTCCCGGACAGGCTCAGTGTGGGAGTCAGGGCAGTGTCAGTGGGCAGGGAAGGGGGGCATAGGGAGGGCAGCATGGTGGGCTGCCAGCTGTCCCCCCGGGGCCCCTTGGTCGTATTCACCCCACACGCCCCACTCACAGAGACAGGGCTGGGGGGTAAGTCCTGTTTCCATCACCAAGTCACACAACTGTTGAAGTCACCCTCTCTGCCTCTTTCATCCTCAGTAAAATGAGGTGAGAACCAGGCCTGTGCTTCCTGAGAAGGTTCAAGGACCACCTACATCGGCATCACCGGGGCAGCTTGGTGAACATGCAGATTCTTGGGCCCTACCACAGACCTGTAAATTAGGACCTCTGGGAGGGGGTCCGGGATCAGCATAGCTAACACGCTTTCCAGGTGTGAGACCTAGTGGACTCTTTCATCACATAGGTTAGATACATAGATACATGGATGGATGGATGGATGGATGGATGGATGGATGGATGGATGGATGGTTGGAGAGATGGATAGATGGATGGAGAGATGGCTGGCTGGCTGGCTGGCTGGATGGATGGGTGGATGGATGATGGATGGGTGGATGGATGATGGATGGATGGATGGATGATGGATGGATGGATGGATGATGGATGGATGATGTATGAATGGGTAGATGGGTGGATGGATGGACGATGGATGGATGGGTGAATAGATATATGGATAGTATGTATAATAGGTGTTTGTCACCATATATTAACAGCTGGCTGTATACTAGGCTGGGTGCTTTGCTTGTATTTACCCAATCCAGTTATTACTTTATTACCCTCACTTTACAGAAGAGGAAAGGGGCTCAAAGAGGTCCCACAACCTGTGTAGGGGGAGTACAGGGCTGGCTTTTGGCCTGGATCGATGAGACCCCAGAGCCAGTGCCCCTGACACCACAGCATACTGCCCCCATCATGAGGGGACATCGGGGGTGTGGGGGGTAAGGGGGTTCATCCTCCAGTTGGTGAACATTACAAGTTTGTTGTCATTATGACACTGATACCCCTTAGAGTAGACTATGATCCCAAGAGCTTCCATCCCTACCCCCTCAGGGCCCTGATCTCCCTGTGCCTAAGGGCCTGGGTAAGAGTAAGAGGCCCCAAGATGTTGCAGGCTTCCCCTCGCACCCTCCTGACGGCAGCAATTAGGTGGAGGAGAATCCTTGAGCTTTCAAAACGCAGCTCTGGATCACCTCGTGGGCAGTCTCACGACCCAGGTGGAGTAGACACTCTTTTCCCCTGATGTTCACGCGCCCTTCCTTCTCTTCTCAAATGGCCCCAAACTTTCCCACTTCCCTGTTTCCAAGGAACCAGTACTCCTGCCAGCTCTACCCTTTGCCCCGCAACTCCTGGCATGGACCCACCTGCCTTCCACAGGTCTTGGGGAGGAGAGGGCCGTGGGGTCTGAGGAAAGGTTCTGGGGGACTTCGTTCAGGGTGGCCTGACCCCAAGCAGCCTTTGGACCTGATTTTCCAAGAGATACAAAGAGAGAGGCTGTAGTTGGGCCTGTTGCAGAGGGAAATGGAAACCAGATGTGAGGGGCTTGGGGGAAAAAAACGTACTCAAGCCTGGGGGCATTAGCACCTCGTTCCCACTGTCCTCGGCCTCGGCCTCGGTGTGGGGTCACTGGAGGAAGCACAGCCTTCAGTGGGGGGAGGGGGCCTCCCAGCTGCCTCCTTCACTCAGATGAGCCGGGAGGGGAAGAGAGCCCTCCCGGGCTGTGGAAAGCTGCAGGACCCCTGGGAATTCTGGGCTGAACAGACAGACCAAAACGGGAGGTCTGCCGGTCCGGGCCAAGACGCAAAGGTCCCAGGCATGAAATCGCTGGAATGAGATCATGTAGCACTGGCATCTGGGCAAAGCATGACCTGACCATTCATTCTCCTGCTGGAAGTCTGCCACTGTCATTTCTCTGGAGCAAAACAGGCCCCCTGTGAAAATGAAGATGCTCCCAGGAAAAGGACAATGGTAAACCGTTTCCAGCCATTCCTCCCTGAGTTCGAGTTCTTTGGTCATGGTCCCAAATTTTAAGGCGGGGGCTAATTTTTCATAATCTAGTATAATGGTTCTCAATCCCAGTTGTGCATTCGAACCTCCCGGGAAGCCTAAAGGGAGAAGGAGGTCCCAGTCCCTGCACAGAGATTCTGCTTCGGTGACCTCTGGACTAGCAGCATGGGCATCCCCTGGGAGCTTACTAGAAATGCAGTCCCTCTGGCCCCACCTTAGCCCTCCTGCACCAGAACTTGCCCTTGAGCAAGAGCTCCAGGAGATCCGCAGGTGCACTACAGTGTAGAAAGTGCTGGCTTACAGGGAATGCAGACCTTTGCTCCCACCCTCGTCCTCAGGCCTCTGGACAGAGAAGGCATCATCCGACCCGTCTTCCTTTTACCACCCCCAGAACCCCACCTCCCCCCTCAAATCCTGGGCAGCCACAGAGGCTGCCTGTCTGCGGTGGGAATGAGTGCAGGGTGCTCATGTAGGAAACCATCTTCCTGCTCACCCCGGGACGTCCTGAGCCCTCTTCCTTTGAGGGAGTGTGGGTGATTTACTGCTTCAGACACTGGGCCGGAGGGGCGGGAGTGCCTCGAGACAGGCCAAGGGCTGGCAGCCGGCCTGACCAAACACACTAGTTCAGCAGCCGCTGAGGCCCATGAGGAGCCCCAACCCCCAAAGATGCATTAACTCTGCGCGGAGAAAGATGGGCTGTTTTGTTTTTCTCTTTTAATAAGGGAGGCTCGTTCCAGGGACTTTGAGCATATGTTGCCAGGCCTGGGCTGGCCCGGGCTGCACCTGCTAATTCTGTTCTCAAGACCCAAACACCCTCCAATGCGTCCCCACCCTCGTGCTCCCCACCCCTGCTTCTGCCCTGCTTTCTCCATGAGCCCATCAGCTTCTGGAGTTGCAGGAAAGAAAGTCTTGATCAGGGCTGACATAGCAGGTAGACTGGGGAACCACATAAAGGAGCAAGGTGAGACAGAAGCCATGGGTCCAGAGTGGCTCTGGCCTACTTAGGTCAAGGTCACAAGGGGAAGCCAAAAGGGAGTGTCCCTCTCCACCACCCCCACCCCAACTAGAAGCCCGGTCTGGCATTGCCAAAGTAAATCCATGTGGGAAGGAAGGGCTTGCAGGTGAAGAAGGGACATTTTTAATTGGGGTTCATGTGTTAGAGGTGTTCTCTCAACTGTACCTCTCCTAAAAGAGAAGGATCTTCCCCTGTCTTCTGTGAGGAAGACCCCTTACAGGGGCCTGGGAATAGCGCAGTGATCAGCGGAGAATGAGTAAGGGAGGAAGGAAAGATCAATGGAAGGGCGGATGAAAGGATGGATGGAGGGTGAATGACGGAAACCTCTGGTTCCAACATCATGGCAAACTAGACACCTTGCAAGGTCTTCTTGCTGAAGAACTCGACCTGGGATAAATTACAACATACATTTTAAAAAAAGATTTTATTTATTTATTTGAGAGAGAGAATGAGAGAGAGAGAGAGAGAGAGACCATGAGAGGGGGGAGGGTCAGAGGGAGAGGCAAGCTCCCCACCAAGTATGGAGCAGGATACAGGACTCGATCCTGAGACTCTAGGATCATGACCTGAGCTGAAGGCAGTTGCTCAATCAGCTGAGCCACCCAGGTGTCCTGTAACACACTTTGTAAAACATGTTTCTGAGCTTACAGAATGTTCAGGAAATGTTCAAAGGAGGGAAAAACTCCCAAGAAGCTGAAACCTGGAAGTAACATTGACCTGAGGGTAAATATGTTTATTGGTAACACCAAAGAGAGCCACCTTCAGGTCAGGGGAGCTGAAACGGATACTCCTTTGTAATGTTCAGGGTCCTCGAAAAGCACACAGGGGTTCCTGGTCAGAAGAAGCTTTCTGGCTCCCAGTCAAGCACAAACTCTCTCTGGAGATGCATTCCCAGGGGAGATCCTCACGAGACCCAAAGATGAAGTTTACCAAAATGTCAACTTACAATCAAAAATTACCAAACACACAAGGATATGAATGAATGACCGCAGGTTCAGCAAGGACTATAAAGGTTAGAATTCTCAAAGATAGACAACTGAACAACAGTTTTCAGACCCTGGTCAATAGGCAACTAGTTTTCAGACCCTGGCCAATAGGCAACTCAAGAGACAAATGAGATAAGACCTTACACCAATCTTCTGCATGGAGGGAATTTCTGGAATCCAGAACTGGGTAAGGGAACCCAAACAGCAGCCAGTAGTCTCACTGAGTTGAAGAAAGAGTCATAGGAATCTGGGGAGGCCAAGGTGCCTAGAATTTACATGACAGAATACCAGAGGAGAGGGAGTTATGCAGAGGAAGGGCTTCTAAAATCTGCCTGGAGTTCCGCTGAATCTTCAGCTGATGTCCAATCTGTGCAGCATGAAGTAAACATTCAAAGGTAAACAAAGAACAATATCTGAGAGAACAATTACCGGGGAGCTTTAAGCTGAAAAATTCCCAGAGCCCACACAGGGTTAGGAATTACTGGAGTTGTTTTTCATACCACTACCCAACTGTTCTGGCATCTTCTGTTGAAAAAGATGTCTCCCAACATTATTGCTGTTCTAGGTCCTAGCCACTGTGGTAAGAAGACATGAAAGCATCCACATTGGAAAAGATGTACAGGGGCACCTGGGTGCCTCAGTTGGCTAAGCACCCAGTTCTTGATTTCAGCTCAGATCATGATCTCATGGGTCATGAAATCGAGCCCCACATCAGACTCTGTGCTCAGCCAGGAATCTGCTTGTCTCCCTTTGCCCCTCCTCCAGCTCATGCTGTCTTTCTCTCTAAAATAAAATAAAATAAATCTTAAACAAACAAAAAAAGTACAACAGTCTTTATTTTTAAGCAATGCAATTGCTTACCCACTAGGGGATCCTATTTACAAAGAGGAAATCTTAAGAAATCTATAAAGAGTTTACTAGAATGATAGGTGAGGTAAACAAGGTTGCAAAATATAAGGTTAATATATAAAAATTAACTGATTTCTATACACTAAAAATGAACAACTAGAAATTGAAATGAGAAAATACTTCTTGCAATAGTATCCCAAAATGCTTAGAAATACATTTCATGAAGTATGTCCAAGACCTGTACGCTAAAAACTACAAAACATATGGTGAATATACCAAGCTCACAGGTCAGAAGACTCAATATTGTAAATATATCAATTATCCCTAATTGATCTGCAAATTTAATGCATACCTAATAAAAATCTCCAAGAATTTTTTGGGTAGAAATTAACAAGCTGATTCTAAAATTTACATGGCAATGCAAAAAACCTACGATAGCCAAAACAATATGGAAATGAAAAGCAAAGTTAGAAACGTACACTGCCTGTTATCCAGACTTATTAAACTATAGTAATCAAACCATGTAAAAGCAGCATAAAGATAGAAAAAATATAGATCATTGGGACAGAATGAAATTCCGGAAAGAAATCCACACATATATGGCAGTACATTGATTTGCCAATGATACTAAGGTACTTTAATATAGAAAGACTAGTCTTTTCAATAATGGTTCTAGAACTGGATAGCCATGTAAAAAAAAAAAAAATCCACCCTCTACCTCACACCATATACAAATACATATACAAATGGGCAAACACCTGAACATAAAAACTAAAACTTCTACACAAATATATAGGAGACAGTCCTTTTGACTTTGAGTAGGACACAAAAAGTATGACCCATAGAAAAATTCATAATTTGGACTTAATTAAAATTGAAATTTTCTATTTTTGGAAAGACACCATTGAGAAAATGAAAAGTCAAGCCACAGACTGGGAGAAAATGTTTACAATACATATATCTGACAAAGGATATGCATTCAGAATATATAAATAACTATCAAAACTCATAAGAAGACAAGCAAGCCAACAAAATATGTGCAAAAATTTGAGTTGTTATGATCTGTACGTGAATGCTAAGAACATCTTTATTCGTAATAATTCCAAACTGGAAATAGCACAGATGTATACAGCAAGAGGCTGGATAAACAAATTGTGGTATATCCACACAATGGGAGGTGTCCGACGGGAACAGTAGTGCATCAATAAAAAGAACAAGAACACTTATGCATGTAGTGGCATGAACGAGTTTCTGATTGTTATGCTGTGGGTTGAATTGTTCCTCCAGAAAGAGGTGTCGGAGCCCTAAAATTACCCTGGGACCTGTGAGTGTGACCTCATTTGGAAATGGGGTCTTTGCAGGTTTAATCCAGTTAAGATGAGGTCATACTGGAATAAGGTGGGGCCTAAATCCAATATGACTGGTGTCCCCATAAGCAGAGAAGAGATGCAGAAGAGACACGAGGACAAGACGGAGGCAGCAGTTACAGTTTCTATAAAGGAAGGCGATCCAAAAAACTGCCAGCAACCACCGGTACGAGGAGAGAGGCGTGGAACAGATCCTCCCCCAGAGCCTCAGGAGGGAACCAACCCTGCTGACATCTTCATTCCAGGCTCCTGTCCTCCTGACCCATGAGAGGATAAATTTCTGGTGCTTTAAGCCACTCAGTCTGTCGCGCTTTGTTATGGCGGCCCCTTAGGAAACTGATAGTGTGCAAAAGAAAAGAGATACAGAATACACACTGTGTCAGTCCTGTTTTTATGAAACCCTAGAAAAGACTAATGAACTGTGACAGAAGGCAGGTCAGTGGTTGTCTGGGCATAGGATGGGGTGTATTGGAAAAAGCCATAAAGGAGCTTTTTGGATTGACTCTATCTACTGTGGTTACATGGGTGTATAAAGATTTGTAAGAACTCGGCAAATGGTACCCTTAAGATGGGTGATGGCTTTGCAAATAAATCAAATTGAACTTTTGGAGACAAAAAAATATGTGTAATTGTCCAAATTCAAAACTCAACACACGTACCCTGTAGTGCTGGGTTGGAGTCTGAGCTATGGGTATGAATGCATGCTTATTTTAAGATAGATGACAGATAGATGATAGATAGATAGATAGATAGATAGATAGATAGATAGATAGATAGATAGATATGTGGATATGCATGGGTTAATGCATGCTAGGAATAATACATTTCTAGCTCTGTCCCCTGAGAGCATCTGGAAGCAGGGATACCCGGTAACAATAAGCACACTTTGTGGCCAGACCTTGGTTTCTAAATACCATCGTCCAGTAAAAGGAACCAGTCTCCTTGGTTAAACAACTAATTCTATGACTGGGGCAGAGAAAATAGAAGAGGAGCCTAAAGCATCTTGTGGTGCCAAGAAATAAGGAAGTGCTTTTTTTAAAAAACAAAGACAAAAAAAAGTAAAAATGTAGAGGAGCTAAACTGAAGGAATTTCCAATGGCCAAGGCTGCAACAATTTCTCCAACAAAACAAATCCCCATGAAGCTAGAATGATACAAATAAGTGACTTAATAAATAAAAGGTGGAAAAGAGAGAAGTCTTTCCTACAGAAGAATTCAAATTAATAAATGGGGGAGGACCAAGGGAAAAAGGAAACCACTATGAGAACACCACGATAAAATTTCGCAGGCAAGATCCACTGATGGATGCTAAGATGAGTGGGTAAAACAATAGGAGGAAACAAAATACTTTTGTAGCCACAAGGCAGCTTCCCCAAAATACTTATTAATTACTATGGTGCTTCTAACACATGTCCACAAATTCTTTGATCCTCGTCTCTCTGGGAGGTTAGCTTAATTCCCCTGTCGGTGATTGTGGGCCAGATTTAAGCCTCACTTAGGGTTAGGGAAAACCGTAGCATTGACAGTGAGAAACCTGGCCACCACTGCCTTGCCCACAGTTAATCGAAGTTGACATTGCCAGGGATAAGATGTATTGATATCACAGACCCTCGGATGCGGTGCTATGAGAAGGGCATGTTCCCCTGGGGAAGTTCTCCCCCACATCCGTAGCCGCAGTCTAATCATAGGAAAAAAAAAAAAAGACAAATCCAAATTGAGGGACATTTTACAAAATACCATACATCCAAACCACAAACGATGAGGAAAGAATGAAGACTGGGGACCTAAGGAGACGTGATCATTAAATGCAACATGGTATCATCGACCAAATCCTAAGACCGAAAAGAAGACATCAGCGGGAAAAAACTGAGAAAGCCAAATAAAGTTCATAGCTTAGAGAATAGTATTGGCCAGATGTTGAAGTCTGGGTTTTGAAGAGTGTGCCACAGTTTAAGGTATTCCCACCATGGGGAGCTTGCTGGAGGAAGGGCGCAGGGAACTCTCTGTACAATCTTTACAGCTCTTCTGAGTCTAAAATCATTTCAAAATAACGGGTTTTGATAAACTAGGTGTAGCTCTTTAAATACCTATGTGATGTCGGATCAGCACAATGACCAGGAACTTGCACACCAGGTCGTGCATGCCCAGGCAGAGGCGGACGTCACAGCCGTCCTAGCTTCCTCAATCAGCTCCAAAGTAGTAGGGGAGAGTGAAGCGATGGAAAGCTTAGACTGTGGTGACTTTTTTATTTTAAGATTTTATTTATTTGACAGCGAGAGAGCACAAGTAGGAGAAGCAGCAGGCAGAGGGAGAAGCAGGCTTCCCGCTGAACAGGGAGCCCAGCGTGGGGCCCAATCCCCGGACTAAGCTGAAGGCAGATGCTTAACGACTGAGCCACTCAGGTGCCCCTAGACTGTGGTGACTTTAAGAAAGCTGCTCTTTCTTCTCCCTATGCTAGGGTACCCCGCGGCTTTTATCCTACATCGCACCTCAAATTGTCCTTTCATCTGTCATTTTCCAAACTTTGAGACTCTTAGATTGCTTTCCCCAACATATTTTGCCTGGAGATCATGTTTTAATCTCAGTGCCGCCTTCTATTTTATTGTCTAATTATTTTTAAATGTAGCTCTAGGTCCACACCTTTTCCACCACTAAAGGATGTATGATCTTGCAGGTGCCGTGTACTAAAAATCTCATTTTGATTTGCACTGTTGGCCAGAATGAATGATGCCTCCCCTCCTGCCCCAACTTATAGGTTATTTGGGATCAGTTTTACTTTTTTCTTTTACTTTTCCCACATCTCTTCCATAATGAGCGTATCACACTTAAAAAAGATCGCAAGCAGGTAGGTCCCAAATGGCGCACCAAGGCATCTGGGCACAAGGAAGGGTCCACAAAGACCCTGCGGAGTATTTTATGTTTTGAGGGTAACACAGCGACATCTGTCGGGTGCCCTGCAAACTACTAGCTCTCGTCGTCCCCAGTTTCAACATGAGATCATGCAACATTCCTTTCAACAATGTCATAACTTTATGAAAGCCGGTTTTTGATGGTTGCTGTGATAAAAAGCAAATACCATGTGAAAATCATTGTGGTGGAGGAAGTGAGGTGATGAGACACGATTCCAAGGTCTGAGAGTCATGTGATGCCCAACTCATATCCCATTAGTAAATAGCTGTGGTTAAGAATGAAATATAAATAGTTTTTCCTTTCTTCTTTCAATTTCGTATATTTTTTGATGACTACCTAATATGCTTTGAGTTATTTAGACCAACCGCTTAATCCACGGACTTTGGGGTATTTCCTTCTGCCTAGAGGACCATAAAAACGTCACTGACACTAAATGGGCTATGAACAGAGAAAGTCTGGGGACTTCTAGGCCATCTGCTTCTAGCTTTTTGGTATACATAAAGAAATGTGTGTATCTTCTTCATACTTGAGCTCCTATGGATATGCAGATTGATAATGGGTCCTAGGATCCTTCAGTTTATAGTCGAAGAAGCTGAGCTCCAAAGGGAAGTCATCACATAGCTAACCAGACCCCTCTTTGTCAGGCCCCGCTGTTTCCCAATCTGAGACTCCCAAGATGATAGACCCCTACGGTTCCATAAGTACCAGCCTCACCAACCAACATTTGCAGGCCCTGACGATTGCTCTGCCTTACGCCAGGCATGGTGTGGTCCCTGATTCACCGATAAGTAAGAAATGTCTCAATCTTACCCCATTACCACTTTACTGGATCCTAAAAATTCATCTACCCTTTGACATAGGATTCTCGTGAATAGTAGATGACTCTGGAAACGGAAAAACCGTTGAGCTCTTATCAATCGTTGGTCCCTGCATCTGTGACTGAGCCTTATCAGAGCCTTTCCTGAAAGAAGGTTCCTGAAAGAAGGATAAGAGAAAAAAAAAAAGAGAGAGAGAGAGATCTTTGAAAGAAGTGGGGAGGGAGGGTATCTCAGATGGAGTTCAGCAGAAGCAGACCTATTCAGAGAGCTGCGTGCAGAAAGTGTGTAAAGGAATGCTTACGGGAGCTACAGGGACCAAGGAAGGCAGGACTGGGACTGGAGTGCCATGCGCTTGTAACCCAGGCCCCAGCCATCCCTCAGGGCCCTGGAGAGCTGAGATGGCCCTTTAGAGTCGTCTCAGATTGAAGCAAGAGGGCCAGGTCTTTGTACCCCAGCATTAGCCGGTCACTGTCTGAGAGTCGCCGCCAGAAGGAGAGCTACCCGGGGCAAGGCAGCTCCCTGCAGACCGGGCTTTGTGTCACAATGAGGAGTCCAAGGGTCCCAGCAGATGGACACTAAAGCAAAAGTTCATTACAGCTGTGCCGAGGGCCCTGAAGGAGAATTCTAAAGAGCTTGAGTGTAATAAAGGGGAACAGCAAGTCCGCTAACCTCAGCCGGAAAGGTAGGGTGGGTGGAGTGCACAGTTTCAAGGAAGACTCCCTAGAAGAGGGACATTTAGACTGAGGCCTCTGGTTTGAGGAGGGAGAAAGAGCTGGGGCAAGCAATAATGGACAGCATGTGCAAAGGTCCGGAGGCAGAAGGTGCAGCCTTTAGCAGAGCTTGGGGCAGGAGGGACCATCACAGATTGAGGCTGGCAGACATCGTGGGTCAAACAGGGCAAGGGTGCAGGGAGAATTGGGGACTTTATCCTCAGTGGAAGCTACTGACCAGGGAGGTAAGTAACGTGATCAGATTTCTCGTTTCCTTTCTGGGATCCTTTCCCTTCCCTCAGGCTGCCGTTTGATGATCAGTTTGACCAGTTTCACCTGGATGTACACGTGGTTTGCCCTAAGCCACCCCCCCCCCCCGCCGCCCCATGCCAGGGTCTCCACGGCAGCCAGCAGCCTCTCCTGGAACCCCCGAGACCGGAGATGTCCCACAATCATCTGAGGATCCTCACAGAAGAGAACAGAGATGGGGAAAGAAATCACTGTCCTCAACCTCCTCCCAGCACCTCTTCCTGCCCAGAGCAGACAGCGGGGCCCCCTCTCCAAAGAGCCTTGTGGGGGAAGTGGGGAGGGAAGTGAATAATCCCTTTGCCAAGCTCCCCCAGAAAACACGGTGGAACAAATTAGCAGACCTCAAAGGTCCCATCTGGGAAACCACTCAAGGTTTCCAGGATCTGACCCCATGGCAACTCTGAGGGCACCGGAGCAATCAAGGAAACACTGGCGGCACGTCCTCCGTCCCACGTCTGTCCACCTCCGTGGGAACTTCTCCCGGAAGCCTGGGTGGGGCCCCAGAAGTGAATCCGCACACACCCGGCCTGCCAGGACCATGGAGGTGGCTGGCCGCCCCGCACAGAACAATAGCATCCACCCAACCCCATCAGTGGTTTTTACAAACGCTCCAAACAGCTCGATTAAATCTATAAATTGCCTTGGCTACTTCCCTTTCTGGCTCTTTAGGATGACGCTGCGGAATCATCTCTTTGCCCAAGGCAACCGTCTAAATCAGCTGACGCAAGGTCTAGTCCTCCACACGTAGTCAGCCGAGCCAGGGTGGCCCGGGGGTGACATTGACTCACCTAGCCCCCCTTCACGTGCCGGGTGTCCTCCTTCTCTGTGCTTGACATTCTCCCATTTGATCCTCGAAACAGGGCTGTGAGGCGGGCAACGTTACTGTTCCCGTGGCACAGGTGGGGGAAACTGAGGCACGGGGACGTTAATTAACATTCCCGAGACCACAGTTGGTAAGTGGCAGACCTGAGGTTTAAATAAGAGTGTGGTTCACGAGTGTTTGGTTTGGTTTTGTTTTAAGATTTTATTTATTTGACAGAGAGAGAGTGAGAGAGCACAAGCAGAGGGTAGCGGCAGAGGGAGAGGGAGAAGCAGGCTCCCTCCCTCAGCAGGGATCCTGACGCCGGGCTCGATCCCAGGACCCTGGGATCATGACCGGAGCCGAAGGCAGACACTTAACCCACTGAGCCACCCAGGCGCCCCTGGTTCACGGTTTTTAAACCGGGGTCTGGGGGCACCCAAGGATTCCGTGGAACCCCCTCAGGGTAACAGGTTGGTAGCCTCCTGCATCTCCCATCAGAAAAGAGAGTCAGTGTCCTTGGTTTTCTCTCCAGCGTAAAGATTTTGGGAATAAAAGTTTCCTAGGCTTCAAATGAATTTGCAAATCATGGGTGAGAGAGTTTTGTCTGAGGAGGCAGGCGAACTGCCCTCTCTTCTCTGAAATGCTGGTTTAAAGATCTGAAATAGAATCCAGGAATTGGCCCGTGGCTGGCTCAGTCGGAGAAGCGTGTGACTCTTGATCTCAGGGTCGCGAGTTCAAGCCCCATGCTGGGCATGGAGCCGACTCAAAAGAAAAAAAAACAAAACAACCCAGGAATCAGTATTGAATAAATGCATCAGATGATTCTCATCTCCCAGCTGATTTGGGGAAGATGGAGGGACCTGCCTTTGGGTTCCTCCTCCCTGTCCTCGGGGGAGCCTAGGTCAAGCCCACGCCTCAGTTCCTCCCCCGCCCCGCCTCCCTCCTACAGGTACAGTGAGCTATAGATGGTAAGGGACTGTCACAACATCGATGATGTGCTCCTTCCCGGCAGCTGAGGGGTAGGGCTGCTCCTGAGCTCGTGATGGGGCAAAGCAAGAAGCTGGATGTGGGGTGGGGGGAGACTCTGGGGTCGGGTTTCTGGGGAACGAACGGACCCCAGCCCCTGATGGGGCAGTGAACCCAATCAGAGGGAGGGCAGGGCTTGGGAGCCAGACCGACAGGGGTCCTCCACTGACTCCTCCGCACACCAGCTCCATCACCTCGGGCAAATCGCCCCTGGGCCTCTGCGGCTCAGTTCCTCATCTGGAGAATGGGAGGAACCCCAGCGCGTGCGTGGAGCTGGCCCAGGACCTGTCGGTAGGAGTTGCTCAGCGCGTACCGTGCTCGAGCTGCAGCTCAGCTCTGCAGACAAAATAATTCATCTTTTTATAGCGATTTCATCCCTGGCTTGAGCTCTCCGTGCACCTGCGGGGATGGGCACGGACTCAGGGAGTTTGGGGCAATGCTCCATTTCTGCCAGGAGGAGTTGGGGTTACTTATATGAGCCTGGGTGCTGTGGGGAGTTAGCAAGCCCCGCGGGGTCCCCTGGGTCATTTCGTGGTGGAGCCCTCGAGACACAAACATGCATCCACGAAGCTTACCACCCAAACTATCCTCATTCCTGCCTCTTGCCTGCAAGGTACTGGGGCCCGGGGGCCCTGTTCGCAGGTCC
>CM053617.1:23133103-23174980 GCA_028646535.1 Procyon lotor | reverse complement strand
TCTGATGACTATTCCACACCAGCTCGGCCCCCCAAAGCAGCAAGGCGGCCCCTCCCCGCAGCCGTTTGCTGACAACCAGGAAGGGATTTTAATCTCAGAAACAGTCAAGGTGGGAAAGGGGAACGAGGGGCGGCGGGGAGGGCCATATGGAACCTGTTTGAAGAGCTGGGTTGGAGCCCAGCTGCACCTCTATGCGCTGGGGCACCGGGCCAGCTCTTGGCTCTGCCTGCTCAGCTCCGGGCCGCGAGGAGAAGGAGCGTGGGAGACCGGACGGGAGGCCAGGCTGCCTGTGTTCAGCGGGCGGCCGTCCTCCAGGTGAGGGCACCCTGGCCGGCAGCCCAGTGGCTGGATGGGGGGCTGGCTCCAAAGGCCCCACAGCTCTGCCCTAAGCCAGGGTCACGGGGCTCAACAGAGTGGCATTTGGGGTCCATTCGAGGCAGTCTCCGGGGCTGTCTGGGAATAGCGCTGCGGCTCAGCCCTGCCATTTCCTCCGCCTGGCTCCTGGTGGAGATGATTCCGGAAACCCTAAGACAGTACCATTGTGTCTCCGGTTTAGCTCCCCGGCCTGTACACACAGCCAATCTCTGTCCCTCTGTTTACCCATTACTAACCCGGTCCCACAACGGGATGTGAGGCCAAAGGGTCCGGCAGACGTGATGACCCGCGCGGCAACCCCATGTGGACCTCGACCTCACCGCCTGGAACTCGGGACTGACCCGGATTTGGACTGACCTTGCTGCGTTTTGGACCAACCTCACCAAATTTCCAACTCACCACCCCGGTACACGAGCCGCCTGCCTGAACTTCTGTCTAGACGCCCAGGGCTTCGGGACGAACGGACCGAGTTTCTGATTGATTTTGCAGAAGTTACGACGAAACTTGACTGCAAGTAACGTGGCCTGGGTTTCCCGAATTTTCAACCCCCCGCCGACTGGATTTCGCACTCGTTTGACTAAAAAGTTTTAACCGATTTCACGGATTTGTTATTTTAAAAACAAAACTTCCCAAGCGTTGGACTGAGCTTTCCAGATCCCGTTGCCCCAAGTTGGCCAGATGATGGGGTACTCTCAGAATGAGACTGAATAACAGGATGTGGTGTGGGGAGCTCGCCTGGCTGGCCCTCGGCCCACCCCGGCCTCACACTCGCCTCGCCCAGAGCCAGCCTGTGCACCTGAAGGGGTGTGGGGCAGGCGGCGCCCGGCTTCCAACATTCTGGAATCTTCTAACATTCCAGCGCCTGTTTATTGCGTTTCCATCACTTTCTGACTCACTTCTTGTTTCCAGCATTGCCCAACTCTCGGGGCATCGGCAACTCTAAGCAATGCTGTTCCTGAGTCCCTCTGACCTGAGCTCCCATGTCTTGCCAGGAAGTCCTACAAGGCAGAGCTCAAGAGGGAGGGCTCCGGGTCAGCCTGCCTGGGCTCAGGGCTCACTCCCAGTTCTAGCTGGGTTGTGTGTCCCGGGGACGTATTAATGAACTTTTCTGCATGTTGGTTTCTGAACCTCTTCTGAACGTTGGGTGTGATTCTCCTCCTTATCTCTTGAGTCCCAGGCTCTGTTCTAAGGCTACACGTGGCCTTAGGATCCCCATGGAATGCTTGCCAAGGCTCTCAAGTCTATTAAGCAGGAGAACCCGCACCATCCAAGTGACCGCCCTCTACCGCTCTGCGATCCTGCCTTGCACCGACGGAGTCCAGCGAGTGTTGGCGAACACAGTCTTCCTCGTCACCGTAATTGTGATACTGTTATCAGTGGCCTGTTTCTAGGCAGCTCTCTGGCTCCCACTTGGGTGAGGCATTTGTCATTTGATGGTGTGACTTGATGTTCTTTCGGGGACACTGACGTGTAAAGGTCTTTCTGGCTGCCCCCCCCCGATGTCCACCCCAACACCAAGGGAGTCATGAGTATTTTCAAACCCTCCAAGCAGGTCAGAACCACGGGATTGGTTCTGTTTTGGGGGGACCTTTGTTACTCTACTCAACTCTGGCCTGATTTCACCATGAGCACCTCCCATGTCTCTTTACGGGCACCTTAACAGGAACTGGATTGGCAGAGACTTTGCCAGCTCTTGGTGTAAGCCGGCATTTGCCAGCCATCGGCTGTGAGCTGGGGACAGTGACAGTGGAGACGCTGGACCCAGGCGCTTGGGAGGTTGTATGAATGGTAAGTATTCATTCCTCACTGGAAAGGAAGTTCTTTTTTTTTTTTTTTAAGATTTTATCTATTTATTTGACAGAGAGAGAGAGATCACAAGTAGGCAGAGAGGCAGGCAGAGAGAGGGGGGAGCAGGCTCCCCGCTGAGCAGAGAGCCCAATGCGGGGCTCGATCCCAGGACCCTGAGATCATGACCTGAGCCGAAGGCAGAGGCTTAACCCACTGAGCCACCCAGGCGCCCCAGGAAGTTCTTATTTAACAGGAAGAGCTGGCCAGCGGGACTGGGGGCTGCTGTCTTCAGTCTCTGTCTCAGTGTGCGTTCCTCTGGGTTCTGTCCAGACAAATGCCTCGACTCCCCTTCACCTCCTGTCTTCCGTGCCTTTCCGAGTGCTATTCTCTGCCCCGTGACCTTCCTCCTCCTTTATGTACTTATTTCAGCATTTCCTGAAAATCTTCCTATGTTAGATGTGGTTCAGGAGCTGGAAGCATGAAGACATGACCCCTGCCTCAGTGGCTCCTAGTGACAGAGACACACGGAGTGTCAGGGATCCCAGGCCTAGGACACTGAGGCCAACTGGGGCCAGGCAAGGAAGAGCATCAGGGAACTTTCCAGGGCCCTGCGGGGGTTAAGAAATATCTGTTCAAAGTGAGTGTGCATATGTACGTGTGTTGGATCCATAAGTGCATGTGCATATGCATGTGAGCCCGCATCTGTGAGTGAGCATATGGTTGTCATGAGCCAGGGAGTGGAAGGGGCGTTCATGGGTCTCCTCACCGTGTAGACAAGGGAGATGGTGGGCTCCTTGGTGTTTGGAAGCTGGAAGAAGTGTACCCGAGTGTCCTAACCATCGAATGTTTGGGACAGAGACTTAAGGTTGGATCACAGGTTAATCTCTATCTAGAAGCTCAAAGCCCAGTTGAAGCCTTCCCTGTCCTGGGGAAGGGTCAGTCACATGATTTGTCTAGACCCAGGTGAGCCCCAACCTGAGAGGTTAAGAAGCAAAGAGAAGGTCCCCCATGTGCAGAGACCCCACATGCTACCCGAAGTGCCCCATTGCCTTATGATGATAATAGTCTGGCATCCGTGCATGTTTTTGTCATTTCCAAGGAAACGTCCCACACATCGTTCCCTCAGTGACCCTTTGTTGAGCCTCTACTTTGTGCCTGGCATCATACCTCGCTAATACCATGAACAGGCACGGTGCTAAGTCCTTCTTCACAAGCATCACTGGTTTGTAGAGATGAAGACACAAGACTGTCCATTTCATAAGGACACACAGTGCTAAGTAGTAGCTTCAGAACCTCAGCCCACCTCTCAGGGAACCCAAACCCTCCCTCCCCAATGCCCCGGAGAGAAAGCCAACCCGGCTTCATCCTCCATGGTACCCACCACAGAACACTCCCCGTGGTGCAGCCCCTGGTCCGAGCCCATCTAGAGCGCCCACTCTGCTCTTGCCCCATTCCCCTGGTCTCCCGCCCAGACCCTGCCACAGAGGATGCCGTGACAGGCAGGAGATAGACTCTGGGGAATGAGAACTAGTCTTCCACCACGACTGGTCTGTGAGGCGTCAGCCCCGCTGGCCAGATGAGCCTGGCCAACTGCCAACCCCTTGGGGCTCGTCTCCCCCTGGCTCCCTCCCCCAGGGCAGGAATGACCCAGCACTCCTCGTGGCTAAAGCAGAGAAGCATTCTCTCTGAAAACGTTCTTGCTTTATCTCCGCCCGTCCAGCCGAGGGCTTTGGGCTCCGTGACAAGGTCAATAGCTGCCCAAATGTCATCAGATCAGATCTATTTTCAGTTTTCAGAATGGCCAAACGGAGCCTGCTTCTCCTCCACCTCTTCTTACCATTCCACGTCAACAGAATAAAGAGGCTGAGAAAAAGAGAGGTCCCTGAAGCGCTCATGTCTCTCACTCAGAGCTAAGGACTCTCCCCGTGTTCTCCAACATACTCGGGGGAGAAAATGGCCGCCAGAAGCAGCGTGTGAATTACCAAGAGGCAAACACGGGGCAGGGTTTTCAGACCCCTGAACTCCACCCCCAAAGTATAAGACGGTCGGGTGAGCCCCAGGGAACCCGCAAGCCCGTGGGTCCCTGCCTCTTGTCCTCCAGGCTAGTGCAGAGAGGTCACCTTCTCTTGGGACTTGGAACTTTGGGAGGTCTAATTATTCAGAAACTGGAGGCCCATAGAAGAAACACAGTTGCCCGCTCACTGTGTGGCCAAGGCCACATCGCCAGTGGCTCTGGGCATCAGTTTATCCATTGTGCTAAGGAGAGGGCTAGGCTTTGTCTCTGAATGCAGTTCCGGCTTTGGAAAGGGTCACGTGCTTTAACATGACCCATCTAGGAAAACCACCCGGATGAAAGAGCTTTGTCTGCAAGGCACTATTCTCGTATTCCGTTCTATCCCTGGCAACACCTGGAATTAATTATCCAAGTGCAACTTAGAGCAGCAACAAGATGAGGAGAGGAAAGACGTTTATGGACCGCTTACCATGTGCCAGAGCCCTTCCGAGTGTGTTCTCTGCGTACGAACTCACGTAATCCTCCGCCGAGCCTGTGAGACAGGTGTGACCGTTACTACCGCCCTCCTCCGTGCTAGCGATGAGCCACGGGAGGCTCGCGGAAGGAGCCCTGCGAGCCAGGCTCCCGCGGCTAAAAAGCAGCCGAGCCCAGCTCTGAAAGCAGGGCGATTGCCCCCAGAGCACACACATCTAGCAATCGAGCCCCAGGGTCACAACCAGGTGAAAGACGCCCCCCCCCAAGAGAAGCTGGGGCTTGGACGGAAATTAGAAGAATTTACGCCCCTCTTCCACCGAGCGAAGTCGGTGGAGAGATGGATGAGTTTGTGATGGGAGACACACATCTTTGGGGATCGTGTGCCGTGGACACGGAAGGGGGAGCCTGCAGGGAGGAGCAGGGTGCCCACTCGGGGTTCTGGCTGGAGACAGTGCCACGTAGGGGCTCAGTCGACGGGTGAATGAGCCCGCTGCTCCTGGAAGGGTGGACGGGTGGAACCAATGAGGGGCTGCAGAGAGGCCCCCAGATATGGGTGAGAAGAAGCTTTAACCAGCATTAGGCCTGCAAGGCGAGGGCAAAAAACTGCCCAGTGGAGCCAGGGAGAACGGGAGGCGTGGACCTTTGGAGAGGCAGTCACTGCCGAAAACATGGCCCAGAGCAGGGAGGGGGCAAGAATAACGGACCATCAGATCTCCTCCCCGGGCTTTCTGCGGCTGGAAGCCAGAAAACAAGTTCCCATGAAGGACTGCCGGGGTCGGTGTCTAGGGACACAGATCAGAGGAAGATAGAAGGAGAATGAGGGTGGGAAGGGGAAGGAGAGAGAGAGAAGACTCAGCAGCCCAGACCAGACTTTGAAGCCGTTTTAATGCTTTGGGAAAGGGACGCTGAGACACTGGCCCCGGGCAGTTGCAGGGGGAAGAGGAGACGTTGGGACACACAGGCAGGAGTTTAAGGCAGGAAGATGGACAGAATTTGTCGAGCGCTTATCCGCAAAGCAGAGAAGAGCCAGTGTGGCTGCTAGGTGCCGGGGGACCCACGGCAGGTCAACGGTCTGCACCGAGAAACAGAACAAGAACTCCGGGGTTCCAGGGCGCGGTCTGCCTCCAGCGGGTTCCCAGGCAGGGGCTCGCGGGGACGGGTGGTGAAAGCCGCGATACCATTCGAAGCCTCGCATAGCAGTTTCATTATCCCGCAGCAGATTTTTGGCAATTCCTCAAGTCTGGCTCGTTTTCTGTCTAATTACATATCGCTGTGCATATCCCCCCCCCCGCCCCCCGCATGTTAGGTTTCACATAATAAATACATGGAAAGTTTCTCTCTTTTTCCACTAGCCCCTGCCCAGAAAGGAACAGATTGCTGGTGTGTGCTTAACACAATCAAGAAGCGGTGGTTTCAGACGCCGTGACACTTCATAACCCGGACTTTACAGGCCCCTGGCGCCCCGATTCAGAGCGCTTGAAAGAGGGACCTGGGTTTTCCACCTGTTGTTTCTGCCCTGGAAGCAAAGGACGCTTGTCAGGCGCGATGATGTCCTGGGCTGGCGAGAAACCCAGCCGGGCCCCTCCGTGTGGGGTCACGGGGTGTCAGGCCGTTGGAGGACGACGTCCCAGGGGCGACGCCTGGCCGCAGAGGTTTTCCTGCAGCTGCCGCGTAACCAGAAATGCCAGAGTCTCGTGAGTGCTCAGCCGTCAGCCCTCAACTAACAATCAGGCCATGTGCATGTATTAAGCACCTTTTGCATACCCAGGTGTGTTGGAGAGCCCAGAGTGCTGAGCCCAGAGTGTGTGCTCAGAGCGTGCCCATCTCCGCTGTGAGCCGGTGTTCTCTCGTCACCTACCGTGAGGCTGGGCAGTGGTGGATTGGGGGCACAAAGAAGGAGAGGATGTGGGCCACAGAGTTCAATCTGTGGATTTGAAGCCATGCTCGTGGCCGGCCAAGAAGAAGACCCTGGAAGGCACACCGGGGACGACTGTGCAGGGCTGGAACTCTGTGTCATCAATGCAGAAGGGGTCCACAAGGGCAGCAAAATTCAGGAAACGGATAAAGGGCAGCATGGGCAAAAGTAGGGGGGGCACGATGTTTTGTGAGAGCATAAAACCATCTACCGCCAAGGCCTCACATGCCTACCGAGCGGCTCCCGTGGCAAGCAGTAATGAAAGAGTGCCCGGCAGCCTGTCAGGCACGGACCACAGAGCTCTGCCCTCCCTGGCTGGTGGGACACAGCCTGCACCGAGGGAACTATAGCACGGTGTGCTGGTGTAGGCAGGCCAGAGCCAAGACCACCAGGGGGTCCTGCAGGATTCTTGGCTTTGTGCAGAGTGGAAGTCAAAGGTGAGCCAGGAGGGAGTGAGAAGCAGGGTTTATTGAAGAAATAGAGAGGAGCACCTGGGGGGCTCAGTCGGTTAAGCTCAGTAGGCTCAGGTCACGATCTTAGGGTCCTGGGATCAAGCCCTGTGTCGGGCTCCCTGCTCGGCAGGGATTCTGCTTAACCCCCCCCTTCCACTCGTGCTCTCTCGCACACTCTCTCACGCTCTCCCTCTCTCTCTCTCAAATAAATAAAATGGTCAAAAAGAAGAAGAGAGAGAGAGAGTAGGTACGGACAGAGTGTCAGAAAGGAAAGGAAAGGAGACGGTCTCCTCTTTGTTCGGGGCCCAGGGTTTTTATCGCAGATTGTGGTCTGCTGTACATGTCCCCTCGGGCATCCAGGAGCCAGTCAGAACAAGGACGAGGGTCCAGTGTCCTCCATACGCCACTTATTCCTTGGAGCCAGGGAGGGGTCTATGGGACCAAGACCCAAGGCGAGGAGAAACTCGCCTGGTCATTCCTTAGATACTCCTGTTGTACTAGGAGACCCCAACGAAATAGTTAACCCCTTGGTCTTTACCAGGAAGACATTTATTTGTTGTACTCTGAGGCTTGAGTAGGCAGGGTGCGGGTCCTAGCAAGAACAGAGGCAGGGAAAGGAGCAAAGAGCAGATTCTTAGAGAGTCTTTCAGTTTCCCTGTCTCCCCACGCTCAAGAAAAGCTTCAGAGTGCAGAGCGGTGGGAATGCCTTATAGTCAGGGTCTCAGAGAAAGGGGCACAGGTATAGTGACCTTTGACCTGGCCCACTTGACTCGTGATGAGGATGTGCATTGGGGGCCGAGGGAGCGCAGGGGGTGCAAATGTCCCAGGCTAAATGGCCACTCCAACTTTGGACCCAATAACCCTGCTGTCAACACCTCTAATACCGTAACCCACTGGATGTGAATTCCATAAAGGCAAGAACTTTGTCTGCTGTGTTTGAACATGAGCAGAAACATCCTAGAGGCTCAAAATATGTGCACGGAACGGAGGAATTAATGGTAACTGAATCATGTCCAGTGCCTTCTGTCTGCCCCTCCAGGTCCACTCTCCTCCTGTCTCCACCTTGCTCTCTGCCCAGGAGACGCTCAGGCAGGAACTACCTCAGCGGCCTCTCCTGCCCTCTGGCGTGCTAAGGTTTGCCCATTGGGGAGCCATGTAGGAGACTGGAGGGAGGGAGGAGAGAGAAGTCCAAGTACGTGGTTCTCTCCCTACCGGCTGTCCTCTGTGGGCTGGGCCCTTCCCCGAAGTTCCTGTCAAGGCAGCCTCCATAACACATAATATGATCGCCCTGGATGCTGGCAACCTCTCCCTCTTGTAAGCGAGACTAGGGATGGGCCACCCTACTCCCTGCACCATCCACTGGGGCTCTCCTCCAACCTGGCCACGCCGCTGTAAATATCTCTCTGTAAATCAAGCCTCCTCGAATTCTCCTACTAATTTGAATGTGCCATCTGTTCCTTTTTAAGACCCCACCGCAACACGTTCCCCAACTTCATGTTTCTTGTAGCAAAATTCAAAGACTGCGCTGTCCTTGTCATCGCAATTCTGGGGGGTTGGTGGAAGACGGAGATGTCTCGTGGATGCTTGACCCAGCAAAACCTCTCTAATTCTAATCTTTTCTCCTATTCCGTAGATGCTGTAGAACAGAAGATGATGCCCCCAAATACGTACAGAACTTGCAAAGAGTTCAAGTGAAACCTATTGACGATGCCAATTGTGAATCTCTTCTCCCTGTCCCCTTTTTCCGTCCGTAGCCTCAGTGGGCAACCACTGCCCATGCAAATGGCAGCAGAAATGGAAGACCATGGAACAGTAGATCTGAAGGAACCTAGAGAACCATCTAGACCAACCCTTCCTTCACCACCACCTCTCCTTCCCCCTCCACCCCCACAATCACCATCAAGCCCACCACCACCACCACCACCAACTGCTGCCATTTTCTCTACAAATATTGTCACTGCCACCACCATCATGACCATTAAAACCACGCCCTCCCACCATCTCCACTACCTCTACAACCATCATGTCCAAACTAACTCCAGGACCACTATTCCCAACACCATCATCACCAATGTCTACAACCACCAACACCACCATGGTCAACCCCACCATGCTGCCTCGGGTGCACCAAACACAACCACCACTGTACAGAAAGAGGGAAGGACGGAAGGACAGGAAGACATGTGATTCCTGATATAAGACACTTAGTTAGTGGTTTAAACAGATCAGAGCTCAAATCTCTTGTTTTAATCCAAGGAGCAGAGTAAACAGTGACTTCGACCACAATTTAAAATTTAAAACAAAGGGAAGTCTTTAGAAGGACAGTCTGGTATTGGAAGACAATATTTGTCTCACAATGATTTTCTTAAGTGGTTTCACTTGGGGGGCAGTTTTAAGTTCAGAGCAAAGTTGAGCAGAAAGTAGAGAGATTTCTGAGCATAAACCATTCTTCATCAGAGCTGTCTTGAAAATATTTTCTCCTCATCTGTGAATTGTCTTCTAATTCTCTTGTCAGTCTTCCACAGTGTGGGAGTTTTTAATTTTAATGAAATCCAGCTTATTAATTATTTCTGTCATCTATCACACTTTTGGTGATGTGTCTAAAAAGTCACTGCCAACACCCAAGGTCATCTTGATTTTCTCCCTTTGTTCTCTTCTAGCAGTTTAATACTTCTGCATTTTACATTTATATCCATGATCCATTTTTAGTTAATCAAGTTGGTTTTTTCCAAAAATTTACCATCAAACTCTCTTTAAAAGACAAAATTGTTATGAAAAACTACAGGGCCCCGTGTTTCGGCTGAATGTCACCAAACTCTGGTGATCTGAAAAACAATCACAAATTGGTACTTTACTGTGTTTATGTTCCAGGTTCCAAGCTTTATTTTCTTTAAATTCATTTTCTGCCTTGATCAACAGGGGTTAGCCTGTGAAAGCAAATAAAATGCTCTCCCTTGGGTTGAAGAATGGGCTGTAAAATTCACACGCAAACTTCCATCAAGAGTGATCACGGTCACAAACGTTAGAAGTGAACTGTGTTTGGCTTGATGCGTAAGCGCAAGAAAATTCAACTATTTGCCAAGCAATAATACCGCTGGCTTACTTTTCTGTTTTTTGAAGAAGTTTTATATCCATTATTTAGTTTGGTCTTCCAAATACCCCCAGGGGACAGCGTCACTGTCATCGTTGCACAGACGAGAAGCTGAGATGAGAATGCTCAGGGTCACAACGCGACTAAGGGACGGAGATGGGTGGAGGGCGTCCTCTGTGCTAAAGCACCTCATGTGCATTTTTGCAGTTAACAAGGACCAGGTGGCTTGTCTTTCTTAGTTGTCCTGAACCCATACAACAACCCTGACCCACTGCCGTTCTTTCTGCTAAACCAAGCTCAGCCCAGCTCCTCTTGATCCTATGAAAATAACCTACAAGGAGCTCATGAGTGGACAGCAGGAAAGTAACAGGAGTTGGATTGATATTGCTTCCTAAGCAGGTTTCAACTGCCCTTCACCAGAAGAGATGTCTGGTGACATCAAAGAAGCACTGGAGTGGGAGTCTGGGCTCTCTGCCACCTTCCAGCCATGGGACCAAGGACAACACTGATGCTCAGGGCTCTGGTTCAACCCTATATGGAAGACGTTGGAGGAGAGCATGGGTTTTCAAATTGTGCTGAGGAAGCTTGGGGTCACCCCAGATGCCCCTTGGCGATACAAAAGGTGGGTTGGGAGAGCTTGGGGAGAGTGGGAGAAATCCTCTTGGTATGTGGAGGGGAGGGATCCCCAGAGTCACAGCTGCCCACCTGAGTGCCCTCAGCAGAGAGAGTGACTATGAGCCTCACGGCCGGGGCCAGGCTCCACAGCCCACCCGTCCCCGATCTAACACTCTGGCCGCACATGGCGTATCCGCACTAGCCATGGCAGCCAGACCCTGCCACACATGCACCAGGCACCAGGCTAATCCCTTTGCATGCAGCAGGCACCCATCTCACACAGACCGTAATTCAAGTGTGTAATAAATAAGGACTTTCTTCACTGTCTATGACTCGGCCATATTTTCATTTTAGATCCCCATGCCAGCGGCGGCCATGTCTTAAAAAATGGCAGCAAGTTTCACGCCATCTTGCCCAGGAAGATGTCCCCATTCCCCCTCGTGGGAGGGGGGTTGTCCGTAGAGACAAGGCGTCAAGTGAGAACCCTGATGTTCATGATTCCTCTTGGCGACCACCCAGGGGCCCTGGGATCCTATCTGTGCGATCCCTCTGATCTGGAAGGGGGATGGCGGTCTCTCCACTGTTAGGCCACGGTGGCACTGAAGACCCACGTGCTGCTTCCCCAGCCTGAGGTGGCAGGAGAACTCCCAATGGGGCTCTTGAAGAACATGACCTTGTCATGCCAACCAACTTTCCGTTCTGTGGGCTCCCCCATAGAGAGAAGGCCTAGTCACCTCTGCTCCCAGAATCCAGACTGCAGGTGGAGCCATGGCCCTTCCCCAGGACCCCCAGCCACGACAGTGTGCTCACTGCCTCCTCCTCCTCCTCGTCCCTCTGCCACCCTCCTCTTCCTCCTTCCCTGGGAGTGCTTTCTAGTGGGTGAGGGTGGGGCATCCTTACTCACTCAGGATGTTTTTCTCCTACATCTGTTCCCTTTGCCATTTCCCCTTTTGCACACAAAAGTCCGGAAGAGACTCCTTCTATCCCCTTTGCTTCCTTCTGTCACATCCGCTCCCTGAGGCAATGAGCCCGGAGGAGGCTGGCTGCCGGAATGGGAGCTGGCTGGGGAAGGAAGGAAATAAGGTGGGGAAAAAATACCAGCCAGTTTTCCAAAATGGTACCTGGTGGATGGTAGGTACCTCATGGATGCCCGAACCCATGTGCGACCGTCACACCTGCTTTGTACGGACGAGGAGACCAAGGCTGGGAAAGAGTGAGCGATGTGCCCAAGGTCTGAGAAGGCGCCTTGCTGGCCTTCAAACTCTGGCACTGGCCTAGCCGATACCCCTAACCCCACCTGTCCTGGCAGCCTCCTGGCCTCCCCCGGGCCCGCATGAGCAGCGTCCATGGGATGTCTGGGTCCACCCATCTCCTACTGACTCCTGGAGGCCCTGACCCGGCCGCCGCTTCGCACCAGTTCAGAGCCCAGCCCGCAGGCCCTACAACACCATTTTTCTTCAGGAGCAGATGTTTGATCTGACGGGGATGGCCAGTAATCGAGAAAACAAATATGAGCTATCATTATGTGTAACCTCCTCTGAGCCTCACCACAACCTGGGGAGGGAGTTACTGCGACATTCCATTTAACAGAGGTGACACAGATTTGCCCCAGGTCCCAGATGGGGGTCAGAGGGACTACACTGAGAACCTCTGGCTTCCTGGGAGCTGCGTCCACCGTATGGATGCTTCTAGAATGCAGGCTCTCAGGGTTGTCCCTCCTTATGATTCAGGCCACAGAGCAGCCCCTCAATGGCCCTGGGTAAAGGGAGGGTCATCTCCCCCACATCCCAGATCCCCCACCGAGCTATGCCCTCTCTGAAAGCCTTTGTTTTCCATGGCCTTCCAGCAAGGAAAGGCCCCCGGAAATAGGACTATTGGTCTCCCCCCACCAACTCGCCCCCAGGTCAGAGAGAGTCTCCTTCAGCCCTAAGGGAGGATCCTTCTACCCCAACTTGCCCAGGGCCCTGGGCCCTTTGCAGACTGACCTAAGGCTCAGCTCCTGGCACTAGCCTGGGACTACGGAAAAATCATTCTTGCAGACTCTGGGGAGGGAGGGTTGGCAATAATGGGACATTGAAGAAAGGGAGATGGGGAGGGGCACCGCCACCTGACCCCCTTAGATATCCCAGTGGCCCCCCACGTGCTCCTGACAGGGCTTCCTCGCGGCCCCGGCACTCCAGTGCTGGAGACCCCGGTGCTGGAGACCCCGGTGCTGGGGACCCCGGTGCTGGGGTCTGGACTGGCCTTCTGGCCATGGCACCCAAAAGACCCTGCCTCGCCCTCCTTCTCATCCTCCTCTGGGCTCCGGCCTCTAATCAGGCCAGAGTTGCAGAGCTCAGCCCTTTGGGGAAAGCTCTCCCAAGCCTAGGGGAATGAAGACAAATAAGGCCCGAAAAGTCACCCTTCCCCTATGTCTCGCTGTGAGCACAGGGCCGGCAGCCATCAGTCCCCAGCCTGGTCAGATACCGGCACAGGCAGGGGTATAAGGAGGCACATTCCAGGAATGGGGTGAAGATGCAGCCCAGCCGCTTTGACACGCAGAATTCTGTCCTTCAGGGTAGGCAGGATGACTAGCCCTGCTGCGGGGGGCGGGGGGGGCACCCTGTCTGTCCTCACCTCCCCCACTTGCACTTGACTAGCCGGACAGACACTGCAGGCAGAAGGGTCAAGCTCATCCAAGGCCCCAGGAGAGCCCCACGCTGGACGATTTGGGTCTGTTTGCAGGACATGTGAACACATCGGAGGGCCTTCTGGTTCCTTCTACAAACCCAACCCCTGCGGACCGGGAGCTGGAGCTCTTACAGGGAGAGCACGACAGAAGCGTGCCTCTAGGAGCAAACATTTTCTGTTGAGATCCCAGATCCTTACAGACAAGACCCTCAAAGGCACGATACTTGGAGATACTAAGGAGAACAGCTTTTAAGCACTCTGGAGGGTCCCAGAAAAAAAGGCTCAGGGTACCTTCCGGTGGGATCTTTAAGATGCTAATGAAAGCCACTCTATTCCTTCTGCAGGCCCCCCTGAGACTTCTAGTGTCTTCTCTGAATATATTCTCTCAGCGCATTTTCTTTCTGCAGGACATTTTCTAATTCAGACTGGCCTTCCTTTCTGTTAGTCAGTCAACAAATATTTATGGAGCTGCTCCATAATGGCCAGCGGGAGAGTCTACCTGGCAGAGCTTTGTCGACCTACACACCCCGGCACCCTGGGCCCACTTTTCAGAGACTTCCCACCAGTCACCTGCAGAGAAGACACATATGGTTTGGGAACTTGCAGGCCTCCACCTTCTGCGGGCCCTGGAAAGCTCTAGAATCCCAGCCCTCCAGCCGAGAGGCAGCTGGGAGAGCTTGCCAAGCTGCTCACCAGCAGCTGACGGCTGTGCAGGGCTGACATGTGGGCACGTCCATCCAGGTGGCCAGGTGCCACTCGGTCCTGGACACAGCCCCTCAGGAGGCCCAGGGCTGCACCCCCGTGGGGTCTTCCGACAACACTTCACTCGTTCCTTCTCCCGTGACCAGCCCTTGGCTGCTCTGGCTACCTGCCTCCGCCCTGTCTTGGCCCCTCTCACATCTTGAAGTCCCCGGAGCTGCTTGCCCATTCAGGCCCGAACCCCCTGCAGAGCCCTCCATCGGGCACAGTGCTGAGCTCTGAGGCTGATGGGCAAGGCAAAAGGCGATCCAGTCTGTGTCCCTTGGAGGACCTGTTTCCATCCCCCAAGGCTTTATTACGGGCCTTGAGACCAGATTTCAGGCATCTGGAAGAGGGGCCTCCCGGAGTGGTGAGCAGGGCCGCACCCACTTGAAGAATCACAAAGACCAACAGGAATGGAACCCCCGCCCCCACCCCCGCCCCTCGCCAGGGGACTCGGCAGGGGGCTGGCAGGGGAGGGCACATGGTACCCACCCCACGCCCCTGGGGCCAAGTGTGGCCAGCCCAGAACCAGATACCATAGCTCCTGCCATGATGTTCATGCGCCGGCAGCATCTTGGGGCCCCTCAAGCCTCAATTTCCTCATCTACAAATGGGAGAGGGTCCAGAGCGGTGAAGACGGACCTCGCCAGCGGGGCCAGACAGCCCCGGATGGAAACCCCAGCTCTGAGCCGAGATCTTGGGTGAGTTCCCTGACCTATCCAAATCGCAGATGCATTATCCAAGGTGGGGAAAGGGGCTCAGGGCTCCCCCTCTGTGGCTGTTGACAGAGCTACAGGGAAAGTACATCAGGGGAGCGGGGAGCAGGGCTCAGTAAGCAGGAGTTCTCATTCTTCGAGGGCCTGTTTCAAGGATTAAGTCCAAGAGCATAATGTGTGTGCCACGGTTTGTGAAATACGGCGTACAAATGGTAGTGATCATCGTTTACGGGTTGTCCTCCCCTCCCTGGGCCTCATCCCTGACTTCCCCCTTTCTCTGTCTCGTTTATTTTTCCTTCTCTGCCTTCACCTCCTCTGGGCCCCTCTTCCTCCAGTCTCCCCTCTCCTCACCTCCCATCCCCACAGCCCTTAGCCAACACCCCATGTCAGTTTCAACTTCCCGTCAGTTTCA
Source organism: Procyon lotor (assembly GCA_028646535.1). Taxonomy (NCBI): domain Eukaryota; kingdom Metazoa; phylum Chordata; class Mammalia; order Carnivora; family Procyonidae; genus Procyon; species Procyon lotor. The sequence goes on along the minus strand of CM053617.1, from coordinate 23,159,717 downwards.
GCCTCGCCCCAGAAGCTACAAGGGTTCCCCACAGTCCCTCAGGTCCAAAGTCGGCAGCACCACCTGGTCCCCGGTTTGACCTCGTCTCCCCCCCAGAGTAGAGCCACTCCCCGCCCTGTGAGCAGCTGTCCCCTCTCCCTTCCTGCACACCCACTGGTGGCCTCCTTCACTCGCATCAGCCCCAAGCCCGGGCACCCCCAGGGCCAGGCTACTCCTCTTGACAAGGACAGTCCCATCTGAATCACCAAATATGTTTCCATCGGCTACTCCGTGGCAGGGGCTTTTGAAAGCCCCTCTCCTCGGGAGGATCCCCTTAAAAATGTAACCATGATTTTCTAAGGAGTGTGACCTTAGAAATACACCTACCCTCTCTGAGTCTACCTTGTAGGGCAGTCCTGAGGATGAAACTAAAATAATGGTTTGTGAAGTTCCTGGCGTAGTGCCTAGTGCCTAGAAAATGATTAAGAAACAAAAGTATCTACTTTTGTTACCCTGGTTCTGGGACATACAGAAGCCACACAGACCAGTTGGGAGTGTTAGTGACTTTCACTGTGTGTTTAGTGATCTTTGGTTACAATCAATACTTACTTACCAGCAAGGGACCAGCCAGGCTTCCAAGCTCAGTGTCACAGTAACCTCAGCATTCTGGTCATTCAGGGCTCATTTAGAATCGTCCCATCTGTGCAGGGATGGGGCAGAGGGGACAGGCAAGGGGGCACAGCTGGACAGATTCAGAGCCAAGCCCCACGCCCCTGAACTTGAACCTCTTGGGCAGGCAGGGTACACAGGAGGCGCTCAGCGGCATCTCTGACTCTCCCGTATAGCATCCCTCCCGGCTAAAAACAAGTGCCTGCCTCCCTGCAACCCCACCCCTCTGCTCCCCTCAATTAGATTATGTCTGTAAAGCCCCCGGAGCTAAGCGCACTATAAATACAAGGCCTTTCTATTAGATCCAGGTTGAGGGAGCTACGAAGAGTCAGACAGAAGAGGGGCAGGGGCTCCAGGGGGTCTGCGCCAGCGGGCCCAAGCAGGGCGTCTCATGGCCCAGGTGCTACTGGTCCAAAGTGATGGAGGCTGCGGGCTCCTCGGGGTGACAAGGAGCCAGGGAGGGCAGAGCTGGCGGAGATCTGAGCTTGCTGAGTCCTTGGGGCTCTTCGTCTAAAATCTGTGGGTTGGAATAAGTCCAGGGCACGTTCAGCTGAGCCACTTTAAAATTTTATTTTTCAGAGGCGCCTGGGAGGAGCCGCCGGGTAAGTGTCCAACTCTTGATTCGGGCTCAGATCATGATCTCAGGGTCGCTCTGCGCTGGGCGAGGAGCCTGCTTAAGATTCTATCTCTCTGTTCCCCCTTCGCCCCCCGAACATGCACAGGTGCTCTCTCTCTCTAAAAAAAATAGTGAATTTAAAGATTGTGCTTCTCCTGGTTCTCACTTGTTTGTGCTTGTGCTTATTTGGGGTCTGTTCTCTGAGACCCTTTCTCAGAAGGGCGTGGGACGTTTTGGACTCAGAGCTGAAAGTCTCCACGGGCTGGAACGGCCCCTGCAGCCGGGCAGTTCGAGGTCTCTGAGTGCTGTCGGGCACGCTCCTCTTGCCCCTTCTCCCCTTTGATGAGCCACAAGCCTCATCTCCCTTCTCTTCCCGTACCAGCCTGTCAGGATCAGTGTGGCTTCTCATTCCTGGGGTTCCCGGTCCCCACTCTGGGGCCACAGCCCATGGCAGGATGGTTAATAGACCTTGTCCTCGGGTCAAGGCACACAGCGGCGATCCCGCTGCAGGTCACCTGCACTGGGGGATGGGGTCTGTCAGATAATCACCTCCAGTGCCACCGGACCCCCGTCGCCCCATCACCCCACCCACTCCCCCAATCCCCTGTCACTCGCCTCCAAACTCAAACTCCCACCCTTAGAAACCACCTAGACGCTGCCCAGGAGCCCTGGTCAGGAAGACGCCGCGGAAGAGCACGGGGACCGAGAAACTGCACACAACCCGCAGGTGGTGGGGGTCCCTGGGAAGGGACTGGGGCTCTGCCGAGGCTGCTGGGCGGAGCCAGCCTTGTCTGTGGATGGACTGAACTCGGCCCAGTGTGGGGCAAAGCCTGACCCGACCGACCCATGAACACTCACTCCCAGCCTGTCTGCGTTTTGAGTCGCCCTGTGTCATCCCAGAGGCAGAGCGAGTCACCACGAGCCCAGAAGGAAGCCCTGTCCCTAAGGAGCTCGGAGTCTTTCTGAAGAGACGGACTGAAAAGGAATCACCATGGGAAAAAGTACACCATTGAATGAAGAAGAGGTCGGGGGTGCCGTGGGAGACGGGAAGATGTCCCTCCTTCAGGCACCGTCTTCTAGTAGGATGCCCACCGTGGCAGAGCCCTCCTCCCCCAGCTTCTGGACCCCACTCCCCTCAGACCTCAGCACCGGAAGAAACCTCCGCAGTCTCCTGCCCGTGAAAGGAGCCCCCGGGGTTGGACTTGTCCAGCACAAACAGAAAAATGAACAGACTCCCTTTGCATCACGGGAACGCTGTGATTCACCCCCTTTACCCCTCTAAGCCTCAGCGTTTTCATCTGTGAAATGGGCCTGCCTCTGACGATTTGTTAGGAGGCTAAAGCAAGACCGGGGCGGTGAAGGTCCCCTTGTGAGCTGGGGGACAGAGTGTTTCTGAGGCCCGGAGGCGGCGGCAGATAGAGGCTGGGACTGTTTTCTTTCAGACGGCTCCACCCCCAGAGACGCTTGTCCCACTGACTCAGCAGTGACCTAAGTCGAGGGGCATGGGGATGCTGGAAAGTTCTGAGGAGGGTGGGGAGGAAAGGGTCTGTTGCCATCCCGGGGGGGCAGGGCCCAGTCTCCATCAGGAGCGGCTTCAGGGTGCAGAGGACAGGAGACGGCGAGGTGGGGGTGGCGGGGAGGCTGAGGGAACACGGAAGGACAGGAAGGTTCCTGCTAAGACGGGAGGGAGAGGGGCCCGCGAGGTGGTGCGCGCGCGCCCCTGAGCCCGGCCCCGCGTTAAATATATCCGCAGCCCATTGTTTTCTAGGTAATTGTCTTTTGCAGTCTTCCCTCTTGAGAGGCAGCCTAAATGAGGAGCTGGCCAAGTCAGGGGCCGCCTGGAAGTTTTAAGAACACAATTGTTGTCGTGATGAAAATTAAAATTGTATATTTTTTTGTTAAAAAAAGCAAACACTCCAAGGTCATACTTTGGCCTCGTGCCTCCTGGAATCCAGGCCTGTTTGCTATTCTTCCTCAAGGTGCCTGAGTCGGGGGGCCCTCAGCGCAGGTCAGCCAGGGGCCACGGCCGAGAATCACACCCAGTGGGACACTGGGGTCCTTAGGAACAGCGCACCCCGGGCCACCCAAGCCGCGGATAGCACCCAGCCTCCCCTCCCCCCCGGGAGGCTCAGAGGACAGACTCAGGGGGTGTGTCCTCCCAGTCCGGGGGCAGGGAGACCCCTGTGCTGCCTCACGCCAGGTTGACGACTGGCCCAGACACAAGGCTTGCTGGCTTGGGGTGACCAGGCCCCAGGGGGTGGCAGGGGGACCCATGTCCACTTCAGGATGAGGAGCCCAGAGCTCCCCGTCCCAAAGCCAGTGTCCTGGTGGGGTGGGGGGTGGGGGTGGGGGGGGAGGATGGAAGTAAACCACAGCAGTGCGCTTGCTCCTTGCCTTTCCATGTCCTCCCTCTCTCAGCCCCCTCCCCCAGCCCTCTCCCGTCCTGTCTCTCCCTCCACGGCTGTTTCTATCTCTGCTTCTGTCTGTCTCTCTCACCCACACAAACACACATGCACACACACTCTCGCTCTCCTTCTCTCTCACACTTTTGCCTCTCAGAGAACCTCTGTGGAATTCAGGCACCTTAGTCCCATGACAGGCGGTTGGGGGACCGCTGAGGGACCAGCGAGGGGTCAGCGAGGGGCAAAGCCGGGCTGGCTCCAGAGACTTCTCCGGGCCCGCCCCGGTGCTGCTCCCGTACCATCCAACAGCCTGACACGGTACAGGTAGAGCCGGCTTCATGGGGGAGCCACCGCGGTGACATGGCGTCCACACTGAGTTTCTGTTCTGCAGTGGCCACCGTGACATTCTAAAGGATTTTGCATTTTGCGCTGGGTTCCACAGATCGTGCAGCCAGGCCCGGGAAAGGAAGCCATGCCGGGTGAGGTCATTCTCTGAAAGGAAAGCTAGCTGCTCAGCTCTGTTTGCCCCCCCCACTTCCTAGTCCCTCGTCTTTGCTTGGTCTCCAGAAGGCCCCCGGAGGTCTCGGTGTGTGTCTTTCCTCGGGAGAAGGCCCGCACCCTCCCAGGAGTGAGGAGCTGGGGGAAGGAGCAGGCTGGGCGGGGGACCCCAAGCCCCCGGTCCCCAGGACAGCTGGGAGGTGAGCCTTTGGGAGCTCTGCAGTTCTGCTCCATCTCCTGGACCAGTTTTGTTCCCCCCGAAGCTGAGAAGCTGAGGTCCTGGGCACGTGGACAGGCGTCAAGGACAGGCGAGACCCCAGGACTCGTCCCAGCTCTGTGCAGCACCCAGTGGGACACAAACACGTGAGCAACCCCCTGGGCCTTGTGTTCTCATCAGGAACATTAGCGGACGGGTCCAGAAAGGCTTTCTTTGAGGCCCCTCCTTGCTCTGAGATTCAACGGCTTGAGAACTCATGAAGATAAACATATTCCAACCCAAGTGGTAGTTCTCTGTGTTTCTTTTAAAGCCGGCACGCTAAGACCAGGGTTCTTGTGGTTGCGAGGAAAGCCTGAGATGATCCTCAGCCTCTATGAAAGTCCTAGCATCTCAGCATCATTCATCGTCTACCTCGGGGGCGGAAGCCAGTCCTTGAGTGATCAGCGTGAGCAGAGGGAAGGAGTGCTCAGGCTCTCCGGGCCTGCCCCCAAACCCCTCAAATGGCTCAAACCAAAAAGGAACTCGCTGCTCCCAGAAGGTGGTCAAATTCAGAAATAAAGTGAATCTCAGGACCGATCTGACCTGATGGCCCAAAAATGTCACCAAGGACCTACTTGTTTTCTTCCACCGCTTTGCTTTCCATGATCTTATCTTTCCTCCAAAGCTGACTTGCTTTGTGAGCTCAAGGTCGCTTCCAAAATCTCCCCTGTCTACATACGTCCTGTGGCTCGGGGGTGGAACTTTCTGGCTCCCTCAGATCCAGCAGGATGGCTGAAGCTAGAGTCCACGTGTCCACAGCGTCAAGGTTCTCTGTGCGGGAGCCGTGGAGCCCCAAAGACGGGGGCCTGTCAGGAAAGCAAAAGGGCAGACACGGCAACATCTCAAGCCTCCCACACCTCCCCTAACCCTGGTCACCCCAATTCTGAGCTCCTAAGGGCCATGTTTCCTATTTTATCTGTGTCCTTGACACCTGATTATAATGTAGGCGTTTACCTATTTGTTTAGCACATTAGACTGAACTACTATTTTTTTTTTAATATTTTATTTATTTATTTGACACAGAGAGAGAGATCACAAGTAGGCAGAGAGGCAGGCAGAGAGAGAGGGAAGCAGGCTCCCCCCTGAGCAGAGAGCCCTATGTGGGGCTTGATCCCAGGACCCTGAGATCATGACCTGAGCTGAAGGCAGCAGCTTTAACCCACTGAGCCACCCAGGCGCCCCTAGACTGAACTTCTTGAAAGCCCGGACCTCGTCTCATCTACACCTGCGTCCCCTGTGTCTCAGGACCCCGCTTAGGGCTGGGCAGTCCCCGGCACTCAGCTTACGTCTGCTCAATGACAAAGCTCCCAGAGCAGGGCTCGCGTGAAATAGACTATATCTCTCTGCCCAAAGAGCCATAATATAACTTCCTGTTTGTTTTAAAATAAGTATGTGTAGTCTTTTCCGAGCACGATCTCTTCACTTTATCTCTTCCATCTGGAAGGGTAAAGCCAGTCCCTCCAGGAAGCTGGTCTGCGTGTGCCATGCTGCCGGACTTCCTGCGCGGGCAGGGACGGGGGCGGGGGACGCAGGTCCTCCAGGTGCCTGTCTTCCCCCCGGGGTGGGAAGGTGGACGTGGACGTGGCCACACCCTGGCCCAGGCACGACACCCGCTCCACGGGGCCACTGGGACAGTCACAGGAAACCCAAGCGCTCAAGGTTCTCTGCATCACAAGCCTAGACCAGGGGCTAAAAATGGCCTCAGAAAAACCAGTCACCGTGGATCAAAGACTTCTTCCCCCTTTGGAGGAAATTCCCTCGGAGCATGAGGTCATCACACGCTGTTCCCAGAAGGATGCTAAGCCTCCAGATGGGAGGCAGCCCGCTTGGCCAAACTGCCCTGTCTCCTTATTTACGTTCTTTGTCTAACCCGCGGGTTCTCATGGGGACAAGAGGCCGGCAGCCTCCTCCTGCCCGCCAGCCTCACCAGGCCTGTCCCGGGGCCCCAGAACCGTGCAAAGGCCCCATGTCAGGCTCCCAGCCTTGGCCAGCCCATCAAGCAAGGCCCCCGTATGCAGGCAAGGACCCTGAGCCATGTGTCCAAGGGGACCTGGAGCTGGGGACGGGCCCCTTCCCAGACCTCACTAGAGTAAAGCAGCTGCGGGAACCTGCCACCCTGGGGCAAATTGGAGTCAGGAAACGGGGGTCAGGGCACAAGATACACTAGGAACCGGAAACGGGGGTCAGGGCACAAGATACACTAGGAACTGGAAACGGGGGTCAGGGCACAAGATACACTAGGAACCGAGCCGCACGGAACCCCAAGACACACTCCTGCTCTTCCTCAAGGAAGCAGAAAGCTCTGCCTGATGTTCCCCAAACTCCGGTAGGAAAGATCAGACAGTAACAGCATGCGCCCCGAGGGAGAAAAGCAAGCAAGTGCTAGAGTCAGCAGGCCTGGCAGGCGGCCTCGCTCTTCCACACCTTCTAGGCCCTTCCAGGGGCAGGAGGGGCAGGAGCCAGCTGGAAAGAGAGGGAAGCTTTCTGCATTCCAGGGTCCGAGACAGAGCCCTGGTAAGTGGGAGGAAGGAAGTGGAAGTAGAGGCCGAGGGACAAGGGCTGTGGGCACCCTCCCCCCACCAAGACCTAGCAAAGCCACGGCCGCTAAGGGGTCCCTGAACGAGGAGAGGAAACAGATGTCTGCCGGGAACCAGTAGTGCAAACCCCCTTGAGAGCGTCCCTAGGGACCCCTCTGGCCTGGAGACCTCTGGACTGTCACAGTGGCTGGAGGGGGTTGTTGCGGGGTGAAGGGTGTGGCCAGGCGAAGCCTCCAGAAAGGCCAAGGCGCGGAGCCTCTCCCCACAGGCCCCATCTTGGGAGAGCTTGGTGCCGGGCAGCAGCAGACGCGGTGAAGACCTCGGGCCAGATTCCGTGCGTCCAGGAGGAGGAGGCTGTGTACCCACACACACCCCCCCCCACACCGCTTGTTTGGCTCTAACTGACATCTGACACAGCGTGGGTCAGGTGCACAACACAGGGATTGGATACCTGTGTGTGTGACAACACAGACATCAGATCTTTTGACCATCGCCACGCACTTAGAAAAATGGTCTTTTTCGGGATGAACACTTTGAACATCTACTCGCTTCGCCACGGTCAAATATATAATGGAGTATTATTAACGATAGTCAAACCCCACTTGTCAAAGCCGGTTCTGGCCTTTGGCCCGTGGGGCCGGGGTCTGTTGGGGCTTCGGCGGGAGGGGAACCGGCTGGAGATTCCGTGTGGGGCCGGGCTCCCTGCTCCCCCCCACAACTCCCCAGCCCCAGCAGGCCCCTTCCCCTGCGGGGCCCGCCTTCAGAACCCCCCACAGCCAGGGTTTCTCGGGAAAACTCTGCAGGTTACATTGTGCTGCGCCCCACAGGCTGTGTGCCCCCCAACACACACACACACACACACTCTCTCCCTCTCATCAAACTATCATCACACACAATAGCCCCTCTGTATACCTCCGTGGCTTCCTTCTATCCTTCCTAGCGAGCACACATTGCCTTTCAGGCTGTTTTATGTACTATGTATAAGAATTACACCGGTATTTTTATTCAGCTCTGTCCACCGAATATATCGCATGCGAGTTGATAGGGGTAAACACTGTTTCGTAGCGCCAACTATTTTAAAAGAGAACAAGTGGAGGAAGCGATGCCTTAGCTCGGAGTGATTCTTACACGGGACCATTCCAGGCATTGGGACCTGCTGGGAGGGGCAGGGGGAGAGAGAGGCCTGAAAAGGCTGTTCCTGCAAAGCGTTAGGCACCGGACCCACCGCACCGAACGCACCCAGGGCGGCCCTGAGCCCCGGTCCTAAGCCCAGGGCCTGCTCTGCTGCCCTCCTGCCCTGCCTGCCCTCAGATGGAGGAAAGGCTCAGGGAGAACCCTGGAAGTCTCTGCGGCCTCTCTGGCCCCCTCGGTCTCCCGTTCAGCTCTGGCCCTGGAGGACAAGACGGCCGGCCTCCCCTGCCAGGGGCAGATCCCAGGTCTACCCGTGCAGGGCCCGGGTTCCTTAAAACAAAATAAAGCAACACAGAGATCCACAACCAAAATTAGGTGCGAAAGTGAACACGCGTATAGAAAGAGAAAAATCAAAACGAATCACACATTTTTAAAAGCTGACAAACCCCACAAAGGTCGCCAAATGCAACCCGCTCTTCCAGACTGGTTTTGGCCTTGGCTAATTCAAATCTCATTTCCCCCTCTGCTCCCCACCTGTCGTGGGGCCCTTCATGCCCACCCAGGTACCGCTCCTCTCTGCCCGGTGAAGGGGAGGGCACCTGGGAGCTGTTTCCATCCTAGTCGGCCCGGCGAACTTTGGCCACACAGGGAAGGCGGAAGTCACGGAAGAGCATTTCCTTATGTTCTTCCGTGACTTCCGCATTTCCTTATACCCTAGCGCGCTCCCTCGGGCTAGGTGTCCCCCTCGCCTGGCCACTCCCACGGATGGTGGAGGGAGAAGCCAGGGGTCTGAACAGAGTATGGCGGAAGTATTTTGCATGCAAGTTTTACAAAGACACGTGATCGTGGGGTCTCTCTGCTGGCCCCGGGCCTTGGAAGGCTCCAGAACACAGAGGGGCCCTGGGGTCAAAGCCTCCTCAGACCGCTGTGGTCCAGCCTCTGCTGGGTGCCCGCACCCCTCACTTTGTCTGGGCGACTTCATCCACATAAAAGTCATTTCCTTCAAGCCTCAGACCCAAGACAAGGCCTTGCCATTTTCTTCCAAAGGACCTGGCTTTTCCCTCTGCTTGCTGTTTTTCACTATTTGTAGCTGTGTGTGTGTGTGTGTGTGTGTGTGTGTGTGTGTGTGTGTATTGATTGGTCCGTCTCCAGCACTGTCCCTTCCCCAGAAGTCGGGGAGCAGATCTGTCTTGTTTGCCGTGTGTCCCCAAAGTCTAGGGGACACTAGGACCCACGGGGCCCCTATCCATCATAACAGGGTGAGTGAAATGTGTGCCCCTTCGTGTGACACTGAGTGGGTTTCCGAAAAGAAAGCATTGAGGGGCTCTGGGAGCTCCTCCCGCACCTCTCCTGCCTGCCGTTACCGTCTCTCGACAGGAAGGGTTAACCGCCTAAAACCACCCAAGGCACCAAGAAACAGAAAACCTAAAATACGGCAACAGAGAGGAGGAAAAGATACCAAGGGCTGATGATGTGGAATCGTCTACATGGCGAGTCACCTCTTGACTATGATGTTTATTAAAAATATGAAAAATATCATTCAAAATATGGAAACACAGAAGCAGGGATCTGGAACAATCCAGAACATCTGGAAGGCTCCAAGGCAAGTAAGACAAACACAGAGCGGAGGGGTGCCTGACTGGCTCAGTCGGCGGAGCGTGCGACTCTTGATCTCAGGGTCGTGGGTTCGAGCCCCACGTTGGGTGCAGAGATGACTTAACAATGAAATCTAAAACAAAAAAACAAAAAGAAACCCCAAAGCAACAAAAAGAAACTCAGAATGGAATGAGTTGAATCCCTTATGTCACATACGAAACACATGGCATTATATGAATATTTCCTCGAAGTACCAAATCAGGCTGAAAAATAGGTTGGCCAGAGGAAGAAGAGAGAAAAAAGGAGGAGGGAGGGAAGGAAGGAATCATTAAGACCTCCAAATTTGGCGAAATGAAAAAGGCAACCATTGCCAACTGAGCTAAACGGGGCCTGTCACACCAGCAGCGGGGTACAGCTGCCCAACAGAACTTTCAGGCTGGGTCACGTGGTGACCAGAACGTAGGTCCTGCAGTGGGCTGCTTTTAGGTTGGGGGACTGGAGCAGGCCACCAGCCTTCACACGGCGCGGCAGAAAGGCCTCCTGACCCTGCCCACCTGGGCCACACGCTCACAGGGGCCAGTCCAGGAGGGGGGGTCCTCCCATACTCCTTCCGGGCCCCCAGGCCTATTCCCCTGGTGATAGACCCCGTCGCCCCCACCAGATGCATCAACCAGGATGAGAAGCTGATCCCAGGTTCCTGGAAGCCCAGCAGCCCTGCCCCCCGCTGGGGCCTCCTTGCGGGCCTCCCCGTGGGCCTCCGCCAGCCCCCGGGCCCTCTGCCCCCTCCAGGAATGTCCTTTGTCCCCAGCCGTGTCTATGAAGGCCCCTCTGCCCCCCCCCAGCCCCCTTCTTCTGTCTGCAGTGCAGGACAAGCACACCACCCACCGCCCTGATCTATTTGGGGAGAATGCGGGAAAACGACTCTTTAATTAATCTCCTGCCTTCATTAATTATCGTAATGGCTTTCAACGTGGGGGAGAGAGGGGCACCATGTGCCTAATATGTTTTTATGTCGGCAAACACATTCTCTGCCTGGCAGAGGACAAGGCCTGTGTGGGGTTGGGGCTGCAGCATGATTTGTAAGGAGAGGCCTCCCGCTGCAGATGCAAGGTGGCCCCTCCCTCTCTTCCTCTCCCCGGTCTCCCTGCCTCATTTTCCCCCTTTTCCCCAAACTCCGCCCTCTCTCAACCCACCTCTCAGCCCGGCTCACCTCCCTCCTGTCCCCGGCCACCCCACTCTCGCCGTCTCTCTCCTCTCCACGGACTCGACTCGACGACTCTCAGGGAAAACCCCTGCCGAGCAGACCCTCCAGGGCCGACAGCCGCTGGCTGCAGGCGGCAAGGCAAGGGGCCCCACGGGCGTGCCGGGCAGAAAAGGTGGGGACCCAGGTCAGCTTTTGGCCTGTTCCCCGGTGAGGCCTTCTCAGCCGGCCTTTAGGGGCACCTTATTTGTCCCGTGAGGGAGGGGGGAACTCATGTGAACGAAATGCTTTCTAAGTCGAGGTGGCCCTGGGTGGGGAAGGCTTTCATGTCTGCTCTGAGTGGGGAAAGGCAGAATTTCTGGAAAGAGGCAGGAGATAAAGCTAAAGGTGAAAAAAAAAACCCAAAAACAAAAACCACCCAGTTCCACAAATCACCCTTCAATGAGGTGAGAGTCTCCAGGGCAACCTGCCCAGGGCTGAGAGCAGGGGTGGGGGGGTGGGGGGGATGAAAATGCACGGTTGTCATGGAAACCACATCCTAGAAACCCACCGGAATTGGTCCCTGATTGCCTTTGCCGATGAGGGCTGGGAGCTGGTACTAGACCTGCAGGGTCCCTCGGGGGAACTGGGATGAGGGAGAGAGGAAGGAAAGAGGGAAGAGAGGAGGCGCAGGAGAGGAGACAGGAGGAGGGAGGAAGGAGGAGAGGACAGGTCCAGGAATCAGCCGGCCTCTCTCTCGGGGGAATCGTGAGTTCTCTGGACTTTGCCCGGCGGAGGAGGAAGTGCACCGTGTGCTCAGTTGTGGGCACGAGCCAGAGGTGAGGGAAGAGGCCTGGGCTGGAGCCCCAGGCTGAGTCTCATGCCAGCTGGAGCCAAGGCACCCACCTGTCCTCGCCGCTTCTATCCCCTCATTATTCAGGAAGAATAAATGGAGCAGAGCCCGGGGTGCCCGTTCACTGACCCCAAAGGGTCTAGAACCAGAGGAACCCAGTTTGGGGCTACAAGGGGAGTACAGACTCCCCTTGCCCAGCGGTGCCCAAGCACAAGGGTTCCAGAGGGCAGGTGATTGGAAGCGGGGCCCCAAAGCCGGCCTCCTGCCCTAATTACTCCCAGACTGGGGTTTGCGGTTCTCTTCTTCTGGGAGTTAGGGGCGACCGGGTGCCTAGCGCCACCTGCTGGTGACCACTGGAAGCACAGCAGCCGTGACCAGAATGGGCCGTTCCTAGCGTGTCCCGCAGCGCTGAATTTCAGGGACCTCGTCAAGCCAAGTGCCAAACCGGGATCCTCCTCTAAACCCCCCTCAGATGACCCGTGGGCCAGATGAACTCATGAGTCATGTGAGTCACAGAACTCATTCCGCATGCGATCTTGGCTGGTCGGATCCCTTTACTGCTTGGAAATTCTGAAATCTTGACTTAAGTTAGAACTTAGTTCCTCCCTGGAGTATTCTGTTGGGTCGGAGAGGAGAGACTGGAACCCTCCCCCAGTACTCTCTCAGTACTGCTCCTTGGGCTGGGACTGTGTACGGCCCACAAGATTCAAGGGCCGCCTGGCGGAGTTTCCCTGCCAGCTTCTCCTTATCAGGTGCGCCGCACCAAGAGAGAAGCAGAACTTTAAGCACAGCACACACAGTACTCACTGAGAGATGCACCCCAGGCCACCACAGCCCCACCTGCCCCTCCTCAGAGTCTGAAAAAGAGCCTGGGGCCATAGTGGCTCCTAGAAATGTACTAGAGAAGAACTGAGGAACCAGAATTCCAATGGATGTTGGTGCCCACGACCTCTGAACACAGAGGATTCCTCCACTTCCTGCAGGGAGATGCCACTTTTGGACACAGTCTGAATGAAAACAAAGTTTCCCGAGTACCTGTGTTTGCATCTGTGACCTCTGAGCCGACTGCTCACAATCAAGAGAGCTGGCCGGGGCTGCAGGGACAGAGGTCTGGAGGGGACTGTGGGCATCACAGCAAGGCAGGAAGTAAATGAATAGAAGCTTCGAGTCAGGAGGGCCAAGTTCAAATCACAGTTTTCCCGCTTAGCGGACCCTTGTGCTGTTTTCCTATTTGCTAATTAGAGATAACAGCACTATCCACCTCTCAGGGTTCCGGGAAGGATTAAATGAGATAATATATACGAAGCCCTCATCATCATAGACTCAATTCAGAAGACTCTGGATTTGGGTCAAGCTGACTCTGATTCTTTATAATATCAAGAACATATACAAAGTGTTTCTTCCATCAATAAGTATTCATTGAGCACCACTCTGGGCCAGGCACTGTGCTAGACAGCAGAGCTAGGTCAACGGAGAAGACAGATACAATGCCAGACTTCATGGAGCTTCCACTCTGGTGAGAGGCAAAGGAAAGTGCTAGATGTACATCAAATAATGACACAAAGAGTGAATTACTCTCCATTTTGAATAGGAAGCCAAGGTGCAGGGAGCATGTGACTAGGGAGCTTACCAGCTCTGGGTGGCTAGGGAGGATTAATCTTCTCCTCGTCCTCCTTTCTGCTACCTGGAAAGAGGGCATGATGGCTGGAGCTTAGCAGCCATTTTGGGCCATGAGGCAGAGCTGCTGGATAGGCAGAGCCTGCACCCCTGATGACTCTGTCAAAGTGTTGAACCCCTTCTGTGTTGCCTACTCCTGACTTCTTTATTATCTCCTTGAGAGAAAATGACTTTTCTCTTCTTTAAGAAGTGTAACATTTTAGTTTTTTCTGTTTTTGTCCTCGATAAGCTCTGAACCACCAGACTGGAGTTAGTAATGAACATGCTGCCTCTGCTTTAGACCGTAAGAACCTTGGGGGCAGAGCCAGTGCGGTGCCCAGCACTGGGATTTCCTCATGAAGGAGTCTTAGCAGCCATTTGGAGCATTAGTGTGAGCGGGAAGGAGGTGACAGAAGAATCACAGGACAGAAAAGTCAAGGTGGACATAAATCTGGGGTAAGAAGCATGAACCATTTCCAGAGATGCCCGAGGGCAGAGCTAAAGAAGGATGGAACAGAGAGACTCCACAGCCGTGGGGCAGAACCTACCAGAACAAGAGCTGAAGGACTTGAAGCCAGGGAGAGAACCTACCTCCAAAACAAAGTGCCTTAAGGTCCTAGAGGTTCTTGGGATGGCTTCGAGTTGGCCCTGACTTTGAGCGTGATGTCGAGGGAAGACTCAAGACTAGGGCAGCAGGGAGAACTGGATTTAGAGCCTACCCTGCTGCTTGCTAGCTGCCTGAGTTCAGGTAAGTTTCCTGGCCTCTGTGAGTTTCAGTTTAACCATCAAACAATGAAAATAGCTGGAATAATATTTTTGAAACGCTCCACACACTGGTATGTGGAAAGTGCCCAGTAATAATGGCTGGCAACCTTTTGGGTGTGGTGGTGGATGGACTTTTTCAGCGGGGCCCATGGTCCCAGTCTCCTGGTGTTCCTGCTTTTCTGGGATCCCCTCCTCTTGAGTGTGTTCAGGAACTGTGGCTTGCTTCTCACCAACACAATGTGGCTAAAGTGATAGGATGTCACTCCCGTGATTATATTACATTATGTAAGACTCAGTCTTGCTAGTGGACTGGCTCTACCATCTCTCTCCGTTGCTGGCTTTGAAGAAAACTCTGCCCCGAGTCCTAACGCTGCAAGACAGTGAATTCTGCCAACAACTCGCCTGGGGAGCTTGGAGGTCGACCGTTACCACTGGCGTCCCTAGATGAGAACCCAGCGCGGGCTGCCATCTTGTGTGCAGCCTCGTAGAGGCCCCCGCTGAGCTGCGCCCAGAAACTGTGCCTTAATACACGCGTGCTGTTTTAAGCTGCCGAGTTTGGGGTCATTTGTCCCACAGCACAGAGAGCAAATGTAAGTGCGATATCAAGATTATTTGATGGAATATTTAAGAAATACGTCACTTCATTTTGTCTGCACATCAACCCTCGGAGTGGTATGATTACCCCCATTTATGGAGAGAAAACTGTCGTGGGGTTGAATTGCCTGAGGCCACACAATGAAGGGAGGCGGGGGACAAACGCTCCAGAGCCTGTGTGATGAAGTGCCTTAGCCTTCGCCTTAGCCTTCACCTTGCTGTGTAGCAGCAAGAAGGTCTTCGGGAGGGTGTGTTCTGCCGGGCTCTCCGCAGGCCCCACCTCTCCCTATTGCCCACTACCCAGCTGCTCCACAGGCTTCTCTCCTGAGGGCGTAAGAGTCTCCAACCCCCAGAACTGAGGCACTGGGAGATAGAGCTACGTTTCCCCAAGGACTTGAGAGCAAAGGGCAAGAGCCGAGTTCCCCTGGGAATGAAGCTAGGGAGGGAGGCAGCCAGCACCCCAGGGACCCTGCTGCATGCCCTTCCTGAGCCAGGAGGCCACCGTGCATCACCTCCATGACATCTATGTACTCCAAGGTCACTGCACTCTCCGTACCCCAGCGGGGGCCTGGTCTGATGGTCCAATCCCACGTACAGCAGATGAGGGACAAGGACACACCAGGACCATAGCCTTAGCGGTGATCCCGCCCCACCCCCCACCCAGCTCCTGGAGCAGGGGCAGTTAAGGGCCTGGGGAATAGGGCAGGAGGGTTGCTGCTTCACGTAAGAGAAATGCAGGGAGGGCCGGCAGATGTCCCGACAAACTCTGGGACCCGAACTTGAGCTGCGTTTACAATTTCAACCAGCTTCTTCCATTTCTTCTTTCTCCCTCCCTCCCATCTCCTTTCCTTACCACCCCGCGTCTTCCACCACCAGCAAAAGGCAGTTTCTTGGGATTAGCCGAGCTCAGAGTTGCAAAGAAATGCCCTCCCCAGGCCACTGAGGGCTCTAGCATGGGCCAGTGCCTGCGAGGGAAATTTCCTAACTGTATTATACTGGGTAGCAGCCCTACTGGAAGATTTTTCAATTTTGTTCTCCCAGAATTTCAAAAGCAAATTACATTTTAAATATTCCCGCCTTAGCACGGCTGGTTTTCACCCACAGGTGCTGTGAGAGGTGATCTGGTACAAGCTCTCATCCCTGGCACCCTGTTCCGCATCCCAGGACTGTGTACACACCTGCCATCCGGACCTCACAGCCACTCTGGGGGGCACCTGAGCCCCCATTTCACAGATGAAGGAACGGAGGCATGGTAAGTAACTTGCCCAAAGACATGCAGCTAGCACATGGGAGATCTGACTCCCTTGCTCCTTGCTTCCTCTGAAAAGGACAAGTACCAAGTAAGGGACATGGTGTCCCAAATGCCAGCCAGGTTACAATATCATGTTAATTAACGGAAGCCAGGCTGGGCACAGACAGATGAATGCGCAGGTGGGCAGGGCACGGGTGGGGCTGGCTAGACATAGTGCCTCCAACCTAGAGAGAGTCCAGCCTTAGAAAATGGGTCAGTCCCTCCTGCTGGAGCCACCCTATGTGATGACAGCAAGCCTAGATTGAGAAAGAACAGAGAGTAAAAGACTTCTCATTCCACCTCTGCCCCTCTAAGCTCAACTATGGGGGGAGGGGTATCCTGCTTCATGACCAAGCCTCTCCCCAGAGTCCCCGCCTCCCTCCACCTGTTCCTGACCCAATCTGGCCAGCTGAGTTGCTTTCACCTCCTTGAGCCTCAGGTTCACCATCCATGCTAAGGGGATGACATCTATTTTTCTGTTTGGGGGAGGATGAAATGAGACAAGGCTCTTGGCATAGGGCTTAGCCCAGAAGGAGACCATAATAAATGAATTCCAATGGAATTGCATGCTCCCTCCATCAGACACCCGAGTTCTCTTAATCACGGATATAGAAGGCAATGGTAAGCCCTGGCTGGGAGAGGGGGGAGGATGACTTAGAGGAGGGTGGTTTATGGATAGAGGTCGTGTTCCTGCAAAAACATTCCAGCAGATGGCGCCATGGGACAAAATTCACAGCCCTCAGGCCAAAACATGGGGTGCTGGCGTTTCCAGGGTCTTCCTGCACAAGGGGATGGAACTTTATTATCCAGTTCAGAGCTAAAGAAAGCCTGAGGCTATGTCACTCTTCATGTCTTTCCTCCATCTCCTTAATCTAGATCTTCATAAAATATGGGGCAGGGCTGGGGGAATGGGAGCCAGGAGAGGCTGGGGGTACAGACAGTGATGCTGGCCCTCGTCAGCACCAACTACCATGCCTCCTCCCTGAGCCAGACAAAGCCAGGCAAAAGCAAGAAAGGCACCACAGCCAACTGCAAAGAGAACCAAGAAAATCAATCAAGTGTGACTCCAGAGGCAGGCTATTCCCGCCCTGACCTCTCCTGGTACACAGGAGACTCTCCCTGAATGTTTGCCGAACTCACTTAGGACTTAGGACTGAGTTAGACCACCCAAGGAGCTCCACCTCTCAGGCCCTGGAGAAGGGAGATCGTTCGATCAGGGTTACCACATTTCAGGGAAACAGCCCCATGAAGTAGTTCGGGGTCAGAGCTACAAGGGGGTCAATTCTGTCAAAACACTATGGTACAGATGACTCCGTGAAGGCCAAAGAAGGTCACCAGCTCACCCAAATACCAAAATGCTACGGAATGAAGATGCTTTCTAGGCACTAATATGTAGTGTGTTCAGCACAGGATGTATTGCTAGGTAAAAAAGCAAGGGCAGGAATGGGTCTATTTTTCCATTATTAGCATTAAAAAAGACAAAATTAGCATATTTGTGTTGCTTATACTTGTGTCAATAAATTTGGAAAGGACTGAAAGTATACTAAGAACAATATGGAGTGGAGGGGGATAGAAGGATGGATAGATGGAAGGAAGGAAGGAAGGATGGATGGATGGATGGATGGATGGATGGATGGATGGATGGAAGGAAGGATGGATGGATGGAAGGATGGATGGATGTATGAAAGGAAGGAAGGATGGATGGATGGATAGATGGATGGATATATAGAAGGATGGATGATGGATGGATATATAGAAGGGTGGATGATGGATGGATGGATGGATGAATGGAAGGAAGGATGGATGGAAGGAAAGAAGGAAGGATGAAAGGAAGGAAGGATGGATGGATGGATGGATATATAGAAGGATGGATGATAGATGGATATATAGAAGGGTGGATGATGGATGGATGGATGGATGGATGGATGGATGGATGGATGGATGGATGAAAGGAAGGAAGGACAGATGGATGGATGGATGGATGAAAGGAAGGAAGGATGGATGGATGGATGGGCAGATGGATGGATGGATGGAAGGAAGCATGGATGAATGAAAGGAAGGAAGGAAGGAAGGAAGGAAGGACGGAAGGAAGGAAGGAAGGGCAGATGGATGGATGGATGGATGGAAGGAAGGAAGGATGGGTGGATGGATGGATGAAAGGAAGGATGGATGGATATATAGAAGGGTGGATGATGGATGGATGGATGAAAGGAAGGAAGGATGGATGGATGGGTAGATGGATGGATACATAGAAGGATGGATGATGAAAGGATATATAGAAGGGTGGATGATGCATGGATGGATGGATGAAAGGAAGGATGGATGGGTGGATGGATGGATGGAAAGATGATGGATGGGCAGGTGGATGGATGGATGGATGGATGGATGGAAAGATGGATGGATGAGCACAGGAGAGGGAGTTGAGACTTTCCTCTGTGTACATTTGAACACTGCTTGATCTTTAAACCATGCAGATGTATTACCTTTCAAAGACTAATCTTTAAAAATAGCTTGCTCAAGATCGTACAGTGTTTTCCACAGTGGTAGGATGCTTTTACCTGGCCGTGTATGAAGTGATTTGGGTTAGTGTGCAAGAGGACTATAAACTATTCACAAACAGCATCCAACTATACAGGGAGAAAACCCTTCATTTTTGTTGGGTCTCTGTCTCCATCAAGGAGAATGTCTCAGTGAGATGCTACGGGGTCTCTTAACATCTCTCTACATCCTGATCAACTGCCTTTTGAACAAAGAAAGCAGGCATCAGGCTTCCAGGCTTGGCCCAAAGCAGTGGCTAGCTAAAATGAAATGTTATTTTCTCAACCCTGAATTTACTGGTTTCAAGTAGATATTTCTACTATGAATGGCAAGTAACGCTGGCTCTCCATTTACATGAGTAATAGGAGATTACTCCTATTCACATCCTTTTCAAAATAGATATGAGTAAAATGTGAGTTGCTCTAAACAAAAATATTAAGTAAACCCTAATGCCATTGTTTTGTGCTAACCTTCTGACCTTGTGCCAGAAATTGCTAAATGCTTCCCCATGAAATCATCTTTAATCCTCCTGCTGCTGTGAGGTGCTGAGGACAGTAGGGCAGAGAGAGTGCGGGCTGTGTCCAAGGTCACTGCATACCTGGAGGAGGAGCTGGGAATTTGAACTCAAGCATTCAGCCTCCTGCAGTGTCCCCTACCCCCACCCCCGGCACCAGAGGGACCAAAGCTGGTGGCCCAGGGGCGCCTGGGTGGCTCAGTCGGTGAAGTATCTGCTGTTGGCTCATGTCATGATCCCAGGGTCCTGGGATCGAGTCCTGCATCGGGCTCCCTGCTCTGTGGGGAGTCTGATTGTCTCTCTCCCTCCACCTGCTGCTCCCCCTGCATGTGCCCTCTGGGTGTGTGTGTGTGAAATAATTTAATTTAATTTGATTTGATTTGATTTAATTTAATTTAATTTAATTTTAAAAAGCTGGTGGCCCAGTGAATGCAGACCAGCCCTCTTGCTCCAGCCCAGCCCCAGAACTTGAAGTTGCCCTAAAGCCAAATGGTTTCAGCTCTCCCCCCACCCCCAAGCCAGAGGGTCACACACACACACACACACAACTATTTCACTTGAAGTACTCACTCAATCTGCTTCTTGAGCTTTCTCTCACTGTTCTCTGGGGCCTTGAGCAGCAGCACAAGGAAGAGTAAGTTGCTTCTGCCACTGTCGCGCCCTGCTGGACAAGCCCGAGGCTTCTCACTCCATCTAGTTTGGGCCCCAAAGCCCTCTGCCATCCCTCCCCCACCCTCACCACCCCTGCACAGCCCCTCACGGACCCTGTGCAAGGTGACCAGATTTCTTCCCTTGTCAGTTTGCAATGAAAGTGTCCTGGATTCAGGAATGCAGGGAAGAGGGCTACACTCCTAGTCAGGGATGATAATGCAGAGGGGGAGCCCGCCCAGGCCACCCGGCTGGGCAGCTGTGGCCAGCGTCCTCATGCCCACCCTGTGCCCTCTGCTTTTGCAGAGCTGATCTGACAGTCACAGTGGGCCCCAGCAGGTAACGAGGCCTGCACCTGCCTTGTCTCCCTCCTCTGTGAGTGAGCTGAGGTGGCTCCCCTCCTCTCTTTGGGCCTCAGGTACCCTCTGCACAGTCCGGGGCTCAACTACCCCTCCTCTCCCCCAACCCTCACACCAAAACCGCCTGCTTTGTAAGAGGCAGGCTCTGGGTCACGTGGGGAGGCCTGGGGATCTGCATCTGCAACAAGGCCCTAGATGATTCTGACAAAGGGGCAATAGAGGAGTGGTCCAGCATGTGGGCTCTGGCCCCCGTTTGATCCTCACTCCACCCTCTCCTTTCCATGCCCCTGTCTCTCAGCCACCATGCAAGGGTCCCAGGGGCGGGACAGACACGGATCGTCACCCCCTCTTAGAGTTGAGGAACAAGGCTCTCAAGAGCTTAAGTGACCCGTCCAAAGTCACAGATCCACCAAGCAGAGCAGGCCTGCACCCGGACAGGCTTCCTCGAGGGCCCAGCTGCCAGGGTGGGGTAGCCTTCCCTGTCCTCAAGGTCATGCATCCGAGGGCAGAGGCTTCTTCCTCAACTCACAGAGCCAGAGTCCCCAGTCAGGGACCTCTGCCAAAGGGCCTGGTTCTGGTCCCAGTCCCAGAGAAATGGGAGACAATGGAGGTCTCCTTGGGGAAGTTGGCAAAACTGGAGCCGCCATTTTGCCCGGTCTTGGGCTTGGTGTCTCTTGTGGGAAGACGGAAGACCTGCAGGCTAGCCAAATGGTAGGGTGAGGTAGGGCTTGGAGAGCGAAGGCCTCAGAACTCTTGGAAGGAGGGTGCAGGAGACCGGGTAGTCGGGAAGATGGAGTGGGATGAGGCAGTCGGACCCAGGCAGCTCCTAACCCTAACCCTAACCCTAACCCTCTCCACGTAGCTCCAACCAGGGAGTCAAAATAACTCCACAGGGGGAGGGAGAGCTCCCCTTTCCGGCCCCACAGAGGCGGCAAAGGCCTGGTGAGATCCAAGCTGCGGCTCACATGCTGTGGGGGGCAGCTCTCCCCAAGGCAGCCAGGCCGAAAATCCAACCTGACACGGACACACAGGGCTTCAAGGATTATCCCTGGAGAATAACAGAAACCTTGGCTGAAATCTGCCCTCCAAGCTGCCCAGTGTGGGGGGTCCTGTCACACAGCGGGCAGGGCGGGAGGGGGGTGGGCCGAGGAAGAAGGGCCCACTAGCCTCAGACGGGAGGACTAGGACCGGGATGCCCACCAGTCAAGGCTCGTCGGGCTCTGCATCCAGCCACGGGGAGCAACAAGTCTCTCCCTGCTCGGAACTTGCTCACACCGTGATTTCTCGTGATTTCTCGATTTCTCGTGATCTCATGGGGTGTGCAGGGGAAAGCCTCACTGAAGGCCATTCAGACAAAAGGCAGGGGAACTTTCTGCTACCCAGGCTGCACAACCCAGGGAGGGGTCCCCTTCCCCCTGCCTGGGGGCTAGGCTGGCACCACATATTTCAGACCTGGGGCTTGAAGAAGGGAAGCCAGCAATAGTTAGCCAACTCTGCCTAGAGGCCAGGGGGCACAGGGAAGGAAGAAGGATCAAGGGGCGGGCTTCCCCATTCAATCGGAGCAGCTCTGCTAGTGTGTGCTGTGTGTGTTGGACCAGAAACAGCACTGCTTTCTGAAACAACCCACCTCAAGCCCCCAAGCCCGTCCCTCAGGCTGGCTAACAAGTCCCCAGAGGGGCCTCTGCCCTAGGTAGGTGTGGCCCCGGTCCCCCAGCTCCTCACACCTCCCAGGGGCTGCTGCACCTGGTCTCCTTCTAGTCAGGGACCCCGAGGAATTCTCCCTCAGTTCTCCTCAGAAGGCTCAGCTTTGGGAACATAAACTCAACTCTAG
Organism: Procyon lotor; assembly: GCA_028646535.1. Taxonomy (NCBI): domain Eukaryota; kingdom Metazoa; phylum Chordata; class Mammalia; order Carnivora; family Procyonidae; genus Procyon; species Procyon lotor. The sequence continues at coordinate 23,137,804 of CM053617.1, read as the reverse complement.
AAGAAAGACCGTTCTCAGCCCTGAATTTGTGGACCTGGATTCCTACCCCTTAAAGGAACTTTATATACTGGGGGTTCACTCAAAGATCGATTTCTTCAGAATCCCACAGCTTTGAAAGAAAAAAAAAAGGGAGAGCCTGGCCCCAGAGGGCCATGCAGGGGTGGGTGGGGGGACTTTGAGGGAATGGGGAGCACGGTATGGGGTCCTTCCTTTCCCATGGCTGTCGGGCTGGAGCCTCAGGAACGTGGGGGCTGGGCGAGTGTGTGGCAGCCCCACGGGAACATCAGGGACGCCACCCAGACCTGGGTACCACCTTCCCTTGCCCAGGCCTTGTGGGAGCCCTCCTTTCCCTGTCTGCAACGCCCCTAAGACACACCACCCTCCCCTCCATATGCCCATCATTAAGAGAAGCCGTGTTCTAGCAGCTGCTGAAAAATCAAGGCAGAAAACACGGAGAAAGGAGTCCTGTTCCAACAACACAAAGCTCCTTCAGGAATGTCTGCGAAAAGGCCACCGGCTGCCTCAAGGACAGCGGCAAGCTTGGGAGCATGGGGGCGTGTATGGGGGGGAGGGGAGGCGGGGTCCTATTCCTGGGCAACGCGCCCAGGTTCCCGGAAGGAGGCACAGAATCAGTCTCCATCTCAAACTCGCCCCATCCTCCCCACATACGCCCCATGATGGTTTGCTCCAGAGCCCTGGCCCTCAAGGAGCACTTCCCAAACCTGCCTTCTTCCCCCAGCCCCAGAAGAACCCTAAGCGGAGGGTGGAAAATCTGGCCCCCAGACAAGGGAAGGCCTCAGGCTCACCCAGCCTCCCTCTGACCACTGTGGGCCCAGAGCCCTCATCAGCCCCCAGCAGGGCCTCCACACAGACCCAGTCTCCGCACAGACTTAGCCAGCCACAGCTCAAGACTTCCACTCATCCACACAGTGCCAAGTGCCAAGTGGCAGTGCCAAGACCTCCGAGCTTTCAAGGAGAGTGTGGCACAGCAGGGAGGCTGAGCAGCCTCCAGTCGGATTCCCCCCTCCCCCACCAGCAACAATTCAGGCCAGAGGACCCTGCCCCATCCACAGGGTGACATCTCAGCATCGGCCAGAAGTCATTCAAGCATCAAAGGGCCCACATCCAGGCTTTACCTGGACCCCTTCCAAGCTCCCCCCCTCGGGGGGTCAGATGCCCACCTCACCCTGCCCCCAGTCCCAATCATTCCCAACCACCTTCCTCCCATCTCCCAGAGGTACACAGCCATACAATCACTTATGAATGTCTTTACGTGGATTCATTTTTAGTTAAATTTATTTATTGAAAATGTCACCACAATAAGTAGATGCCGGTAGGACTTGTCATAAATAAAAGGTAGCCAATTAAAAATATACCGTGAAAACAAAACAGAGCTATAAAAGTCTGGAAACTTCTCCCAACGGCCTTAAGCCCGCAAGGCCTTCTCCAAGTCAAGTAACTTGACTCCCAAGGGGAAGTCAAGCATGAGTTCCAGAGACATGAGAACATATTGGCACCCAGCTGAGACTTTCTTCTTGGCATAAAAGGATTGGAAAAGAATTGGAAAGGGAGTCCCTTTCTTGCTCTGACTCTGTGCTTAATGCAGGCCAATACTACCTAGAATCATCTCAAGGGAATGTGGGCATCCACCCCACATTTTGGGAATGCAGGACTAGAGGCCTCCTCTTCCTCGTGCTCGATGACGGGGATCGCCTTCTATGAGCACACCTTCCAGGCACAACCAGATCCCACCCCGTGTGCCCGTCCTCACAGCAAGGCCCCCCAACTCCCTCTCCCGCATGCCTGCCCCGTCCGTTCCCAGAGGTCACCGCTGACTCAGGTGGGACACGAGGTAGACGAGGCCCACCAGCAGCAGTCCGCGCACACCCAGCATCATCAACAGGAAGAGGAGCAGGATGGAGGTCACCGGCTCCACGGCGTGGTTGCCCAGATGCCACTGGGGGAAGCCCATGTTCACCAACTGCCGGTTGAGGTCATTGAAAGGGGACGGAGCGGCACCCAGCCGAGCCCCCGCCTGCTGCTGGCGAGGGCCCGAGCCCCCCAGGGGGGTGCCATGGCCCCTATTGAGAAAGCCCTGGAAGGTGGAAACAGAGAAAGAGGAATGAATCTAGAGAAAGCATCCCTGGAGCTGAAGTACCAGGCAAGAGGGGAATCTTCTGGGCTGGGCCCCGCCCTCCCCTCCAGGCCCCGCCCCTCCAGGCCCCGCCCCCAGGGCCACGCCTTCCTTTCTCAGCGATGCCCGATTCCCCGGATGCCACCCCGCAGGGATCCCTCTCACTGAGTCACAAGCTCTCAGAGTACAGAAAACGCCAATCTGTACTCCCCACGTCCTGCCAGGGAGAAGGTGCCCAGGTCAGAGAAGAGAGGAAGGGGGCAAGGAGGGCTGGATTCTAGAGTAGAGCTTGGGAGCAGCCATTTCTAATCCTCCTCGCTCCTCCCTTTAACACCATCCCTGGGTGCCTGGGGGCTCCCCTTCGCCACCTTCTCCACTTCTCTCTCAGCCAGCAGGCTCTTCAAAGAAAGATGCTGGCTCCAGCGGGGGTTAGCCAGGTCAAGGGAGCTAGAGCTCCTGAATTCCAGGTCTGTGGAGGCTGCCCAGAAGAGTAAACTGGGGAGGCAGACGGCTCCTATCTCAGATTGCAAGAAATCTGCAATTTTCCCTCAAGTCTTGACCCTCATCTCATGCTCCTTAGCCCCACTCTCTGCAAAGAGGGCTTCTGGCCAGAGAAGGCTAATGACTAGCAAGAGAGTTTCTGCTTGCTATGGGGTAACTACAGGGAGGGCAGGCGGCCAGCTGCTCCCCGGCCGCGGGTGCTGGGCGCCTACCTGTCGAGGGGTGCTACTGCGTGATGGGAGAGTGTTCCTCACGCGGGGGTCATCATCCTGCACAATCTCCCCATTGGCCAAGATCCGCACCATCCTCCCAGGAACGATGGGTCCCTGCTGGGCTGCGCCTGTCCCCAGACCTCAAAAACCCGAAAGAAACAATTTATCAGAGATAAGGAGATGCTGGCCTTCGGTGGGAACAATGGCAATTCTGGGTGCCCACGCTGGTTACCAGTCGGAGCAGGCGCTATGTCTGATCAATTCCAAGGAGATAAATAAATGCAAATTATTTGTCAGATGAAAATCTTTCGGACATGGAGTCCACTGGGAAAACTACCTAAGGGAGCCGGCAGCGCCGGCAGTCACAGGGAGGAGAGCTCTTGCCGCAGCCCATCTCACACCCCCAGCACTGGGCGGAGCTAGGTGCAGTTAGAGAACCCCAGGGGTCTAACCGGCTTAGCCAGCAGAGACCGAAAGGGAAGCCGGGCACTCTGGCGCTAGGCTCTTCGCTGGGCGCTGAATCTAGGTCTAGGGCACCCAGCTCCCCAGTGTCTCCGCTTCCCATCCGTTAAAAAAGGGCCCATTGGGAGTAAACCCCGAGGACCCAGGCCTTCTCCCCAGAGAGGATCTGGGCCCACTTCGGAGCCACTTTAGGTCCACAGCCTGGCGGCTGACCACACTCCTGGCCACAGCAAACCCCCACCCCCACCCCGCGCTGGCTAGAGGGGCAGACCCTGCCGGCAGAGCGCACGCCCCTCGCCTGCCCCTCACCTCTCCCGCAACGCCGGCCCCTCCTTTGCCATCGCGGGCGGGGCCGGCCTGCCCAAAATAGGGAATGGGGGATGCTGCTGTGACTCAGAGGGAGGGCCCCCTCTGCAGACCCCAAGGGTGTCTGTCCATGGCTGGACATGGTGGGGGTGGGGTCCTTCCACGACTCTGCTCGAGTCGGTGTCAAAGCCATTTTTTCTCAGGAGACGAGCCACAGTTTTCGCCTAAATTCTGAAAAGCACCTGGGACGCCCACGCCAAAAAGGGTTAAGAGCCCCTGTTCTGTTGCCCTTGGCCTGGAGCCCGGGACAGACGGATCCCCCTTCTGAAGCTCGCTGGTCCCTGCAGAAGGCCGAGCGGGCCACGCAGCTCCGCAGCCCCTAGGTGCTTTGTCCCCCCAGCGCCCGCCGCCGGCCTGGGGGCACCTGACTCGGGGGGGGGGTGCGGGCGGGCCATCGCGGGGGGCGTGCTGCAGGGCAGGGGCGGGGGACTGCGGGGAGGGGGCGCGCCCCAGCTGCCGAGCCCGGCCCCGGGGCAGGGGAGGGATGCGCGCCCGCTCGCCCTCGCCCCGGGCCGGGACACCCACCTGCGGGCGCGGATCCGGGCCTCGGCGGCGTCCACTCCCGGCGGCTCCCAGGCCGCTTCCTCCCACCTGACCTCACAGGAAGCGCGCGCCGCAGCGGCGCGGCCCCCTCTGCAGGCGGCGGGGGGAACTGCAGCTGCCCGGCCCCGGGGCGGCGCAGGGCCCGGAGGAGGGAGAAAGGGGGCGCCACCTGGAAGGGAAGGGGGAGGGAGAAAAGAGGACGGGGAAGGGAGAAAGAAAGGAGGAAGGACAGGAAGGAGAGGAGGGGGAAGAACAGGAGGAAGAAAGGGAAGTGGAGCTCATGGAGGCAAAACCCGGAAGGTAAGAGGCCCTCTGCCCTGGGTGGAAAGACGGCACAGGCTCAACCCACGGATGAGAGTTTGCTGAGCCGGCTGGGGGGATGCCTCTTGAGGAGGACCCAACCCTACCCTCAAGGAGCTCCAACTCCAGTGAGGAAGATGAGGCCTGAACCACAAGGCAGGTGCAAATAACTGTAACTTGAAG
>CM053617.1:23114451-23132603 GCA_028646535.1 Procyon lotor | reverse complement strand
AGGAGCTCCAACTCCAGTGAGGAAGATGAGGCCTGAACCACAAGGCAGGTGCAAATAACTGTAACTTGAAGGAAGGCAGGCTTCCTGGAGGAGGTGGTCTTTGAGCTGGGGCCGGAAGTGTAGCTAGGATAAATAGGGAAGAGTGCCACCCGGCAAGGGAGTGAACAATCAACCTCTGTCTCTTCCCTGATGTTTTCGTCCCTGCCCTCCTGCCAACTTTCATAAGCTAGTCCCTGTGAACCCATTCACCAGTGGGAGAGAATGAGCTCCATAGTCCCACAATTTGGGTTTCAGACCCTGGCAAGTTACTAGGCTGCTCAGTCTCCTCGTTTGCAAAATGGGGGCAATCACACTTCACAGGACTGTTGCCAAGATGAAGAATGAGAGTTGCCGACACATGGCAAGTGTTGATAAACACTGGCTGTGATTATCAGTAAATACGTGCTTTTGGGACTGGGCGGTTATTTGTGGAGTGTATAGTAGGACTCAGATGCCCGCTGGCCCCTAGTGAGGGAAACGGAAAGGAGGGTGAAATTTAGGCCTTGCCTTGAGGACTCATCACCTGCTATTATGGTGTAATTCTTTGATTAGGAAACCTCATCAGTAAAAAATGTTAAGCAGGTCCTCCTGATATCTGTGTCTCTTTTGTGTATTATTTATAAATAATAAAGGTGGCTGCTAGAGCCAGCCTGGTTTGAATCTTGGCACAGCTGCTTTCTAGTGGTGCGATGGGCGAGTGATTCAATCTTTCTGGTATGAGTTCCTTCGTCTCTAAGATGAGGATAACACCAGTACGTTCGTCATCGGGTTTTCACGGAGCGCTGGGCACTTGGGATATAGCCTGGCCACTACCCGTGCTCGGGGCTGCTGATCCTCGCGGTCATTACCACCACTCTGCTACGGTAAGTAAGTTGTAAGGCACGGACTCTAAATAAGACTAGGATTTCAGATAGATACAAAACTGAAATCCTAATGCTTTCTTCCTGCACTCTGATGTAGGGGTTAGTGTGCGTATGTGGAAGGGGTGATCCTAGGGCAGGATTCCTTTTTTTTTTTTTTTAAGATTTTATTTATTTATTTATTTGACAGATTGAAAGAGAGAGAGGCAGCAAGAGAGGGAACACAAGCATGGGGAGTGGGAGAGGGAGAAGCAGGCTTCCTGCAGAGCAGGGAGCCCGATGTGGGGCTCGATCCCAGGACCCTGGGATCATGACCTGAGCCGAAGGCAGACCCCCAAACACTGAGCCACCCAGGCGCCCCTAGGGCAGGATTCCTGATTGTTAGAGGTGGTCCGCAGCTCTCAGAAGTGGCTGCACATTGGAATTATCTGAGTGCCACCCCAGAGGTGACAATAATCTGGATCTGGGATGCAACCTAGGTATGGAGACGTTTTAAAAAAAGAATTCCGCTGGGTGATGGACATTGGGGAGACCATGTGCTATGGTGAGTGCTGTGAAATATGTAAGCCTGAGCATTCACAGACCTGTACCCCCAGGGGCAAATAATACATCCACTGCCTTGCATGAACAGATCCGCACAAGTGGGGCTCACGACCCAAGATTGCTAAGGACAGAGAGAGCTCAGCAGGCTGGGGGAACCAGGGAGGAAATAAGGGATCTATCCAGGAAGCCTTGAGCCAGTGGGACTGCTGCCAAGGAGACATCGTGCAGCCAGAGTTAACCGTCAGAGCCCAGAGGAGGACGTCTCTCCTGAGAAGGTCAAGAACAACAGTCTTAGGAGGCAGTAATGTTTGACTAGACTTTGAAAAGACCTATCAGTACCAATTAAAACAGCCTCAGGAGGCTGCGACTCACTTCTCCTACCTCTCCACTTCCTTCAGGTGCTTCCCCTGCTCAAGAACCTTCAATGGCTCCCTATTGTCTGCTCCAACGAGACCCAGCCCATTCATGGCCTCTGACAAACTTCCAAATCTGGCCCCAGCACACTTTTACCAACTCCCTGACTCAGTTCCACCCACCTGGTCCTGAAGCACATCTCCCAGAGTCCTCCTTGGCTTGGGCCTGTCTATCTGCCTGAAGGTCCTCCCCACCCAATCTAAAGTCCCCCACACTTTTACACCAACAGCGCAGACTTCAGTTCTGAGTGTTTCATGAAATAATGATAACCCCTGTGTGTGCAGAGTCCCTATGCTTTCCAAAGTGCTTTTCCAGACCACATCATTCTTTTTTGGATTATGACATAGAAAGCGTAGGTATTATTGTTCCCTTTTGCTAATAAGAAACTAAGACTTAGAGACATGGTGCATGGCCGGCTCCAGGTCAGTGGTAGAGCCAGGATTCAAATGAACTCAGATTCCCCCTTCCCCTCAGGCTCCTCCCCTCTCTGCTGCCTCTTTATTTTGTGCTTCCCACACCCAATGTCATGAGCATGAGACTGGGCCCCTCGTCATGCCTTATTCCCAGCAGGTGCCCTATTAAAGCACGCTTTTGTCTCTGCTGGTCATCATTGCACAGTTACTCTTGCACACACTGAAGTTAGGGACGCCCTGCTTTAGACCAGTGGCTTCGCAAACTCTTTTGGTCCGGCACACTTTACATCACGACCTAGTAGCCACACTCATGTGAAATGGAAGTTTCAACAACAGTGTTTACCCTTTCTACATGAGATATACCATGATGTTTTCCATTTTTTAAGGGAAAAAAGTGCTAATCAAGATCTCACGCTATTTTACTATCCATGAATATAGTGGTTCTCAACGCCTGATTGCACGATAGAATCACCAAAGGGAACTTTCATAAACTGTTGGTGCCCAAACCAATTGGATCAGAACGTCTAGGAAGTAAAGCGTGGACATCTCCATGCCAGGTTACTTAATAAGCACTCAAGCTTGTAGATAACTACACACAGTTTAAAAACACTGCAGTAGACACTCCTCCAGGATGGACCGCTGCCCCTAAACTTAGAATTCCTTCAGATACAAAGCAGTAAGTTCCACTTAGCTAACAAAGATAAGCTTGTGTAACAAGCCCCAAGCCGCAAAGAGGAAACACTGCCCAGGGCACACCATCACAGTGGCAGTCCCTTGCCTCCTTTGACTATCCAAACACCAGGAACAAAGACCAACACCGAGTCTCCAATATGGCACCAAGCCTCAAAGAAACCCTCTGACTACTTGGTGGCAAGTTGACTTTATTGTGCCTCTTCCACCCTGGAAGGGCCAGAAATTCATTCTAGCAGGGAGAGACACCCATTTCAGGTATATATTTGCCTTTCCTGCTCATAGGGCCTCACCCCAAACCACACATCTTACACGTGTTTAATCTCCTGGTCCAGGATTCCACGTAACATGGCATCAAGACCCAGGATTCCACTTTACAGCCAAGCAGGCACAAGAGGGTGCCCATAACCATAGGATCTACTGGTTACATCACATACTACACCAGCTGGCCTAATACAGTGTTAGAATGGCACCCTGAAGGCCCAACCCAGTACCAACTCAGAGACAAGACTCAGCAAGAATGGTGTGCCATCCACAAGGGATGCATTCTATACCTTAAACCAAAGGCCTGTACAAGCTATGGTGTCTCCAGTTGGAAAACACTTGGATTCAGGAACTCGGGAGTGGAAGGAGCAGTGGCCACACCTACCATCGTGCCCAAAGACTTGCTTGGGGAATTTGTGCCTTCCATCCCCCCAACTCTGGGCTCTGCAAAGATGGAAGTCCTGCACCCCAAAGGGGGAATACCGGTGCCAGAGAGCACAGCAAGAGTCGCATTGAATGATAAGCTAAGGGTATAGCTTGAATAATTTGGGTTCTTGTTTCTGGAAATTAGCAGGCAAGAAGAGGAGCCATTGCCCTTGTCCAAGAGTAACTGGTCGTTGTCACTGGGAGGAGGGAGGGCTGTTCTCACATTAATGCAGACAGGACAACCATATCTGGCCCCCAGATGGTTCACTTGGATGCCTCCTGGTTGTCCTTTACCCAAGTGTAGTGATAAAGCGCAATGCAACAACTCTGTTCTCACAAGGCCATGTGACCAGAAGCTCAGAGCCCTCAGGGATGAGGGTCTGGGTCACGCTTCCAGGTGAGTCACTGAGGCCAATAGAGATGCCAGGGGAGGGGGAGGGGAGGGGAGAGATGATGAGCATTTGCAGCTACAATGGAGGGGACTGTAGTTTGTCCCACTAGTATTTCTTGGGAAGACCAATCCATCGGAATCCTGAGAAAGTGGATCTGAATGGTGTGAAGGGTGGGCTGTAGGAGACATGAGGATGTGCTGGCCAGATCCCCCTCCGGGGAAGGACTTGTTGCTCTAATTTCTGCAAGAGCGTCTGGAACCTTCGGCTGGCAGCCTCTTCACACAGGTTGCTCTGCTGTAGAGGGACACTTCGCCCAAGGTCAAGTCCTCCCGCAGGCTGCCCATAGTCTATGACCAGGGGACGCAGGAGATATGCGTGGGCTGTGTCAGCTCCAGAGATGCTCTTGAGGTTGGCTGAACTGGTCAGGTTTTTATCATAACTTAGTTTTCCCCTCTGCTCAATCCTGTTTGCTCTGTCTTCCTCATCAGTCGACTGAACTCCCAATTCTGTCTCAGAGCTTGATTCCCGGAGAACCCAAAAGGGAACAAGTCCCCATTCTGCTGGAGTGGGAGACAATTTAATATCATTTACCGTGAGATAACCGCTGCCTCTGACGTGGCAGACACAGCCAAATGTCCTTCAGATTCATAGCTCCCTTTAGCCTTTTCATTACTGAGCCCTCCCCCTCCTCCAATGTTTGACAGGTAACTACACCTCCATCTAGGTAGCTGGAAAATCCGAAATAAATGATCAGAATTAAGAAGACATTTTTGTAAGAGTATTGTCTATAAATCAATCATATTCTCAAATACAAGCAGCAGAGTTAGAAAATTAAATTACAAAAATAATACCAAATGAGATATGACTTTAAAATATATATATACAAAGCCCCTAGGATTAATCTCAGATAAAAGATGTGCATGGTGTCCTCTATTCTGTTCCACTGATCTGTGTGTTTATCCTTCTGCTAATATCACAGTCTTGATTATGTAGCTATATCATCATTCTTGAAATTGGGCAAGAATGATTCTTACCCCTTTTGTTCTTCTTCCTCAAAATTATTTTGGTTTTTGTAGCTCTTTTGTCTTTCCATGTAAAACTTAGAATAATCTTGTCTATATTACAAAAAATCTTACTGGGATTTTAATAAGAATTGTGTTAAACCTGTCTATCAATTTGGGGGAAATTGGCATCTTTTTACTCTGTGGAATCTCCCACTATTTGTGTACACAGTTTGTCCCCTGGCTTATTTTGATCTTTTCCTGTTCCTTCTGTCAGCACTGTAGTTTTCAGCATATCAGTGCTATACATGTTTTGCTAAATTTACATCAAAACATTTCATTTTTAAATGACTGCAAATGATAATATAGTTTAGATTTCACTAAAATGTTATGTTAACATTTAACGTTTATTATGTTCAATAACAAATGTTCATATGTTAATTGCAGTGTATTAAAACTGCAGTTAATTATTCTATGTTTGTTTAATATTCCATGACCTAGCTGAACTCTCTTACTAGTCTAGGTATTTTTGTAGATGTATTGTAATTTTCTACATAAACAATCATGTCATTTGCTAATAGAGACCATTTTATTTCTTCTTTTCCAATCTTTATGTCTTTTATTTCCTTTTCTTGCCTTAATGCACTGGCTAGAACTTCCAATACTACATTGAATAAGAATGGTGAAAGTAAACATCCTTGCTTGTTCCCAAACTTAAGGGGAAAATTACTGTTTTTCCCTATGAAATATAATATTAGCTGTATGATATATACATACAGATGCTCTTCATCATACTGAGGAATATCCTATTTCTATTTTTCTGAGCATTTTTATCATGGATAGGTATTAAATTTTGTCAAATGCTTTTTTTTTGTATTGATTGATATGATCGTGTGATTTTCTTTCTTTAACATGTCAGTGTGGTAGATTATATTGAGTGATTTTCAAATACTGAATCAGACTTGCATACCTAGCATAGTCATGCTATATAATTCTTCTTATAAATTGCTGAATTGTATTTGCCACTTTGTTTAGGGTTTTTCCATCCATTTCCATGGAAGATATTGGGGATTGTTTCCCTGGGTTTTTTGGTTTGTTTCTTTGTTTGTTTGTTTTAATTTGTTTATTTTTTTAAAGATTTTATTTATTTATTTGACAGAGAGAGATCACAAGTAGGCAGAGAGGCAGGCAGACAGAGAGGGGGAAGCAGGCTCCCTGCTGAGCAGAGAGCCCGATGCGGGGTTCGATCCCAGGACCCTGAGATCATAACCTGAGCCAAAGGCAGAGGCTTTAACCCACTGAGCCACCCAGGTGCCCCTGTTTTTTTGGCACTATCTCTAATTTTATTGTCAGGGCAATACTACCTTCATAAAATTAATTAGTAAGTGTTCCCTCTTAATTTCAAAAAAGGTTTTTTACAGAATTAGTGTTAATTCTTTAAATGTTTGGTAGAGGGGTGCCTGGGTGGCACAGCTGGTTGAGCATCTGACTCTTGGTTTAGCTCAAGTCGTGATATCAGGGTTGTAATCTCATGGTCCTGAGATAGAGCCCCACATCATGGAGTCCGCTTGGGACTCTCTCTCCATCCCCCTCTAACCCTTCCCACCCCCCAAATAAATAAATAAATCTTAAAGAAAAATAAATAAATAAATCTTAATGAAAAATAAATGTTTGGTAGAGTTCGCCAGTGAAACCATCTAGACATGGAGATTTATTTGGGGGAATTTTAAAATTACGAATTCAATTTCTTTGATGGCTATAGAGTTGTTCAAATTATCTGTTTCCTGTTGAGTGAGTCATAGTAATGTGTTTTTGGGGAATTGGTCCACTTTGTCTACACTGTCAAATATACATTTATAGAGTTGTTTGTAATATTCCCTTATCATCTTTGTAGTGTCTGCTGGGTCTCCTATGATAGCCTATGTTCCATTCCTGATACTGCTATTTGTGCCTTCTCTCCTTTTTCCATTCACTCTTGCTGAAGATTTGTCAATTTTAGTGTTCTTTTCAAAGAATTTGCTTTTATTTCATTGATTGCTCTATTGATTTTTTGTTTTTTATTTCACTGACTTCTGTGCTTTGTTATTCCTTTCCTTCTGTTTGCTTTGGTTTTATTTTGTTCTTCTCTAAGTTCTTAAGGTAAGAGCTCAGACTTTTCCTCTTTTCTAATGTAAACATTTACTGGTTTATATTTCCCTCTCAGCTTTAGCTGTGCCCTACAAATTTTGATATATTGTATTTTCATTTCTATTTAGTTCAATGAATTTTTATTTTTTATTTTTTTAAAGATTTTATTTATTTATTTGACAGAGAGAGAGAGATCACAAGTAGGCAGAGAGGCAGGCAGAGAGGGAGTGGGAAGCAGGCTCCCCGCTGAGCAGAGAGCCCGATGCGGGGCTCGATCCCAGGACCTTGAGATCATGACCTGAGCCAAAGGCAGAGGCTTTAACCCACTGAGCCACCCAGGCACCCCTAGTTCAATGAATTTTTAAATTCCTTTGTTATTTCCCCTTTGATGCATGGGTAATCTAGAAGAGTGAATCTTCAGGTGTTTGGAACTTTCCCTGTTATCATTCTATTACTGGTTTTTAGTTTGATTCCACTGTGGTCAGAAAACACTCTCTGTGTGAGTTCATTTCTTTAAAATGTGTTGACACTATTGTGCCATTTCCTCCTGGCCTCGTGGTTTTTTGGTGAGAAATCTGCTATCATTAGAATTGTTATGCCCTGTGGGTGAGGTATTGTTTTACTTTTGGCTACTTTCAAGTTTTTTTTCCTTTGTCTTTAGTTTTCAGAAGTTTAATTATGATGTGTCTTGGATGGACTTCTTTGGATTTATCCTCTTAGGGATTCATTCTGCTTGAATCTTTAGATTTACATCTCTTGTCAAATTTGGGAAGTTTTCAGCCATTATTTCTTCAAGTACTTTTGCAGCCCCACTTCCTTTCTTTTCTGATTCTGGGACTTCAATGATATATATATTATACCTTTTATTATAATCCCCAGAGGTCCCTGAGGCTCTGTTCTCTCTCCCTTTCTTTTTTTTCCCCAGTAGTTTCTCTCTACTGTTCAGATTGAATAATTTCTATTGTTCTACCTTCCATTCTGCTGTCCGTCTACAATGTAGATTTTTTTCATTTGATATCTTCCTGGTTCTTGGTTTTAAGTGATTTTCAAATGAAATCTGGACATTTAGCATTATGGTATGAGTCTCTACCTCTTCTTTAAACCTCCTGTTTTAGCTGGCTTTTTCTGACACTACTTCAGCAGAGGAAGGAGGGACACTGCCTCATTAATGACAGATGGGAAGTAGAACTCCATGTTTCCCACTCACCGTCCATTGGCACCCAAGTAGAGGCCTGAAGGTGGAGGAGCAACATTCTTCATTACTGCTGGGTGAGGATGGGAGTTTCTATTCCCCAAACAGTCTCCAAAGATACCAGGGATTGGAGGTGGGGGTACTTATTACCAGCTAATGAGGATGAAAGTGACTCTCTACTAGCCCCCCCCTTTTTTACATCATGAGGGCAGAAGTTTAAGCTCCCCACTTGGCCCTTGCCGGTGTGGGTGGGCCCATGGTTTTTTTCTGTGGTGTTTGTCTAAAATAGTAAAGTTTTTGTCTAAAAGTTTTCTGTCTTCCTAGGTACCTTCACTAGTACTTTGCTAGAGAGAGTGGTCTCCTTCAGGGTTTTTATGGTCTGTACCTTTAGCTATTTCCAGGTTTCCAGCCTCTGTAGCTCCTATCAGGGATATATAAGACAGAAGGAAAATGCAGGGAATTTACTCCTGTGTTGTGTCATTCCTCAGATCCCAAAGTCCCCAGCCAGTCTGCCTGCTTGTCTCCATCCTTCAAAGTCTCCTTATGTTCATTTTATACATAATATCCAGGGTCATCAATTGCACTTTATAGGAGAATAGGGAAAAGTGCATTTACCCCATATTCCCAGAAGCAGGCATTCTAGACAGTTTTAAAGTTATGGAAATGAAGACATTGTGATCTAGGTATAAGAATAATAAAGTGACCAATAGATAGATAGAAACCAGGAACAAATCTGTAAACTGGGATTTGTGGTAACACAGAACTACAAAACACAGAACTACACAGTGGTGCTGTGGTAACTGGGTATCCATAGAAGAATAAAATGAAATTGGACCCTTAGCTCACATATTTGTACAGGTACCAAAACCAAATTCTAGGTGCATTATAGACCTAAGTATGAAAAGCAAAATGATAAAGAATCTGTAAATATATATGCACATACACATGTTCTAGACCTCAGAGTAGGGGAAGTTTTCTTAATGTGTTATAACAAGTGATGACAATAAAGAAAATGATTGATAATTTTTCCTATACTAGATTTACATTAAAAGTAAGAACTCCTATTGATCAAGATACTATTTTTTAAAAAGTAAAATGTCTAGTATGCAAGAAAAGTTTTCTGCAGTACATATAGCCAGCAAAGGGCTCACTTCCAGAATATATAAAAAGACTTTACAAATGAATAATAAGATAATCAATAAAAATGTGGGTAAAGGATTTGAATGAGTACATTACAGAGGAAGAAATCCAAGTGGCCAATAAACTTTTGAAACAGTTAGCAGTATCATTGACACTCAGAGAAAGGTAAATTAAAACCATCATGAGACAGGACCACTCACCCATCAGATAGACTGTAACAATTAAGTCTAACGACACCAAACATTGGTGATGATGGGCAGCAATGAGAGCTCCCGCCCACAGTTGGTGGATTTGCAGACTGATATGGCCACTTTGGAAAACCATTTGGAATTACCTAGGAAAGGTGACTATTTGCATTCTTTATGATCCAGGACACAAACGTGAAGGCTCGTAGTCACCCAGTCATGTGCATTTTTCATAATAGAAACTGGAAAATAATTCAAGTGTCTATCAAACTAAAATGGAGAGACTAATGGTAGTAGTGTCAGAGTAGAATACTATGCAGTAATAAAGATTATGAACTCTAACTACCTGCAATGTAACTGAATCTTAAAAATCTACATTAAAAAGGCAAAGCATAGAGAACGTAGTCACTGGTATCATAATAGCATTTCGTGGTGACAAGTGGTGGCTATAATTACGGTGAGCACAGCGTGACACATAGTGAGTTTGAATCACTGTGTTGTATATCTGAGACTAATGTAACATTGTGCATCAACTCTACTTCAATTAATAAAAAAATACTATACTGAACAAAAGAAGCCAGAGCAAAATAAATCTTACTACATAGTCCCATTTCTATAAAGAGCAGAAGAGGGCAAAATTGAATGCCATTGTTTAGGAATGAATACTTGGGTGGTAAAAATATAAAGAGAAGCAAAGAAATTACTGCCCAATATCTACTTGCTGTGTGACCTGTGCAATTTACTTAACCTCTCTGTGCCTTGGAAGTCTCATCTGTGAAATAGGGATGATAATACTATCTAATGTGAAGATTAATAGCTCTTAGGCATACAGTAAACAGCGCATGAGCTTTGTTAAATACATAAAAATTCGTAGATTCAGTCAACATAAAAATTCTTCATGTGCCTGTGTGCTGTTGGGCCCCTTGGTAAGTCTTCGCGAGCCCATGGACTTGGACCTGAGGGTGAACGACAGAGCTCTTAGAACTGGGGCTCCCCCTTAGAGTCAGTGCAGCCACATCCCACTAAGATGCAGGTTGGACTGAGCCCACAGGATACCCAGGCTGTCCGGGCTATGGCAGCCCTAGGCAGACTAGGAGCCAAGCAGGTCCTCGCTTCCGCCTGCTTTCCCAGCTGGACCTGGGGCTTTGGGCAGTCTGGCACCAGGACGTGGGCAGCCTCTCCTCCTCCAGAGCTCGGAAGAGTAGAGAGAGAGGTCAGACTATGAGAAAAGAGGAGCGGGAGAGAGCCAGAGCCGAGGCTCTGGGAGGCCTTTCATCCCATCCACAGAGGGAGCAGCAGAAAGAAGTAGGGGGGCGGGGTGAACAGAAAAAGGAACCAAAAGCAGAGAATGAAGCCTGCCCAGCAGAGGGCTTTTTGTGGGGTCTTAATTAAGCCCGGAGGTCCTATTGTTCCTTTCACGGTGGAACATATGTTCAGGGCCTGGCTGAGGTTTGGCAATGAGATTTCAATGGTGCTGGGCCCTATGGCCTGCTGGGGAGGGGGGCTAGGAGAGGCAGCCGGGAAGGGGGGAACTGTCCCTAAGCCTCACCAGACTGATACCATCTCCCAGAGTCACCCGGTGGGACAGGACACTTGGAGCATTGTTTGGGTCGGAATGTAGAAGAGAAGCAATGTAGACAGGCCAGGACTCTGGGCATCTCTATAACCTTAGGATTAAATCTCAATCTATTAGTGGGCCTCCGTCCCAAGGGCACTGGCCAAGAGAAGAAAAGCAGAGTGTGGACAGGGTCAGATGCAGAGCGTGAAGAAGGAAGCCAGGCTGGGTCACCTTATAAGAGTGTGGAGGGACCAAGTGGGTCCCAAGAAACTGAGGGGAGGAGAAGGGCTTACACAGAACCAGCGGAGACGATTATCTGTGCCAAGGCAACTATAAGTGAGAAATCCTGAGGGGTAGGGATGATCTCCAAAGAACCCAGGAAGCTACTCCTAGGGTAAGCCCGGCAGCATCTGGAAAGAGCCACGCCCAGAAAGCCTCAGCACCAAGTGACAGCTGCAGCAGTCAAGCAAGAACTTCTCTGATTCTTCCCATCCTGGGGTACAAACCAGCAGCTGGGCAGGTGGGCAGGAGGAGGGAAAGAAGAGAGAAGTGCATCACACCCCTGCAGGGGCCCCAAGACTCGGGGGTGTGAGCTGCGGGAAGGGAGAAGCCCTAAATAGAGTTGGAGTTTTTATATTCCACTGGAAACGGATGCTGTCCGTTACCCCTTAGTGATCGGGGAAAGCCCCGAGAACGGCCAGAGATTTCACCCAGGGGAAATGAGGCACAAGATGGGACAGCCAGTTGGAAGGGACAGTGGAGAGAAATGATAGCTGCTTTCTGAATTATTTCAAGTGATTTTAAAACAGTCATATGTAATAGGGACGACAATGCAGACCTTTGGTCTGGGGAAGCCTCTGGGCTCCCAAGGGAATTTTTCTTAGCTCTTTCCCTTGAGAATTCACTGGGATTCCTGAAGGTAAAACCCATGAGAGTATGCGGACTCCCCTCGTCTTGGACCATCCCCCACCCCAGCCACCTGGAGTGTCTCACTCTCAAACTAACCCGTACTTAGCCTTCGGCAACTGGTCAATCCCCAGATACCTTGGTGGTGGTTTGCCCTGGGACCTTGGTGCTTCCATGGGTTGAAGAAAAGAGGTTGATTTTCAGTTTGTTCACCTTTTTTTTTTTTTCATTTTAAGTATGGAATGATGACTTCCAAGCCCTTTCCATGTTGAAACTGAAATCAGAGGCACCTGGGTGGCTCAGTGGGTTAAAGGTCATGATCTCAGGGTCCTGGGATCGAGCCCCACATCGGGCTCTCTGCTAAGCGGGAGCCTGCTCCCCACTCTCTCTGCCTGCCTCTCTGCCTGCTTGTGATCTCTCTCTCTGTCAAATAAATAAATAAAATCTTTTTAAAAAAGTAATTGTAGATCAATATTCTGTAGTAAGAAATAATGAAAAGTATCTCTTACATACTTTATCCAGTTTTCTCTAATGGTAACATTTTGCAGGAATCTGGTACAAATAAATATCACATCAGGATACTGACATGGACACAGTTAAGATACAAGACACTTATGTCACTGCAAGGATTTTGCACTTTTAGAATCATACCTCCTCCTTCATCCCCAGCAACCACTCATCTGTTTTCCATGGCCACAATTTTGTCATGTTAAACATCTTATATAAATGGAATTGTGGAGTACAGAGTCTTTTGGAATTGGCTTGTTCCACGGAATTGGAACACTAGCTCCAACCCCTCCCTCTCCAGGGACGGGAGAGGGGTTGGAGGTTGAACCAATCACCACTGCCAATGATTTGATCAGTAGTGCTCATGTAATGAAGCTTCCTAAAAAATCCAAAAGACAAGGTGCCCAGGTGTGTCAGTTGGTTAAGCATCTGCCTTTGGCTCAGGTCATGATCTCAGGGTCCTGGGATCGAGTCCCACATCGGGTAAGCTGGTGTCCCTCAATTGCTTAGTGTGGGAAAACCCACACACACATCTGGTGACCAGAAGTATCAAATGTGGAGGACAGTATTCTGTGGGGAGAGAGAAAACAGAGGAGTTTTCCCATACACCACTATAAGGATTCACATACAGATTTTTGAGAAAACGTAAGTCTTCATTTCTCTGGGAGAAATGCCAGAGAGCAGTTGCTAGATTGCATTGTGGTTGCACGTTAGTTTTACAGGAAACTGCCAAACTGCTTTCCTAAGTGGCTATCCCATTTTAGACTCCCACCAGCAATGTATGAGACCAGATTCTCTACATGCTCGCAGAAATTTGGCATTGTCATCATTTTTATTTAGCCATTCTGACAGGGGTGTAGGTATATTTCATTGTGCTTTAAATTTGCATTTCCTGATGGTCAATAATGTTGAACATCTTTCCATATCTCATGTGCCATCCATATATATTCTTTAATGAAATATCTGTTCATGTCTTTTTGTCTATTTTTTTAAAAGATTTTATTTATTCATTTGAGGGACACAGAGAGAGCACAAAGGGAGCAAAGGGAGAGGGAGACACACACTCCCCACTGAGCAGGGAGCCCGATGTGGGACCCAGTCCCAGGACATTGGGATCAGGACCTGAGCCGAAGGCAGAGGCTTAACCAACTGAGCCACCCAGGCCCCCCATGTCTGTCTGTTTTCTAATTAGATTGTTTACTTTTTTTTTATTGTCTAGTTTTGAGTACTATATATTCTAGATTCTAATCTTTTGCTGGTTATGTGCTTTGCAAATATTTCCTCACTTTATAGCTTGTCTTTTCATCTTTTTAACAGAAGCTTTCATAAAGCATAAGTTTTACATTTTGATAAAGTCCAATTTACCCATTTTTTTCCTCTTAGGAGTTTCGCTTTTAATGTCAGATCTAAAAGCTTCTGTCTAGATCCTGAACCTAGAGCCCGAGGAATTTTTCTTCCTGTAAGTTTTATAATTGTATGTTTACACTGAAGTCTAGAATTCATCTTGAATTAATTTCTGTATAAGACATGAAATTTACATGGAGAGCTTTTGTTTGCTTGTTTTGTTTTGTGTGCCTACGGATGTACCAGCACCATTTGTTGAAAGGGCGATCTTTTCTCTCTTGAATTGTTTTTACACCTTTATCAAAAATTAGCGAGGCACATTCGTGCGGGTTTACTGGGTTCTCAATTCTGTTGTGTGTGTCTCTGATCTGTGCGTCTATCCCTTCACTGGTACTGCATGGTCTTGGTTACTGTAGCTATATAATATATCTGAAAATCAGGTCAGGGGGTGACGCGGACTCCCCGCGGAGCTGGGAGCCCAGTGCGGAACTCGATCCTGGGACTCCAGGATCATGACCTGAGCTTAACCAACTGAGCCACCCAGACGCCCAAGATTTTATTTTTTAAGTAATCCCCATACCCAACATGAGGCTCAAACTTACAGCTCTAGGATCAAAAGTTGCATACTCTACCTACCAACCCAGCCAGTACCCCTTGCTGGAGTTTCGATGGGAGTTGTGTTAAGCCTGTAAATCAATTTGGGAAGAACTGACAGCATTACTATGTTGAATTTTCTGATCCATTAACACAGAATATGCCTCTACATTTATTTAGATCGTCTTTGGTTTCTTTCATCAGCATTTTGTAGTTTTCAACATACAAGTCCGGTACATATTCTGTCAGATTTTTACCTACGTATTTTATTTGTGTGGTGTGTGTCAGTGTAAATGGTATTGTATTTTTAATTCCAGTGCCCACGTGTTCACTGCTAATATATAGAAATACAATTGACTTTGTACATTTATCTAGTATCCTGCAACTTGCTGAATTCACATATTAGTTTTAGCAAGGTTTTGCATATTTCTTAGGCTTTTTCTATGTAAACAGTCATGTCATCTGCAAATAAGGACAGTTTTATTTTTCCTCTCCAATCTGCATGACTTTTCCCCACTTACCTTATTGCAGTGGCTAGAACTTCCAATATTACATGGAGTGGTGAAAACAGATACCTTGTCTGGTTTCCAATATTAAAGGGAAAGCATTTAGTTTATCACCATTATGTCTTTCGTCATCTAATTTTTCACCATTAGCTGTAGGTTTTTCATAGATGCTCTCTTTCAACTTTCTCTTTCAACGAAGTTCTCTTCCATCTTAGTTTGTTGGGAGTTCTTGTCATACTTGGCTGTTGGATTTTGTGCAATGCTTTTACTGCCTTGATTAATATTATCATATGATTTTTATTCTTCAGTCTGTTGGTATGGAGGATTATATTGATTGATTTACAAATGCTAAACCACTCTTGTATACCTGGTCATGGTGTATAATTTTCTTATACATTGTTGGAATTAATTTGCCAAATTATTTTAGGATGTTTGACTCGAAGTCATGAGAGATACTGATCTGTAGTTTCATTTTAGTTTTAGAATCTTTTCGGGCTCTTTTTTTTTTTTTTTTTTAAAGATTTTATTTATTTGACAGAGAGAAACGCAGCGAGAGAGGGAGCACAAGCAGAGGGAATGGCAGCGGGAGAAGCAGGCTTCCCGCGGAGCAGGGAGCCCGATGCGGGGCTCGATCCCAGACCCTTGGGATTTGACCTGGGCCGAAGGCAGACGCTTAACGACTGAGCCACCCAGGCGCCCCTCCGGCTTTGTTATCAGAGTAATGCTGATCTCTAAACTGAGTTGGGAAATGTTCCTTTTTATATTCTCAAGAAAAAATTAGGTTAATTTGGTGTTATTTCTCAAAATATTTGATAGAATTCTCTAGTGAAGCCATTTGACCTGGAGATTTCATTTTCAGAAAGTTTTTATTTACGAATTCAACTTTTCAAATTATTGTAGAACATTCAAATTATGTATTTCTCTTGGCTGAGTTCTGATAACTTTTTGTTTTTAAGGATTGATCTATATCTTCTAAATAGTAGAATACATGAGCATAACATTGTGATATTACTTTATTAACTTTTAATGGTTGTACCATGTATAGACACAACTTTTTTTTATTCCTCACATTGATTATTATATTCTTCTCTCCTCTTACCTTTATCAGTACTGCTAGATGTTTATCAGTTTTATTGATTTTTTCCCCAAAGAACCAGATTTTCATTTTATTGATTTTCTTAATCATTTTCCTTTTTCAATTTTATTGCTTTCTGCTCTGATCTTTATTACTTCCTCTCTTTTTCTTGCTTTGGGCTCATTTTTATTTTATTTTATAGTTTATTGAGATAGGAAAGTAGATTGTTGATTGGAGAACTTTTACTCTTTTCCAATATAAGCATTTAATGTTATAAATTTGCCTCTTAGTATTGCATTAGCTGCATCCCACATATTTTGATATGTAATATTTTCATTTTTATTCAATTCTGTGTATTTTTATTTCCTTTGCAACTTCTCCTTTAGTCCATGGATTATTTCGAAGTGTGTTGTTAATTTCCAAGTGTTTGAAGATTTTCTTATGGGTCTATGTTGTTTAGATCCTTGCTGAGTTTCTGTGTAGTAGTTTTATCTGTTGCTCAGAGTGCAGTTTGGAAATCCTCAACTCTGAACATGGATTTGTCCATTTCTCCTTTAAGCTCTATCAGTTCTTATTTCATGTTTTGAGGGGCTCTGTTATTTGGTGAGTACACCATTATGTCTTCTTAATAGATCAATGCTTTTATCACCAAGTAATGCCCACTTTTGTCTTGAGTAATTTTCATTCTAAAGCCTTCTTTATCTGATATTAATAGTGCCACGTCTCCTTTTTAAAAATTAGTGTTTGCATAGCATATCTCTTTCCATCACTTTACTTTTGACCTACCTACATTGTCGAATAGTGAGATCTTTGTAAACTACACATAGTTGGCTTTTGTCTTTCTTGTCCACTCTCTCAACATCTGTCCAGTAGTATATCTAGACCATTTGCACTTAAAGCATTAAATGTAAACGTAATAGTATATTTAGGCCCTTTATATTTATGGTAGTTATTGATATATTAGGTCTTACTCTGCCATTAAAGAATATTTTCTGCTTGTTTTTTTATTTTTTAAAAAATTTCTTATTATTGAACTTCAATCTCTGTTCCAGGTAATAAAAATATAAGATGTAATACCAAGCAGTTGCCTTTGGTGACTTAGGCAGGAAGCCACGACTTTTCAAAGAAAGCTATGGTTCTCTTTCTTTGCCTTCCTGAGGGTTACTTGTACATTTTTTAGGACCCCAACTTTATTTATTTATAGTGTTTTTAAATATATCACTTTGTATAATTTTCTTAGTGGTTGCCCTGGACCTATAATATACACGTGTGACTCACCTCAGTCTACTGCTATCAACATTTTCCCACTTCAAGTGAAGGGTAGAAACTTTACTTCCATTTAGATGTCTTTATCTTCCCCATTTTTATTTATTTTTTTAAAGATTTTATTTATTTATTTGACAGAGACGGTGAGAGAGGGGACATGAGCAGGGGGAGGAGCAGAGAGAGAGAGAGAAAAGCAGACTCCTCACTGAGCAGTCTCCCTCCTACCCCCCAACATGGGACTCAATCCCAGGGCCTTGAGATCATGACCTGAGCCAAAGGCAGACACTTAACAATTGAGCCACCCAGGCATCCCACCTTCCCCACTTTTAAATATCATTGCCTTGGATATCAGATGTCCTTATAATTTTTGTTTCAGTCCTTATATGCGATTTATAAAACTTGGAAGGTAATCTATTGTATTGTATTTCTTAATGCTCTAAAGAACTCTTTTATCATTTTATTTCTGTCTGAAAAATTTGTTTTACCCATTCTTTTAAGAATAAGTCCGCAAGGGGCGCCTGGGTGGCTCAGTCGTTAAGCGTCTGCCTTCGGCCCAGGTCAGATCCCAGCGTCCTGGGATCGAGCCCCGCATCGAGCCCCGCATCGAGCCCCGCATCGAGCCCCGCATCGAGCCCCGCATCGGGCTCCCTGCTCCGCGGGAAGCCTGCTTCTCCCGCTACCATTCCCTCTGCTTGTGTCCCCTCTCTCGC
>CM053617.1:23083328-23114351 GCA_028646535.1 Procyon lotor | reverse complement strand
GAATAAGTCCGCAAGTGATGAATTGTTTTAGTTTTCCTTTGTCTTTTATTCCTGGAGGATAATTCCACTGAACAAAGAAGAAATTATATTTGAGTTTTTCCTTCAGCACTTGAAAAATGTGTGCCACTTTTTTCTGGTCTCCACGTTTCAAATTAGAAACCTGCCTTCATTAAAAGTCTGTTCTCATGTAAGTTAATGTGTTATTTCTTCCAGGCTGTTTTCAGGACTAAGTCTTTGTCTTTAGTTTTCAGAAGTTTAGTTATGTGCCTTGGCACGTATTTCTTTGGGTTTATCTTATTTGGAGTTAGCCCAGCTTCTTTAACCTGTGGGTTTATGTCTTTTGCCAAATTTGGGGGATTTTCAGCCATTATTTCTTTGAATACTCATTTAGCCCCACTCTCCTTCTCTCCTTATCTGTGACTTGAATGATATGAATGTTGGATCTCTTGTTTTTGTCCCACAGGTCCCTGAGACTGCTAAGAAAGAATACTTTCTTACTCCATCTCTCTCTCTCTCTCTCTTTCCCTTTTTTAAAGATTTATTATCTTAAAGAGAGAGCATGAGCAGAGGGAGGGACAGAAGGAAAAGGAGAGAGAGAATCTCAAACAGACTCCACATTGAGTGCAGAGCCCAACATGGGGCTCAATTTCACAACCCTAAGATCATGACCTGAGCTGAAACTGAGTCAGATGCTTAAACGACTGAGCCACCCAGATGCCCTCTCTCTTTTGTTAAATTCTGTTTTGTCTCTGTTGTTCAGTTTGGGTAAATTCTGTTGAGCTGTTCCCAAGTTCACTGATTCTGTCATCTTCATTATACTATTAAACTTATCCACTGAGTTTTTATTTTCTGTTATTGTCTTTTTTCAATTCTATAATTTCTAGTTGTTTCTTCTACTTCTTTGCTTTGTTTCAAGACAATTTACAATTGCTTGTCGAATCATTTATATAATGGTGGCTTTAGAAATCTTCATCAGATAATTCCAATAGCTGATCCATCTTGGTGTTGTCATCAGTTGATTGTCTTTTCTTATTGAAGTTAACTATTTTCCTTGTTCCTGGTGTGGTTTGTAATTTTCTCTTCTTTTCTTTTGTTATTATTTAATATCTTTGGATATGAAAAAAATGTCATTTTAACATAATCACAGGTGGTAACTTTTACCAAGACAGGCCAAATATTCCCTCTGTTTGGGGATATTGTGCCACAGCAGCAGCAGCCAAGGAAAGATGAATGAGTGGAAGGAGATCTGTAACAGCCATGGAGAGCAATTCTGTAAAGAGCTCCAGCCAACTGTGGTCTTTAATTTTTTTAAAAAAAGCTCAAAATTTAGATTTTTAAAGAGATCTCTCTTATTTTTAAAGTATTTTTTAAAAATTAATTCTCTTCTTTTTTCCAAGAATTTTCTGGCCAAACAAAACAGGATTGGATTAGGCTTTCAGGACGTCCATTTAGCCCACAGATTTGGAAAGATTCTACAAGAGAAAAGAGATTTTAAAATGTTGGATAGGCAATCAATCAAACTGGAAATGTCACCCATTGAGTATACCAACATGGCCAGTTCACTAAATGTACAATGCAAC
The DNA here is from genome assembly GCA_028646535.1 of Procyon lotor. Lineage (NCBI taxonomy): Eukaryota > Metazoa > Chordata > Mammalia > Carnivora > Procyonidae > Procyon > Procyon lotor. The sequence continues at coordinate 23,112,771 of CM053617.1, read as the reverse complement.
TTTCTTTTTTTTTTTAAAGATTTTATTTATTTATTTAATAGAGAGAGAGGCAGTGAGAGAGAGATCACAAGCAGGGGGAGTGGGAGAGGAAGAAGCAGCCTTCCCACTGAGCAGGGAGCCCGATGTGGGACTCGGTCCCAGGACCCTGGGACCTTATTTTAGACCATAAGTTAGATATAGATATAAGAAAGACCTTATTTTAGACCATAAAACAAGTTTTAATAGATTTCAAAAGGTTGAAAATTTATTGACTATTTCTCTGGTCATAAAGGAATTAAATTAGAAATCAATAAACAATAAGATATCGGAAGGGGAGGAAATAGTTAGAAATTAAATAACGTACTTCCATATAACTCATGAGTCAAAGGAAAAAATCACAGGAGAAATAAAATATTTTGAACTAATAATGAAAACACAACATATCAAAATTTGTCTTATGCAGATAAAGCAGTGTTTGGAGGGAAATGTACCACTTTAAATGCCTATATCGTAAAATAATCTATTATCTAGGTTTTCACCTTAAGTAGCCAGAAAAAGTAAATGCAAGAAACTCAACCCTACATAAATAGAGAACAAATAATAACTAAGAGCAAAATTCAATGAAATAAAAAGAGACAAAAGTCTGTTCTTTGAAAAGATTAATAAGGATCTTAAAAGATTAATAAAATTGATAAACCCTTAGCTAGACTTATCTAGAAAAAAGAGAGAGAGAACACAAAATACCAGTATCAAGAATGAAATGGGTGGTATCACTAGAGATCCTACAGACTTTATAAAATAATATTAAGGAAATATTGTGAACACCTGTTAAAGATGAAATATCAATCCTAAACCTTCCATCAGAAAATAGAAGAGGAGGAAGCATTTCTGTATCATTCAGTTTCCAATCAGGAGACAGAAACTGCACAGTAATTCAAATGGTAATTTGAAGTTTAGTATAAAGAAGTATCAACAAGAAATTTGGGGGAGAAAAGGGAATTGTCTAATAAGAATCAATGAGAGCAAAAAAAAAAAAAAAATCAATGAGAACCCTAAAGAATATAGGAATAACAAACATAAGGAGAAGCCACTATCTCTAAGAGCTGAGCTGGGGTGGAATAAAGATTCCCCCTCCTTTGGTTGCAATCCAAACCTCACTGCAGAGGACATGACGGGACTCACTGGATGGTGGAGAGGTCGCTGAGGTGCCCGGGGTGCTAGGCTTAGTATGACATCTGGGATCCAGAGGGAAGTCATCCACAGTGAGGTACTATGACTTGGAACTTGCTGCCAAGTTGCTGGGGTGACCATTGGTGGGGAGGTACCCCACCAGATGCACTGTGTTGCCCACATGCCTGAGAAGGGACTTGGGAAAGCTACCTGCTACCAAATGTTGCAAGAACGGGGAACTGAAGGAACCACCATGCTCATCTAGCTAAGCCCTAGAGAAAGCTCCTTCCGAAAAAGGAAATCCTTTGACTTCTCCTGTGTCCCTCCAACACCCTCTACTGACTATGCTTAATGTGGTACCCGCCATTCCAGTGGAAATAATTACAGGACTGGCCATCTCCTTTATCACAGAGTTGGCAAAGAAGGAGGGTTTTGGAGTTGAGAGGCAATACGTGGATAATTGGCACAGCCTCCCCTTTCATTTTATGGGACCGGAAAGGCTCTGGTAACAAACCCTGACAAAAACTACATGAGAAAATTACAGACCAATATCCTTCCTGAACACAGATACAAAAATCCTTAACAAAACATTAGCAAGTCAATCACAGCAACGTGTAAAAAGAATAATAATACACCACGACTAAGTGGAGTTTATCCCAGCCATGAAAAGTTGGTTTTAAATTTTTTAAAAATTAGCCAGTATAATTCACTGCATTAAAGAATAAAAGAGGAGGGGTGCCTGGGTGGCTCAGTGGGTTAAAGCCTCTGTCTTCGGATCAGGTCATGATCTCAGGGTCCTGGGATTGAGCCCCGCATCGGGCTCTCTGCTCAGCAGGGAGCCTGCTTCCCCTCTCTCTCTGACTGCCTCTCTGCCTTCTTGTGATCTCTCTCTCTGTCAAATAAATAAATAAAATCTTTAAAAAAAAAAAAAAAAGAATAAAAGAGGAAAATGACACAATCATTTCATTAGGTGCACAACAAGCACTTGACCAATGGTGACATTCGCTCACAATTTAGACTCTAAGTGAACATCAAAGAGAATTTCTACCTGACAAAGGCCATCAGTGACATTATGCATGGTGGTGAAACTAGAGCCATGGAAGAGAAGTTCAAAACCTTAACTGGATGTGAGGGCGATCTGGCTGCGACATCTGTCACCCCATTGATCGCCAGGGTTGATTCGGCTGATCTGGCTGGCTAGGCGGGTGTCCCCTTCCTCCCTCACCGCTCCAAGCTGCGCCCTCAGTCGAAGAGGACGACCTTCCCAGATAGAGGAGAGGACCGTTCTTTGGTCAAGGGTATATGAGTAGCTGCGCTCCCCTGCTAGAACCTCCAAACAAGCTCTCAAGGTCCATTTGTAGGAGAACGTAGGGTAGTCAAGCTTCCAAGACTCCAGACACATCCAAATGAGGCGCTGCACGTGGCAGTCTGCCTTTAAAAAAAAAAAAAAACCTTAACTGATAAATGTGCTGCTGGACATTTCCTGTCCTTAGATGAACAGGAAAAATGAGAAATGGCCTGATTCCTCTTCCTCCCACCCTTTCACCTCCCACCAGTGTCTCCTATTGGCTTCCCAGGCAGAAACCAGTTCCCCTAAGAGCCCTAGAAACAGCCCATGGGAATCAGCTCTCTGCAACACAGAACAGAGCCAGGGAAAGGCAAAGAGATCTGAGGGAAAACAGGAACTATTCCAGAGATGTTGACACCTGCCCGGAAATCTCCAATATCTCTTGGCAGAAGAGGGAAGGCTTGGCCCATCACAGCCAGGGCAACGCATGGTGGTCCAGCCACATCTTCCTTCTGACTCAACTGTGGAGGGCCTCCTGCTGCTAGTCTGGATTCTCTTCGTCAACCTATAATCCCCCTTCACACAGCGACCTGTTGAGTTGCCAAGCATACCGAAATCCGACCTACTTGGTAGCAACCTAGCCCCACCCTACCCCATGTCCCCGCCATCTTGCCCAACATTGACATCACCCAGTCAGCCACTCTGTCATGTGAGTCTGTCTGAACCCTTTGCCTTTGGGCTCATAGGGTCTCCAAGCCCAGCATGGTAGGGACAGAGAGCTATATTCCTCAAATGGGTCATTGAGAGTGATAGAAAATAAAACTACTCTTGCTTCCTCTCTCTCGAGTCCTGGACTCATGTGTTCTACCCTACCATATAGAGTGTTGATCTTAGTGTGTATACTATGGTCCAGAGGATGGTGTCTCATCCTTGCTGACTTTGCAGTGCCTTCACCTGGCCATTCCAAGTCTCTCTTAGGCCAGCAGCTAGTGTCCTTGTAACATCACTGGACTCTAAAATATGGACCATCAAGGACCAGCCAAAAAATAAGATCAGGTAGGAATTTCACAATGTCTCCCTGCCCTGTGCTCTGAGTTCTCACCACCCAGTCCAGGTGGGTAGTGATCTAAGTCTCATTTACAGACTGCTCTGCTGCTTGTAGTCCACTTCTGCCCACACCCTACATTTGCAACAACACCACTTTCTTCCACTGATACAAAACATCCAACTCCCCTCATCAAGCTCCTCTACACAAGATGTCCTATTCCCGCCAAATTAAGAGATCATTCCCTTGGCCTTCAGGGTAGCACACTGTCCTGGTGGTCTTCCTCCTTTTCTGGCCCCTCCCCCTCAATCTCCTTAGCTCCTCCTCCTCCTCCTTTCTGCCTTTAAAAATTGGAGTTCCTGGGGCGCCTGGGTGGCTCAGTCGTTAAGCGTCTGCCTTCGGCCCAGGTCAGATCCCAGGGGTCTGGGATCGAGCCCCGCATCGGGCTCTCTGCTCTGCAGGAAGCCTGCTTCTCCTGCTACCATTCCCTCTGCTTGTGTTCCCTCTCTCACTGTGTTTCTCTCTGTCAAATAAATAAAATCTTTAAAAAAAAAAAAAATTGGAGTTCCTGAGACTCGTTCTTCAACCCTACTCTTCTTCATGCCATGCTCTTTTCCTAAACTAGCTCATCTACACCCAAACTCTGGCTATACCCAGATGGCTCACAAATACACATCTTGAAAGACAAATACCGTATGATTTCACTTAGGTGGAGTCTAAGAAACAAACAGATGAACATGGGGTTGGGGGAGGGAGAGAGTGGCAATCCAGAAAACAGACTCTTAACTATAGGAAGCAAACTGAGGGTTGCTGGAGGGGAGATGAGGGGGGATGGATTAAACAGGCGATGGGTATAAAGGATCACACTTGTGATGAGCACTTGGTGTTATATAGAAGGGATGAATCACTAAATTCGACCTGAAACGAATAGTACCCTGTATGCTAACTGGAATTTAAATTAAAACTTGAAAAAAGGGGAAAAAACCTCAAAAATACACATCTTTAGTCCAGACCTCCATCTATTGCCAGACTCTGCCCATTCTCCCCCCCCCTCTGCTAAATACACTCAGCTCTCTCCATGCCCTGTCCCCTTTCAAGCTCCATCCTCTTTCGCTCAGATAAGTCTCTTGGGTTTTGATGCCAATTTTCTGTTGGTGCCAATTTTCTCCTCACACACACACTGATCTTTTCATAAACGTACATTATGAACTTATCGGTCCTCAGTTCACATGTACTTCTTGTTGCCCAGGGCAAATACCCACAAAGCTCTGTGTGCCCCAGCCTAGCCCTATCAAGTGGAGCCCAGCCAGCCCTCCAGCTTCAACGTGAACCTCTCTCCCTACTCTCAGTGCTCCCTCTACAGGCTCTTTCACTTTATCAAAACGTTCCATTCTCCTTCCTGCTTCAAGTTTTTATGTATGTTGGGTCCTCTCTCTAGAACACCTTCCCTGACCCAAGCTTTCATTGCGCCCTAAAGCTTGTCATTCATAGCTCTCACCAGGCTCTGTTGTCATCTATTCAGATGACTGCTGTGTTTAACATCTGCCTCTCCAATTAGACTGGATGTCAACCCCTAAGAGACCATGATGTTTTGCTCTCCTATGCATCTCTCTCAATGACCCCGTGGCCAGCATACAGTAAGCCTCAATAAAGATTCGCCCTTGGGCTCCTGGGTGGTTCAGTGGGTTAAAGCCTCTGCCTTCGGTTCAGGTCATGATCTCAGGGTCCTGGGATCAAGCCCCACATCGGGCTCTCTGCTCGGAGGGAGCCTGCTTCCCCCTCTCCCTGCCTGCCTCTCCGCCTACTTGTGATCTCTCTCCTCTCTGCCAAATAAATAAATAAAGTCTTTAAAAAAAATAAGTATTCACCCTTGCTATGAGCTGGACACTATTCTAAGTCCTAGACATCTAGTAACTCCTTTTATCCAAGAACAATCCTAGAAGTGAGTACGATTACTGCCTCCCTTTTATAGCTAAAAGAATCAAGGCAAGAGAAGTTAAATAACTTGTCCAATATCACAAAAAGCATAAGAGCCATACATAGTTTGGATTCCAATCTACCTGTCGGGCTCCAGAGTCTGCTCCTGATCCCTCCCTATTTGACTCTTCGTGGATGAGTGGGTGATGATTTCCAGCTAATAGAGGGGAGCAATCTACACTGCCACAGAGCTGGGGTCAGAACCCAGGGCCCAGGATTCATCCTGCCAGCCTTGGTTCCTGCATCTTGGCCTGCAGTGACCTCATCAAAAGCTTCTAAGCTAGTCATCTCTGGTCTGGCCCCAACTCTGGCTTCATGTCAACAGCACCTGAGGGATTTGATGAACATGAAGACTCCTAGGCCACTAGAAGGGCATACTCTGGACCAGCAGGCTCAAAAGGGTTCTGTGATTCCTATAAACATCATTGTGCCTGTCTCACCACTAGACTCTGGACTCTTGAGACAGGGACTGGATTCAACCCCAGTCTGACGCCAGTCCTTGGCTCACTTTGGACCTCAGGAAATCCGTGCTAAATGGCTGAAAGGCCTTCATTTTGTTTTGTCATGACTTTTACTCAAAATTCGTCATTCACTCAAAGCCTCAACACATATCCTTAGAAGAAAATTTTCAGAAAAATCAGAAGGATTGCATGACCTGCTCAGAATTGCTCAGCAAACTGCAGACCGTGCATTCTTAGTATTTGGGGAAGGGCACCATGAACCCCCTTGAATGACCACGTGAAAGTCAATCTTCTCCTCAGAAAGATGTATGCACACACAGAACATTGCCCACCATCTTCTGGGGTTCACAACCCATGTGAGCTCCCTAAATCAGAAGGATGAGGATGGGCATTACACAGAAGATTTCTACTGTAGTCCAAGGAAAAGTTCATATTTTCCAATAACTAAGCACAATAAGGACCACTGGTAATAGATTTCCCATTGATCGCTGGGCATATGGTCATCCAGGCTTCAGAATCAATTTCCCAGCTCCCCTTTCAGCTAAATGAAGCCACGTGATTAAGCACTAGCCAATGTGTGGATGTATACCACTTCCAGGTTGTGCCCTGAAAGGCAAGGATGTGCCTCCCCTTCTCTGCTTCCATTCGCCCCACGGTCTTAGCTCCAGCATCAAAGTTTACAGTAGCCATATGGGTCTGATCAGCCCCTTCCACTCATTCCACATCCTGCCAGCCTCCTGCTGGCTGAGCAGATGCCCCTCCTGGGCCCATGAAGCCAATCTCTATCAGAGATCCACCATTTTCAACGTCCCTGCCAAATGCTCAACACAACACAACTCCTAATTTCAAGGACCATATCCCTTTTTGAGGGAGACACAGGACAAAGTACTTCCACATATCAGGCAGAGAATGATGGATACCAAATGAAAGCAACTCAGAGCAAGGGCTCTGGGCCTTAATCATGGACTAATGGAGAGAGACTTGGGTTCTGACTTGGCCACCCATGCAGCACGGCCTTAGACAAGCCACATTTCCTTTCTGGATCTCAGTTGCCCATCTCTCATCAACTTAGTGTTGGGGACTAGGGGCCAGTGAAGGTCTTCCTCAGCCCTAATCTTCTGGTTCTTGGTATTTCCCACAATACCTGGCACATCAAGGGTTTGTGGTATTGTGCTCTGATTCATTAGGAGGGGACTGGTGTTCCTTTCAAATCACTCATGTTAAGAATTGTAACAATGAGTTCCACCCATGGTCTTGAAGGGCTTCTGGGACAAGTGACTCCCCAAGTATGTTCTGTACCACTGAATAGTCATCCTAAGCCCTAAATAGCCTAAATCCCGGCTTTTCCAATTGAAACCACTTCCCGCAGTTTAATCTCTGAGACTGTGGGAACAGCTGGCCACCACCTTCTCATAATGACCCTTCATAAACATTTATGAGACAGAGGTAAGGTGTGCCCAATTGACCCAGACCATCTTGGTATCTAGGCAATTGCATTGACAGGAATTTGATTTGTAGCTTCCTGTGCAGACCCAAAGCTCTGCTTAAAAGTGCTCCCTTCCACACTTGCCTCTACAAAGGGCACCCCACCCATCAAATAAGGTTACATGCCAGGTTGCCTTCAAGCCCGCTATGGTTTCTGGTGGACAAGAGTAAATGAGCCATATGCACACACCACCAGCTGGCTTCATTGATTAGTCCACACCCCCTTTTTTGGTAGTTGTTCTACCAAAGGTCTACCAAGTCTACCAAGGGTCTAACTGGATGGGTGCTAAAATCAGCTCACAGGGTGTGGGACCCACAGCATAACAGAGAGCTGGGGGGGGCGGTGAGGCATAGACTTGGGGTCAGAAGACCTAGATTCTCTCCACCATACAAATTGGGTGCCCTTTGGTGAGTTGCATCAGCTCTCTAAAGCCTCAGTTTGTTCATACATAAAATGGGCTGCTGATCTCTGACCATGCTGCCTCGCTGGGTTGATGAGGAATATTAATGGGCGAGAACGTGCTGGACAAGCACAGACTTGTGTCCTAACTACTGACGATACAGCCACAGCAGTTGCTGAAGACGACAGTATTCAAATTGGGTTGCCCGGAAGAGGAAAGCACCAGAAAATTCATATATTAGAACTTTTAATTATATTTATTTTTATTTCCTGGGTGCAACTTTCTTTGGAGGTATGTTTGATAATGTCTCAATAATCAACAATTGTATTCATAAATGGTTGAACCCTCACTATGTGTTCATGGTGTTTGTTTTACAAGAATTCAATTATTTAAGTCCCAAGAGGTAGGTACTCTATTATTATACCCCTTTTTATTTTTTTAAAGATTTATTTCTCTTACAGAGAGGAGTTGGGGGGAGAGGGAGAAAGAGCAGGGGAAGGGGCAGACAGAGAGAGGGAGAGAGAATCCCAAGCAGACTCCATGCTGAGCATAGAGCCCAACATCAGGGCTCGATCTTATGACCCTGAGATCGTTACCTGAGCCAAAACCAAGAGTCAGATGCTCAACCAACTGAGCCATTGAGGCACCCCATCCCCCATTATATGAGAGAGAAAACAGAGGTGCCTCAGAGAGGTTGAGTCAATAGGCCGAGCTTACGCAGCCACGAGGTGTGAAAGTCCACACTGGAACTCAGGGCACATGGCTCAAAATCACATTTTCTTCTCCGCTACTTTTGCTGCCTGGTGCGGGAAAGATATCCATAACTTCTAATAAATGCTATTTTCTTTTTCTTTTCTTTTTTTTTTTTTAAAGATTTTACTTATTTGACAGCGAGAAACACAGCGAGAGAGGGAACACAAGCAGAGGGAATGGTAGCGGGAGAAGCAGAGGGAATGGTAGCGGGAGAAGCAGGCTTCCCGCCGAGCAAGGAGCCTGATGCAGGGCTCGATCCCAGGACCCTGGGATCATGACCTGAGCTGAAGGCAGGCGCTTAACGACTGAGCCGCCCAGGCGCCCCTAAATCCTATTTTCTGTATGTTTTATATTGCATATAGTATGTGCAGAGTGAGGAACAGCTATTGTTACATATCATTACATACAATAACATATCATTATGTTTTTGAAGGGTGTGCCTGAACTAGTTTTCTGATAATGCCACTTAATCAAAAAAATTGGGACCACCTGCTTTTGGGTCTAAGCAAGGGGCAATACGAAGCTCATTACCCTCGCAGCAGAGCCGGGGCTGGAGTGAGGCAAGTGGGGTGCCTACGCACCAAATTTAAGAAGGTCCTTACTCTCATTGCTCTGTAAATCTGACCCCACCTCCTTAGCCCTGGTCGGGAGCTGGGAGAAGCTTGTGGAAGCCATATGAAGAGAAAAACAAGAGTCTCTGTTAATTATTGCTCCCAAACTCTTCAGCTCCTGTACCCCCAAGATCCTGACAGACCTGCCCACCTCCACAGGGCTCCGGAGGGTGGCAGGATGGAGATCCTGGAGTGTGGCCAGTGGGTAGGGAGGCTGGGAAGGTGACAAAATGAAGATTCTCTGCCAGCTAGCTGGGATGGGCACAAGCGAAGTGGAATTCTGGGGCTCGATCCCAGGACCTTGAGATCATGATCTGAGCCAAAGGCAGAGGCTTTAACCCACTGAGCCACCCAGATCTGCCTCTTTCAAAAGAAAAAGAGCCACACGCCCACCACCCAGCTTCCCAGCTCTGCTTCGGCACCTCGGCACTGGAAGCCTGGCATCAGTAGGCATGCTGTCACTGAGTGCCACGGTGGCCCAAAGGTCGCCTGTGCCCCAGGAGTTGGAACCCGGAGGGGACAGAGGATAGCTTCCTAAAACCCTTGGTGCCTGCCTTTCCCCAGTATCATTCCCACCCCCAGCACCTCGACTGTTGGTGAAAGATGCATTGGCCAGAAACTCAGATCTGGGGAAACCGAGGGTGGGGCTTGGGGGAGGATTAGGGGAAGGGGTGTGCTCTTTAGGGGTTTCCTCCTCTCACAGCCTGGGACCCACTGACAACCAAGATTTCCAAATTTTGCAAAATTTGAAAAGAAAATGACAACCCACTTCCTTCACAGCTTATATACATGGGAAGCTTTAATACATGGGAAGCAGGCCCAGGTGAAATAATTTTCTCAGGGCGGCAGAAGGATAGTGGCAAAGCCAGGGCCCACAGCCCCCATCCAGTGAGTGCTCTCCTCATCATGTTCTGTTAGTAAATCCCAGCTCAGTGAACTTGCATGCGCCAAGGAGGTGAGTGGGCAGAGGTGTGAGAAACGGACTCCTCCTCCACGGGTACCGGCCTGCCCCCAGTGCGCCTCAGGTGGATGTCCACTCCTGGGAATCCCAGGAAGACGGACGGGTCTTCACCACTTAGGAACTGAGAAGCCCAGAGTTCAAGCGAGGGCCAGAGGTCAGGCAGTGCCCTACAGGAACCTCCGGAGCTTCTGGCGCTCTCGGCTCCTGCCAGGGACCCCTTTCCCGCCGCCTCAGTCGGCGCTCCGCGCCCACAGCCGTGCGCTCTCCCGGCTCCCAGCGCCGCGCCCCGCCGTGCGCCCTAGAGCCAAAGGGCGAACGCGAAGTTAGAGAAGCCTGGAGGGGCGGCCTCCCCGCCCTCGGCTGTTTCGGTTTCTTCCGGGCTGGGGAGAGAAAATCCCACAGCCAGGGCGGGCGCGCGGAGCCGGGCATATGGACATCTTGCCCTCCGCATCTGTGTCATCGGTCGCGTTTTCTGTGGATGCCTGCGTGTGTGCGTGTGTGTGTGTTTGAGACCAGGCGCTGGGAACAAATGTGCATCTGTTAAATTTGACAATAACGTCCTACAGCGAAGCTGCCAAGATTGGGGCAGCAGGTGGGGGTGGAAGGCAGAGGGGGTGGGGGAGAGCCGGAGTCTCAAAAGGCGACGCCAGAGCGCCTGGCCCAGGTATTATGTGGGGAGAAGGTGAGGGGAGCAGCTGCTCCTTCTCGCAGGGTGTGTATGGGAGCGAGGGTGCGTGTGTCCCTGTGAAGAGTACACACCAATCTGCTCAACATATGTCGCCACAAATCACAGTATCTCTCCCTCCTCCCACCCACCCCCCACTCTCTGCTGACCGAGGGCAGAACAGAGAGAGGCGCTGAGAAGAGGCGCCGCTCCAACAGGTGTCTTGGTGCGCAATGCACCTTTTCACGCATTCACTGTCTCCGCCGGCGGCTGGGATAATGTGGACACTTTGTTTCCAGGCGCTGCGCGCCAGCTACGGACCTCGGGGGAGGCGGCCCTGGGCAGGGAGGGGGATCTGGAAATAAAGACCCTGGGCGCTCCTGAGGTCCCGGGCCCTCTCTTCCCTTTGTTCAGGGCTGCCTGGGCTGGAGCTCCCTCCTACGCCCCGGGGGGTGGCATATGGCGCCCTCTCACCTACCCAAGAAAAAGAACCAGCCACCCATTCAAGAGCGCACGAGGTCTCTGCGCCGGGGGAGGAGGAGTCTCTGAGGGAATGGCTTCTCTCCCAAGGCGAATGAGGAGCCCGTCTTATCTCTCCCCACCCCACCTCCACCATCCCCTCAGCTGGCGCGGCAGCCGTTGAGTGGGGAGCAGCGCGCTGGGCAGCACCAGCCTGCGGAAGCGCCCCAGCTCCTGGCAGATGAAATATGGGGCTGGTGAGCCCCTGGAGACCATATGCTTTCAATAAAAGAAGACAAATAGGACCGAGATAGGCCTTGCAGTCAACCTGTTATAAATGGGTGGCAATTGGGCCAATGTACACGGAGGCAGGGCCCCCGGGGGGGAGGCTTGCTCTGTGCCAAATCCATGTGTCAGCTTCTGGGACAGGTGTGCCCAGGGGCCAGGGGCCAGGTCTCCCCCCTCTGGGTTTATCACGGCAAAGGTAATATTGTGCTAACTATGAGTAAACAGTCATTGTGAAAACGAGGGAGAGTTTATCAGAGGCAAACTAGTTGGGGGGTGGCTTAACAATAAAGTTGTCCTCCTAGGGGGCAGGTGACGGCTGGCTGCGGGACTCCCGCGGTAGATGTTTTCCAAAGCACTCCACTTTACAATCTCTTGTAATTATTTATTAAACGAAATCTATTTATTATTATTTTAGCAAACACTGGAGACAGGTGGGGCTTTCTTTTCATCGTCTCCTTTTGTTTGAAGGGCTGTTTGAAGTGGCCAGTCTCGGCCCAGGCAGCTCGCTCGCCAGATTTTTGTCTTCCCCTCTTTCAGTGCCGAGGCGAAGGCGAGAGAAAGAAGCCCCCTCCTCCGGCAAGCCATTAGCCATTCAGCTTCCCAAGACCCCCCTCCCTCCCGCTTGCTTCTCAAAGAGCCCCCAGGCACTGCTAAGACTCCCCCCGCCGACAGGAAGGCGGCAGGGCGGACCGCTGCCTTCCTTCTTTTCCAATCTGCCCGCGGTCTCCAGGCGTCAAGCCGTCGCCCGTCTCCTGGGCCGCCTCAGCCTCCAGGCTTGCCTAGGTTCGGGGAGCAGAGGCGCGCGCATCTCGGAGGCCTTACAGGCGGTGGCTGGCCTGGGGCTTCAGGAACCGGCTCTGCTCCCCGCGGGAAGAGCCGTTTCCCAAACACCGCCGGCGCGCACCGAGTTGTCACTGTTTGCGCCTCCGCCGCCAGAAGCACAGGTATTGACTTTGGAGAGAGGTCTGTGCGTCCCCAGCAGCGGAGAGGGAGGACGTGGATCCCGGATCTCTAATCCCCCAGGACTCTGTGACCTCCGGCCCTGCCCTCCTCGCCCGAAAAAGGGCTGTCTGCCGAGAGTTGGTGCGTTCCTCAAGGAGACCGCTGCTCCTGGCCGCTGTGCGCTCCTCGCCCTATTTTTTGCGCAAAGCAGTAGTGGAGGCTGCCTGAAAAGCCCCGGAGAGCCCTGGGCGGGAGCGGCTCCGGGGAGGCTGGATGAGAAATCCAAATGGGTCCCAGAATTCTCTCCCAGTTAAGAAGGTTCCCAAGAATGCCCAGAATCCTCCCCTGGTGCAGGAGGCTCGCCCTGTGGCTCTTGCCAGTAGCCATTAGCCGCTTGCCGCCACACTGAGCCAAGCGAGTCCGCCTTTGCCTTTTATGCCTTTTATCTCAGGGCCACTGCTGGATGAGAGTCCTGATTTCTAGCTGCTCTCCAGGATTCCTGGGACCCGTAGGGATGTTTTGATCCTTTGTGGCCAGGGCTCACTCCCTGGAGAGGGGCTGGGTCTGGAAGCCCTAGGGAAGCGTTCTTTGGATTTCCTGTCAGTTCGTAATTTGCAGGATGACAGAAATCAGGCAAGGCTGGGGTATGGGGCAGGAAAGTAGAGAGATGGAACATGGGTAGATTCGGGCTCCTCTTGGCACCGGAAGATGGGGCCACTACCCCTTTTCTACTCTGACTCTGTCTTCGTCAAAGATACAGGACTTCTATTATCTACACTTTGGGGTGTCTGGCTTTGCCTTGAAAAAATATATACATTTTTCCCCCAATCAGGAAGAGGCAGCAGGTACAGGGGCGAATCTAGAACTAGGAGTCTTGGGACCTGAGTTCTATGTGCTTCCGATAGAACTTGCTGTGTGACCTTGGGTGAGTCCCTTCCCCTTCTGGGCCTTGACTTTTCCATCTGCAAAAGGGGCCTCGGGTTCTCCTTCTTGTGACTGGAAAACACATTTGGAGCAATTGGTGACCTAAAGGAGGAGCAGTAGCAAAATGCAGAATCTGTGAGTCTCATTCCCTTTGCTGCTCCGGAGCCCGACCCCTAGCTTCAGATGGAAGGCCTAAAGGGAAGGAGCATCTGCTTAAAAGCACACCCGCTGAGATCTGGAGGACAGCGCCCCCTTCCCCATACAATCCTAGAGCCCTCTCTCCTTGACTCCCAAGTGTATCCACCTTCTCCCTGCCCAGGAGGTAACTGCGCCCTCCAAGCAGCCTGGGCGGGTGTGGAAAGGCAGTCCCCGGGGCAGATCCGCAGACTTACCGCATCCCTTCACCCCATCCCTCAGTTCCCCAGCCGGGTCCAGCCCCCCTCCGCCAGCTTCCGGCAGGCACAGCATATCTGCATCTGCTGGAAAGTAAAGCCATCGCAGCCTGCGGAGACGTAACGCGGGCCGCAGTCTTCCCACCCTGGGCTCCCCCCTCTCTCCCCACCGGACACACTGTGGTCAAGAGAGAGCAGCGGAAGCCGCCACCCGTCACCCTGAGTGACCGGAAGCAGAAGACCACGGGGCATCCGAGGCGGGGACAAAAGGGAAGGGCGGGGAAGAAAGGAGGGAGGATTCAGTGTCACTTTGGAAAGATTTCCAGACGGAGACCCTGCCCGGTGCTCACGGCCGCATCCCGGCCTAACAGGGTGGCGCTGGCTGGCCCAGGGAGTACTGGCAGGTCCTGCTCTCCTGCGATCGGGCAGGAGGACGGAGGGGAGGAAGGGATCTGCTTCTCGCCTGGCCAGCAAACCTCGGGGCGTTTAGAAGACAAGGCCTGGCCTCGAGCTCCTGGCCCCCTCCTGACCCATTCTCACCTGGGCCCTTCGCCCATAGGCCCTGGCCGCAATTCGAGGGGCCTGTCCACAACTGCTAGTGCTGGAATGTGCCCCGGAGGTCCCACCATGGCCACCCTCCGCCTCCGGGACACGATGGAAGTGTCTTCGGTTCCTGAAAGGAGACTTGGGGGAGAGGTTCTAAGCACCTCCCTCTGAGGAGTGAGCGGCCTCATCTCCGGACACGGTGGTGGGAGGAAGGGGGGGCTCCTAACCCCCAGGGAAGGTCTGTAAGTGGCACCGACATAGGCAGAATCTCTCTCTGTGGTCACCCTGCCCCCCTCCGAGAATGGAGAGGGTCAGGGAAACATCCCCCCCCCCCCATGTGCGTTTTCTGGCCTGCCCCTAGAGCAGGAGAGCGGGGTGGCTTCGGGAGTGAGAGGCGCTCCTCCAAGCGGGTAGTAGGAACACCTTGCCTCTTGTCCTATCTCTGGCGGAGAGATTTGGGGCGAGCCGCCACCTTCTCTGAACCTTAATGTTCCCCGGTGTAACTCGTGGAAATGGACCAACACTATAGGCTTCCCAATCAATAGGCTTCCCAAAGCCCTCTGTGGGGTACCAAAAGAGGGTCTGGACAGATGCCAAGGAAAGACAGAAGAGCAAAGCAGTCTGGGGCGGCCAGACGGGAGCCAGACGAGGCCCTTCTCACTGGGTGAGGCTCTTTGAGGAACCGAGAGTTGCTGGGACAGAGCCCGCGGAGAGAAAGCAAACAGAGCGGCGCTCCCCTCCCCCGACCCCGGCCCCGGCCCTTTGTCCGGAATCCAGCTGTGCCCCGCGGGGGAGGAGCGGGCTCGCGTGGCGCGGCCCCCTGGCCCCGGCGCTGATTGGCCGGCGGCTCGGGCAGCAACGGGGCAGGCACGCTCCTGGCCCGGGCCGAGCAGATAAAGCGTGCCAAGGGGCACACGACTTGCGGCTCAGAAAATCCGAATGGTCTCATCAGCCGCGCCAAAGACTGCAACGGTGGCCCGGGACCCCCTTTGCGTTTCGCTTCTCTGGGGCGAGGGAAACTTCCAGGCAGCGGCGCCTGCGTCTCAGCTGGGCTTGCAGACGAAAAGGGCAGCTCATCTCACCAATTGCTTTCGCTGCCCCTGGCTCTCCATCCTTTTGCGCGCGAGAACAAGGTAACACCTGGAGGCCACAGAGCGAGCGCTGGAGTGGGGAGAGGGGTCCTCTGATTCGGCGGGAGCGGGGTAGTAGTTCTTTCTCAGTTTTTCCCCCACTTGGTCCCGGGATAGGGAACTGCGCCCGGGTTGTGGACCCACGCTTACCCCAACCTCTTACCCCGCCGCAGGATGACGCCTCATCCCTCGGGTGCGCCAGCTATCCAAGTGACTCGGGAGACAGAGCAGCCCTTCCAAGGCGCCTCGGACGACGAAGTGGCCTGCGTTGCGTCAGCTCCGCCCAGCCCGGCTCGCCTGCGTGGAAACTGCGCCGAGGAGGAAGGAGGCGGCTGCCGAGGGGCCTCGAGGAAGCTCCGTACGAGGCGCGGGGGGCGCAGCCGGCCCAAGAGTGAGTTAGCTCTGAGCAAGCAGCGACGGAGCCGGCGCAAGAAGGCCAATGACCGCGAACGCAATCGAATGCACAACCTCAACTCGGCCCTGGACGCGCTTCGCGGCGTCCTGCCCACCTTTCCGGACGATGCCAAGCTTACCAAGATCGAGACGCTCCGCTTCGCGCACAACTACATCTGGGCGCTGACGCAGGCGCTGCGCATAGCAGACCACAGCCTCTACGGGCTGGAGCCGCCCGCACCGCCCTGCGAGGAGCTGGGCGGCCAGGACGGCGGCTCCCCGGGAGACTGGGGCTCCCTCTACTCCCCTGTCTCCCAGGCGGGCAGCCTGAGCCCCGCGGCCTCGCTGGAGGAGCGTCAGGGGCTGCAGGCCCCTGCCTCCCCTGTCGGTCTGCGCCCCAGCGCCCTAGCTTTTTCAGACTTCCTGTGAAGAAGCCTGTCGGCCGCTGGGTGGTGGGTGCTTGGGAGAGGGTGGGGTAGGTTCTTGGGAGAGGGGGACAGAGACCGTCAGGGACGCACCACGGCTGCGGCGGCCCCAGTGCGAGCTTGCTCCAGTTTCCGGCTCGTTGACACAGGGTGAGCCCAGGCGCCTACGAGGTAACAGGCTGGATTCAATCCCCCGGTCCTCTGGGCCGCGCCAACTTGAGCCCTGTTTGCTGCCCGCGCAGACGGGCATTGCAAGCTCCGGGCGTTCCCCTCCCTGCAGCCACCCAAGTCTCGTGCAAAGACGTCAAGATGGTAGCATTACAAGGCTGGAGACACCCACTGTCTCCAGCCACCCCGTCCTCACTCAAATCTGTCAGTCTCTCTTACCAATCCTCCACCAATGTGATTTAACCCAGTATTTGTTCTCTCACCGTTTGCTCTCTTCTCCAAAGATGCGGCTGGCCTTTTCCTCCAGTCCCTATCAAATGCTGGTTTCCAGCCGCTGGGATGCCTTAATCCATGAAGGCGATCCTCTGCCTTCTCTCGTGCACTTTTCCCAACCATTGCCTTTCCTGGGGAGGGAGACCAGGCTGTGAACTGGGAAAGAGATTGTCCAACTCGCGAACGTCTGTCCCACTTCCCTGCGACCTGAAGAGCCCCTGCCTTTAAAAAAGAAAAAAAGAAGAAAAAAGAAAAAAAATCAGCTGTAAATTATATGATATCTTTTGAAGTGAATTTTGGTACGGTAAATTATATGCCCCCTGCTTTACACGTTTGTATTTATTGATGAGATTTCACAGCAGGGGGAAAAGCCTATATTTTGTACATAAGATTATTTAGAGACTGGTGAATGAGATTTTGAGCCAATAAAAAAAAAAGCACCCTCAAGAAACCTCAGTTAGGTAACTTGATTATGCAGAGGGGAGGGCACAGCCTCTGGCTGGGGTGGGGATGGACCTCAGTCCAAGGAGAGGGATGAAACGTTCTAGGGGTCTGGGCTTCTTCTCTGATTTGGGCGGAGAAATTGTGGCTCTAGGCTGCAGGTGGAGCCAATTGTATCCTGAGGGCAAGTCCACTAAACCCGCATAGAAAGTAAGAGCTGGAAGGCTCTTAAGAAATCACTGGTCCAGTTCCCTGTTTTATTTACAGGGCAGCGACTTGTCATATTACAAACAGTGGTTTAGATGAGAGACAAGCCTCCAGCTACTTGCTGGTGCTGCTGACCTTTCCCCTAGGCCACTAGCGACTGTTGAATTTGGGGAGGAAGAGTAATAGCCCAACCACAGGGTCGGAGCCCTCAGAAACCGGGGACGAGGACTGGGCGCCCCGGGAATTTTCCCAGAGTGCTTAGAGAGCTAGCACGTCTTTGAGCACATGTTACGCAGCCGGTTCTGGGGTGGTGGCATCGTGACGCCTGGAAGTGAGCAGCGGGGAGCAGAGAGAGTGGGGATTCCTGCTGAAATCTCTGGCACCCCGGACACCCAGCAGTCTTGATAGAAGATTTACCAAGAACCTGTTCAAGGTTTCCAGCCACTCTTTACTCCCAAGGTAGAGTTGCGTTGGTGCACAGCAGGGACTGACACTTGTCCCAGGGGCGCTATTGGAGGGCCCCTACATGGCTTGCGGGACGCCCATACTTCGGGAAGCAGGTTGAGCTGTAAGAATTCGCAGAGTCCACCTGACGCTCAGGAACAGGAAAATGGAGGGTGGGTACCGTATCCTGTGAATTGAACCCCAGAGGCCTCCTTGGATTGGTCGCAGGAGGGAGCGGGCCAATCTCAGGGGGGCGCAGCACCATTGGGATCCCAGAGCCAGACCATAGGTAGCTTTCCCGTTAGAGCGCAAAGGTGGCGTCTTACCCAGCGTAAGCGCCTCTTGCGTCTCTCTTCTGCCCTCTCAGCTTCCATTTGAACTTTTCTTCTCCTCTATTCCCAGTAAATGCAGCTCTGAGGAAATAAGCCTCAGTTACCAGGGGCTGGATTTGGGGGAGGGGAGGGGACGCGCAAACAAAAGAATGAACGAAGGTGTTGTTTCATTTCATGGCTTTAATCTGGGAGGAGATTAATGGGTTATTAGTGACCTGCTGCAGCCAACTTTCCACCTGGGGCACCGCCCAGGGACAGGTGTCCGCAGCTCCTAGTTGCACGGACCCGGCCAGCGCCTGTTACTTTCTGCGCCTTTAGGGGAAGAGTGTGGAGAGACAAAAAGCAAGAAGGTCCATCTCTGTCTTCCCAGGAAAGTGACAAGTATACAGACAAGTATATGGCCAAAGTCATGGGCGCTGGGTAGAGGTACAAGGCACAGGATGGAGATGGGCCTAATATTAGCTGGGACTGGACTGGGAAGCTTGCAAGAGAGGGGGGCTTTCGCGCCAAGGATTACAGGTTTAGAGAAATCCTTAAGTAGGCCAAGGCTGTGAAAGGCTGTGGAAACGAAGTGTTCAAATGGGCAGGGGACTCCCTCGGCGCAACTCCCTGAAACTCTAAGAATGTCGGCTCCATGTTCCAGGTGGATGCACCCACGGCCCAATCCCCCTCCTACTTCTGAGGGTGCTCATTAAGGAACCATTAGTCACCAAACACACACAGACTGGTCCTCCGCCCCACAAATTAAAAAGAAAAAAAAAAAAGTACGTTAACCCACTTGACTGCTGGGCTGCCACCTTGGGTCAGGGGTGGATTTGACCCCAGAGCCGTCTGCGGGCTCTACTCTCCAAGTCAAGAGGAAGCAGACAAAGGTTTGTGTTTGCACGAATCACTGCAAAGTTTAGGGCTCCCTGGCACAGGGTGAGCTCCATCGTTGTGTATGGAATTGCACTGAGATGGGAAACTTTGTCTATGCCTCTTTCCAAAGAGCCACTCATCAAGAAGGGCTCGGAAGCATTCCCGAGAGTGGTGCGGACAACCAACTAGTGCAGCCTCACCATCACCACGCCCCACCCCCACCCCCAAGGCCTCCAGAGCATTTTGCTTTCAGAGGCTTTTAAAATCAGTCAAGCTGGTCTCAGTCTCGGCTGGCAGCCCGCCCTCAGAGGCTTGGCCTCGCTCGTAATGGTGCGGAGCCTCCCACAGTCTGAGGTCGTCGCCTGTGCCCCAGCTCTCTGAAATCCGGACAGGCTCCCCAGCAGGGCCAGGAAAGATCCTTGGGTGGAAAGGCTCTTACCCCTCTTCTGCCTTTGTCTGAGACCAAGCCTGACTTCCAGAAAAACAGTGCTTGAATCTTGCGCCACCACCCCACCCCCATCCGCACACACAAGCAGGTAGATTTATGGCGCCCTGCCCCCATCCCACTCCACCCCCAAGCTGGCCTTGGTCGGGAGACAAAGCGTCCGGGGCCATTGGAATGCTAATGTCTGGGAGCCTGGCTGCAGGACAGGCCCAAAGGCAGGCGGGGCTGGGGACACACGCGACCCCACAGGCGCCCTTTGCCCCTCCTCTCCTCTAAGATCCAGTCTGCCTGGCTGTGTGACCTTGGAAAAGTCCCTGAGCCTTGGCTAATTTACTGGAGAATATGAAGGGAGTCCTTAATACCCTTTCACTGGATTTCTGAGTGCCTAAGGGAAGGCAGTGCTTATGGTGGACCCAGTTACAGGCTCCCCACAACCAGAAGGCTGGAGAAGACCCTTGGCAGTGGGGACACCGTGGGGAGGGCGTAAGGGAATTTGGCTGAAAATGTGTTATGGAATAAGTGCTGGGTATATTATAATTACATTTTTACATTTACATAATTAATATTCTCTGTTGTGTTTATTTCCCTCCCCATCCTTTTTAAATACCTTCAGGCTGTGCTCAAGGAAAAGAAGGGGGCACCCACTAACTGTACCTGCCTGCTCTGTCTTCAAAGGGCCAAGAGCACAGACAGTGGAGATTTGAGGCTGGACACTTCTTAGCTTAGGTCCCTTCCTACGGTTGGTGAGGAGGACAAGGCAGGATGTTCACACCTATAGAAACCTAAAGTCTTAGAAGTTGGTGACTCCCTCAGCCCCTCAATCACTTGGTGAATTGCTGAAGCAAGCTAGGACTGTGACCTGGTTCTAGGCTCTGTGCAAATTAAAGCTCTGTGCTCTGTGCTGAGATGGTTTGTTCCTGCTTTGGCTCCTAGCTGGGTCTTCTGGGTTTCATAAGGCCAAAGGCTCCCTTGCACACTTGCCTTTGGCCAGCCCCACCCCCATTGTCTTCCGAGGTCCCAAGCTGCTCTTTGCCCTCTCTGCTTCTGGGATCTGAGGGCCAAGTCAGAAGCTGGGGGCTCCTGCTTGGCTAACCCGGTTGGACACGGACTTCCCAAGAGCAGCCGGGAGCCCCTGACCATGGTGCTGAAAGTACCAGTTCGTTCAGAGCGGGAGACGTTCCTGGCAATTAGTGTTCTCAACGTGGAAAACCATCTATTGACCCTTCCCACGTTTCTGGACCTCAGTCTCTAGGGAGCCCCCCTGCTCCAGAAGAATGTCAGGTTTCCCTGGAGTGGTGGAGAAAGCGTGGACTCTGTTGCTGTTAACTGACTGTGTGACTTCAGAAAGGCCCTTTCTCTCTAGGCGGAAAGACTCTCCTTTGTAAATGATGGAGTTAGAATTGGGTGACCGTGTTGGGAATTTCTGACAGCATCTGAGAGGTCTGATGTGGCGCAACATTGGAAGTGTAGGGCTGCAGCACTTCTAACTGGGAAAACTGGTTTTGAACTTGGCCCTCAGTAGGAGTTTAATTCTTGAGGTGACAAAGAGCTTTTAGTTATTCCAAGAACAAAGGCTTAAGGAAGTCCCTCAGATGCATACATAGGATGGCAGAGTGGTTAAGAACAGTTCTTCAGAATTACACAGACTTTGGTTTGGAGCCTGGTACTTCTACTGGTGGTTTTCAATAACTGTGAAGTTGGGGCGATACATAGTGGCTGCCCAACTAGGCCGATGAACGTCCTTGCTTTTAGTGCAGGCTAAGCTGCCGCAGATGGTAATTATTACCATTAGCATCTTCATTTGTCTCCAATTCTCCTTATTCTCCCAGGATTTTTTAGGGGGAAGTGCTTTTGTATGAAGTTGAATTTCCTCTGCACCTCTGTCCAGTACAAATTTGCAGAAAGGCTAAGGGCCACTTATCTTTCTTGGTGACCCTCCTTAGCTGCGATCTAACCTTCCTAAGCTCCAGGATTATATATCTAGAAGTCCCTTGGGCACCCCAAATGAGACTTGTCAAAAATGGAATTCCTCTCCCCTAACTCCAGATTAATACCTCCTCCTATTCCTGCCTCTTATGCCACAAATCATAAATATCACCACTCAGGCATCCATACTTGAATTTTCTCACTACTTACATCCAATTAATCCTTACATCCTGCTGATTTTTCCTTCTTGCTATATCTTGAATCTGGCTGTTCCTTTATTTCCTTATGACTACTACTCTAGTTTAGGTTTTCATCCTTCACATGGACAGACTGCCTAACCGATGTCCCTATCTTTAATCTCAACACTCGTCACTGTACTCTCCATGTCACAGCCAGAGTAACATGCAAATATAACCATTATCACTCTCCTGTTTAAAATCTTCAAGTAGTTTTCAATCACCCCTGGGACAAAGCCCATGTTCCAACAGGGAATGATGGTGTGATGTGAGCTGTGAAGTGATACAAGTCTGGGTTCAGTTCCCAGCTGGTTCATTACCTATCACTATGACCATGAACAAGTTCCTTAACATTTCTCTCAATTTCTTCATATGTAAAGTAGAGATAATATTGCTTATAGGGTTTAGGTTAAAGTGCTATAACACACTCACTAATAATTCATTCTGAGCTGAGCATTTCAGGTGGGTAGTAGCTCTGCTCCCAGACATCATTCAGGGGTGTAGGTTCCTTCTATCTTCTTTCTCCACCAGTTCCTAGGTCTTTGCTATCCACATAGTTGAGGCTGCATTGTCATAAGTTCTAGCCAGTGGGAGGGGGAAATACAGCAGGAGGAACTTCAGCCACAGTCTTAAAGCTTAGACTTGGAAGTAGCCCATTCCACTGACATTCCACAGGGAGAACACGATCATGTCACTGTACCCAACTGGAAGAGTATTTATATGCCTAGGAAGAAGCGAAGTATGGATTCTGGTGGGTAATGAGCAGTTTGTACCACCAGGTTGTTCTCAGATTAAATTAGATTATATATGCTATTATTATTTATTTTTATCGTCACAAATCCCTTAAGCTTATGACCAGAGTCCTGCTGTGCCAGCCTCTTTTTCACAGTGCTTTACTTGCCTTGATGAAATACTGACCTGCTTGAAATGTTTCCTTACACATACTCAGGCATCACTTTCATGCTTTTTTTTCCCCCTTTTCCACACTGCTCTCTCCGCCCAAATCCTCTCTCCCTCCTCTCCAGCTCCCACCAAACCTCCAACACAGACATTACCTCCTCCCAGGAACGTTCTCTGAACTATTCCTCCCTCTTTGCTCCTGCTCCCATAATATTCTGTGCATAGGAATATCCTTGCACTCTCCAGGTAGTATTGTAATTAGCTGTCTATTCACCTGTGCCTTCCACTGGTCTTCTCAAGGGCAAGAACTGTCCTTCATGAATCCAGTGAGTGCCCATTCTCAACTGTATGCCACATGCTTTTAGAATGAAGTAATGAGTAAGTGAACTGACTAATGAATGAAAGGCATTTCAATTATTTGCTTGGAAACTTCTATCTTTCCCCAGACTGGCTACCACATAAAGGTCAACCAATAGTTGTTGAATAAGTGAGTAATTTATATGGAGACCCATTACCTTTCCTGCATCAGACACTCCTCAGGGCCAAAATAACCTGTCCTTGGTGGCCTATGGGTCTATTTTAGAAGATACCCCATCTGGTTAGATGAGACTAGATTATCACCACAGTTTGATTATTTCTGAGATCACTAGCAACATCGCCCATAATCAGGTGTGGGTGTCCCTCCTGAGATAGTCCTCTAGTGGATTTGATATCCATCTCAACTTCACCAATTCCTAATTCTATCACCTTGAGCAATTCCTTAGCTTCTCCAATCCTCAATTTCTCCATCTATAAAGATGGAGAAAACCACCTACCACATAGGGTTTTATGAGGATTCAATGAGAAGACAGATGTGTCCATACACTTCGTGCACCTGCCAGCAATTTGAAACAGAACTCATGACAGTACCTACTCCATCTCTATCTAATTCCTACAGATGATTAGTCAAGAAGGATTGGGTCAGAATTGACTTTCCCACATTAACTAGGGAAGGGTTATATGACTTGCCCGAGGCCCGTTAATTATGGAGACAAACTGGGTCTCCTGATATCCTAACATTATCACCAGCTACACTATATCTGTTGCTACACTATATCTGTTGCTCATAACAAAGTACAAAAAAAAATTTAACTACTTAAAAAAGATACATTCATTATGTGGGTCTTCTGTGGTTAGGGAATGCAGGCATGGTTTGGTTGAGTGCCCCCGGCTCCAAGTGTCTCATGACTGTAGTCAGACTGTCAGCCAGGAATGTGGTCTCATCTGATGGCTTCAATGGGGATGGACCCATTTCCAAGCTCACTCATTTGGGCTGCTGGCAGCACTCAATTCCTCAAGGGCCATTGGACTAAGGGCCTCAGTTTCTCAGTGGCTTTGGACCAAAGCCTTCCTCTGTCCCTTGCCATGTGGGCCTCTCCATAGCACAGCAGCTTACAACCTGGCAACTGGCTCCCTTCAATGCAAGTAAACAAGAAGACCCCAAGACCAAAGCCACAGTCTTTTTGTAATCTAATCTCAAAAGTGACATCCCATTACCTCTGCCACATTTTATTTACTAGAAAGAAATTACTGAGTCCAGCCCAAAGCCCAGGGGAAGAAACTACACAGTACACAGATACCAGGAGGCAGGGGTCACTGGGGGCCATCTCAGAGGCTGCCCATCACATTGGGAGTAGCAGAATTTCGCTGCCTGCTTTTCAGACCCCAGAGACAGACACAGGTGCATAGGCACACATGTGTGCAGGCACACACACAGGCACACCTCCCCCCCCACACACACACCTCCCTAGGGCCAAATACACAAGGATTCAAAAGAAGAAAGCCCCCACTGATCTGACTCGTGGGGCTAAAGCAGATGTCTTCAGTGCTGGGTGAGCTTCCAAGGGCCCAGGAGGGGGACCACGAAGTGCACACTGGTGCCATCCCAGCTGATCTCTGTCATCCATTTACTGTTGTCACAGGCCTCCCCACCCCCACCCTGGAGGCAGAGATTTAGGATGTCTGGGGCCTGGACACCGTACCCACTGAAGGGAAATTTACTGCCTCCAGAGAACCAGGGCCTGACTTGGGGTCTTGAATGCATCTTTTTCCCCTTTGCCTCTGCTTTATTAGGTTAATCATTGCTTGAATCGGTTGCCATGGTTTGGGCAAACCCATGGCGACTCTATAATGAAGGCTGAAAGACTCGGACCCCATTTATCATCCCCAGTGTTTGGGAGGCCCAAAGCCTCATTTGCCTCCCCCAGGGTCTGGGCACCACCCTTCTGCCTGGGGCCTCCAGGCCCCTTTTGAATGAGGAATGAACAGGTGGCGACTTGGAAGAGAAGAGGAGACCCACATAGGTGGAGTGAGTGGTGCACTGCACATCCTCCCCCCCACACACACACCCACACACACTTATATTTTTCCACTCCAGAAGTCCAGACCCAGACCAAACACAGAGTCAGCTCTGCCAGACTTTTTCTTTCTGGAGAGTGGGAGGCAAAAAATGAACCTTCAGTTACAAGGGGTCCATGGCTAGAATTCGTGTCTCGACAGACCCAGGTGTGACCACACTTCTTATTTCCTGGGCATAGATTGAGCAGCCTTGCAATCCTGCAATGAGTTGGAAACAGATGGGGCAAGGTCCAGTGGGGAAACTAAGGCATAGAGACGTTCAGTAACATGTTCACGGTCACCCAGTGATGGTATAGCCAGGGTAGAACCCGGAGCTGGTAACCTTTACCATAGGAAATTTCAAAACTAGGAAGAGGAGTACAATGAAATCTCATGTTATCTGTCACCCAGATTCAAAAATTATCACCTCAGAACCAAGTGTGTTTTGCTCACACACTTTCCGACTTCCCCCAGCACTACCTGTGTAGATTACATCGAAGCAAATTTTAAACATCATACAATTTTAACCCTCAATCCTTCCCCAGTGTCCTTTCCTTGCTCAGCATAAATTGCACAATGGAGTGTAGCAGCAGAGGGCATTGACTCTGAAGACAAAAAGTCTGGCTTCAAGTCCAAGCTCTGTCCCTTCCCAGCCGTGTGACCTTTAGCCGGTGACCAAATATTTCTGAGCCTCAGTTTCCTCAATGATAAAATGATATGCTGTTACCTTTCTCACAAGATAAGGTCAGGATTCAATGAAAGAAGGCAAAATAAGTGCTCAGCCCCTGTGCCAGGGGTAGAGTCAATGTTTCCATTCTTGTGACCACCACACCATCAGTGGTGGCTGTCATCTAGCAGAAGGTTGGCTCTCGGCCTCCAAAATCCGGGTTTCTCAGTGAAATCTCACGGCATGGAGGCACGTGCCTTGTTACGGCTCTCTGCCTGGGGCTGGACTCTGAGAACACAGATCTCAACAGTGAGCCTGACTCCAGGGACTGACGGACCCCAAGCTCTGCTGCTCACGGCCCCACTGAGCTCTGCACCATGAACCCTGCCCCTAGCCAGCAAAACCGGGTTCCCCTTCTCCTCTTCTCCTTGCAGCTCTAGACCTTCTGACCTCTTTGCTGCAGGTCCTACTTGTGAGCAGGTGCCTGAAGTTCACATGCGTGTGCATGTGTGTCAGAGTGTGTGTGCTGTCCCTACATAGGAACTAGCATTTTGCTCACGCTTCCTTGGGCTCAGGCTGCGAAGGAGACCCCAGGAGGAGACTGAGGCCTACCCTCTTGCTGTTCATAGTTGACCGACAAGATACCAGAGGAAAAGTCGTCAAACAAAGGCATGACGACACAAGCCTAGCCACTAAGATCTGGAAGAGGTGAGAAGAAAACTAATCTCTGCCAAACACATGAGGTTGGAAACAAGAGAGGGGCAGGCAGGGGTTGCACGGAAGCCAAAGGCATGGGAAAGGAGGCAGCCCATCTGGGTTCATTGTTTAGGTACGGCCGAGCCCCAACAGTGGACCTCTCCAGGGAAGGTTTATTCCAGGGAATCACCCACACCCCCCGAGAATCAAAGCCCTGAAGGGTCCTCCTGGCTGAAAGGGTGTGTCCTCCCCAAAGCTCCCTATCTTAACGGCAGCTAATTTCTGTTGAGTATTTACAACATCTAATCACAGCCCTAGAACTTTCTGTTAATGAACCCAGGAGAGCAGAATTATTCCCATTTCACTGATTATGGCATTGAGGCTGAGAGCAATTCAATGACATGATACATGTTACCTGGTGAGAAGTAGAGTTGGATGGAACCCAGGCTCTCCTTATCTAGAGCTGGAAGTCTTGACCGCTGCTACATTGCATTACTGACGTGCTCTCCCTTTTGATTTTAGGTATTTTCAAGAATGCATAAAGCAGAGAGAGACAATATGCGTGCACCATCAGTCAGCTTTAGTAACCGCCCATTCATAGCTCATCTTGTTTCTTCTGTTTGCCCTGATCCTATCAACCTGAATCCTGCAAACACTTTTTTTTAAAGATTTTATTTATTTATTTGTCGGAGACAGAGAGCACAAGCACTGGGAGAGGCAGGCGGAGGGAGAAGCATGCTCCCCACTGAGCAAGGAACCTGAGGCAGGACTCGATCCCAGGACCCTGAGATCATGACCCGAGATGAAGGCAGACGCTTTGCCGACTGAGCCACCCAGGTGTCCCTGCAAACATATTTTTTAAAGATTTATTTATTTATTTATTTATTTGAGAGAGAGAATGTGGAGGAGGTGGGGAGAGGGACAGAGAAAATGTCAAACAGACTCCCCACTGAACACGGAGCCCACAGTGGGGCTCAGTCTCACCACCCTGAGATCAGGACCTGGGCTGAAAGCAAGAATCGGACGCTCAACTGACTGAACCACCCAGGCATCCCCTGGGGATGTGTGGAATTTTTTAATTTTAATTTTTATTTTGTGCGTGGAATATCTTTAAATACATCCAGGTAGCTGTCATCCCACTTGTGAATACATTTCTAAACGATAAGACATTTTTAAAAAACAGAACCACTGAGCCATTTTTATACCTGATGAAATTAACAATGCTGTAAGATGATCTAATACCCAGTCATACGCAACTGTTTCTAATCGGCTCTTTCACAAATGTGTAAACAAGCAAATGAACAAAGACCCTCCCATTTTGGAATCTCCTCTCTCCCAGCCTGAGCAGGTAGGCAGGGCAACCCGCTGGAGACGAGGACCAAGGCCAAGACCAAGACCAGGACCAAGACCAGGCCAGCTCTGACTCCACGGCTTGGTAGGACCGGCGCCCGGGCAAGTTAATTCCTTCCCCATCCCCTCCCAACCAGCCCTGCTCTTAAGTGTGGTGACCTGACCTGCCATCCTGGTTTGACCACAACTTTCTCAGTTTGGACGTTTGCAAGTCCCTGGCAAATCCAGAGGGTTGGTCACCCTGTAAGGAGCTGGAAACCTTGTACTCACCCTGTACCTCCCTCCCTCCGCTCCTCGCTCCGGTGCGGTAGTACCCACCCAGAGCAGGGGAAGCCTGCCCCTGAGCTTCAAGGGCCCTCGAAATAACAAATAATTTACCGAAACCTTTGAGGAGAGGGCCCCAAGCCCCCTGTCGCCAGCAGAGAATCAGCATCTTTTCACGCCCAGGGGACCGAATTCAGCAGTCTCCTCCCTCCGTCTCTTCCCCCCTCTCCCGATCTAACGACAATCCAAAGAGTTCTTGATAGGGTTTTAAAAGATGCTCTTCATTCACCGTCCACCAAGCATGAAAATCCAGCTCGTTTGTCTCCATTCTTCGCCCTAAATGCCAGGCCAGCCTCAGGCCTGCAGCCTCAAACTTGTCACTCACTTTCCACGTCCTTTTGTGAGTTTCCCTTTATTTCATTCTCCCCGTCTCCTCCTACACCCTCCTCTCCCCCTGCTCACTCCATCCCGATCCTTCCCCTCCGCCCCCCCCAGGGGTCCCCAGTTCCTCTGTCCACACAAAAAAGGCAACAGACCAGTCTGGGAATTTCTTTAGAGACCCTGCGCCTCCACCCCCACCGCGGCCCTTTCTCACTCACTGCTTTTAAAAAGTGGGAGCAAAAAGCCAGTAGCAGCTCAAACGGCTCAGCATCTGGGAACAAAATTGCCTCGTGCTCTGGCTGGAAATGGCCTCAAGGACCCCTGAGTGCTGATCTCTGACTTCACAGCTGTGGAAACTGATGCTTCGAGAGGGGAATAGACTAGCCCAAGGTCACACTCAAGAGTCAAGGGCAGAGCAGCGCCCAGAGCCCAGCATCCCAGCTTCTCAGCCTGGACCCCCCCACGCAGAATTGATAGCTACCCCTCTGTCCCCAAGGCACTGAATTTAGTCCCCTTTTGTGACTCTTAACTGTCTGGGATCACAGCCGGAAATCTGTCGCCCCATCCAGAGCATTGCTGTGTCCCTTGAAGGCTTAGCACTTGGTAGGTGTTTGGTGGTGGCAGTGATTTTTTTTTTTTAAGAATTGATTTTTACCTGTCCTTTGGCCTCTATTTGCTTTTTTTTTTTAAGACTTTATTTGTTTTTTTGACAGAGGAGAGAGATCACAAGTAGGTAGAGAGTCAGGCAGAGAGAGAAGGGGAAGCAGGCTTCCTGCTGAGCAGAGAGCCCGATGCGGGGCTCGATCCCAGGACACTGAGATCATGACCTGAGCCGAAGGCAGAGGCTTTAACCACTGAGCCACCCAGGCGCCCCGGCAGTGATGTTTTTTAAGGCAATCCCACTGAAGGAATGTGAGCGCCAGGCGGCCCTCCACTTTTCAGATCTCTTATCAGCCCCCTGCTGGGCTCCCGCTTTGTTGCCAGGCTCAGGGAGAAAAGATAAGAAGGGGGTCTGGGTTTAGCAGTCAGACCCCTTACCAGCCATTTCCCCTCCTGGGAACAATCCACACGGGGAGGAAGGGGAAGGCTGTCCCTGCCCTTCTCAGGGGCGGAGCAAATAGAGCTGGAGTCCTTGAGAAAGCAGGAGGTGGTGATGGCCATCTTATCTGGAGTCCGCTCAGGTCA
>CM053617.1:23056753-23082828 GCA_028646535.1 Procyon lotor | reverse complement strand
AAGCTATGCTATTCCTATCTGGAAACAAACAAGCAAATCTCTTGATCTCACCTCCCCTGTAGTCACCCCTCGACTTCTGGCCTTCCCTCCACCACAACCACTCAGAAAGAGCGTCCATACTCTGTCCGATTCCTCTCCTCTCATTCACTCTTTTTTTTTCAGCCTCACTTATTAATTTCCTCATTCTATGAATAACTTTATTTTCCAATTGTATTGAAGTATAATTAATAAATGAAATTCTAACGTGTTTAAAGTGTACCACGTGATGATTCGATATACACCATGAAAGGATCCCCATGATTGAGTTAGTTAACACATCCATCACCTAACTTACTTACCTTTCTTTAAAAATTGAGATATAGGGATGGGTGCCTGGGTGGCTCAGTGGGTTGAAGCCTCTGCCTTCGGCTCAGGTCATGATCTCAGGGTCCTGGGATAGAGCCCCGCATCGGGCTCTCTCCTCGGCAGGGAGCCTGCTTCCCTCTCTCTCTGTCTACTTGTGATCTCTTTCTCTCTGTCAAATAAATAAATAAAATCTCTTTTAAAAATTGAGATATAACTGACATATAACATTATAATAGCATATTCTATATATATAGTAATACATAGCATTATTTTCAGAGGTACAAAATGATTTGCTATTTGTATATATTGCAAAAAGATCAGCTCAGTGAATCTAGTTAACAGCCATCACAACATGTAGTTACATTTTTTTCTTGTAATGAGAACTTTTAGGACCTAGTCTTAGCACCTTTCAAATATGCAATACAGTATTATTAACTATCGTCTCTGTGCCATACCGTACATTGCCCAGGACTTATTTAACTGGAGTTTGTACCCTTTGACCCCCTTCACTCCTTTTGCCCACTCCCACCTTCACCTCTGTCAACCACCAATCTGTTCTCTGTTTCTATAGATTGTTGTTTTTTTTTATATTCCACATATAAGTGAGATCAGTATTTGTCTTTCACTGTGCTACTTCACTTAGCATAATGCCCTCAAGATCCGTCTATGTTTTTGCAAGTGGCAAACTTTCCTTCTTTTTTTTTTGAAGATTTTATTTTATTTTATTTTATTTTAAAGATTTTATTTATTTATTTAACACACAGAGAGAGATCACAAGCAGGCAGAGAAGCAGGCAGAGAGAGGGGGAAGCAGGCTCCCTGCTGAGCAGAGAGCCCGAAGCGGGGCTCGATCCCAGGACCCTGAGATCATGACCCGAGCCGAAGGCAGAGACTCCAACCCACTGGGCCACCCAGGCGCCCTTATTTTATTTTTTTAATAAAGTAACGTGGGGCTGAAACTCACAACACTGAGATCAAGAGTCACCTGTTCTCCTAACGGAAGCAGTCGGGCGCCCCTCCTTCTTTTTTTATGGCTGAATAATGCTTTGTTGAGTGTGTGTGTGAATGTATACATACACATACACACATACACCCCCAATACATATATACACACTCACAGAAATGTACACACATACACACATGTGCACACATATACTACATATATACACACAAACACATATAAACACACACACACATATACACACACATATATATACACATATTCACATACCTGTAGCTGTCCTGCTGCATGTCAGGGAACGACCCCTCCACCTTTCCAAGTGCTTAGGCCAATGACCTTAGAGCCAGACTTGACTGCCCTTGGAATGCACCTGACCTCTGCATTTGCTATTTCCTCCGCCTGGAGGGCTCTGCCCTCGGATGCCCTCATGGCTGGCTCTCAGTTTCATCTGGTCAAATGCCGTGTGCTTGGTGAGAGGTCCTTCGCCACCCTCAACAAAATGGCTATCTCCTTCCTTAATTCTCTGCCCCCCTGCCCGGCTCTGTCTTTCTCCCAGCCCTTATCACCGGGGAGCTGCTCTGTGCGTGCTGGTCTTGCTTATTTCCTGTCTCTGATCAGAGACATTCCACGCAGGTGGGAATGTTTGTGTGTTTTGTCCACCGTTTATCTTAGCTTGGAGTCTCCTGCAAGCTGGACCCGAGACCGGTGCTTCATACAGGTAATTTATTTGGGAGCAGGAGTGAAGAACAAGGGGAAAAGAGACAAAGAAGAAGAGAAAGCAAATGCAAGAATGTAGCATTGCTTCCCACTGCAGTGGGGCTGCTCACTCCCCTGAGACCCCATCAAAAGGCACGGGAATGAACTCCCCACCCCAGGATGAAAGCAGGAAACATTTCTCCATCAGCTCCCAATAGTTAAGAGCGGCCCCCACAGGGCCTAACTCCCCTGCACGTTAGATTGCGCGTGCTTGAGTTCTGAGCAGGCATTTCAGACCCGTGGCCCCAGAAGAGCCCCAGGGCAGGCTGGAGGTTAAGGCAGTCCTGGACCGAATGCAATGTATTCCCAGCACCCAGCCCAGTGCCTGACAAATGGTAGCAGCTCAGAGTGGCTGAATGAGGGGAAAGGATGAGCTGGAGAGATACAACACCCAGGGGGATAAAGCCCAGGCAGCCCCTGCTCCCACACATCATGCCAGCCTGAAGGAAACGAAGACCGGACTAGTTCAGTAAGTTGTATGCCAAGAGGCTTTGCCAGCAGCCCCAGAGCCTGGCTCCTTCCAAGCCTCTGCTATGCCTACCACCGCCTTGGGGCCTGGGAATGGCCCATAAATAATATGGGGTCGCTGACTCTGGCACCGGCTCCTGGTTCCCCACATTCTGTGGGCCCCTAAAGGGAACCAGATTTGCAGTCCCGAGAGTCCAGACGGGACAGGTCTTCCGGCATGACCGCATGTTGCCACTAGGTGGCGCTGCCTGCCGCGACTTGGAACCCAGCACTCCCTCACTCCACCTTTTCCACCCCTCAGAGCCTGGGCGCCCCGGGACGAGGGGGCAGCAGCTGGAGCGCGCTTCCCATCCCCTCCCAAGGACTGAGCCGCAGGGTGAGGGAGCCTAAAATACCATAAGTGCCTGCATACAGTAGGCGCTCAATAAGTGCTTGTTCAATGAGTGACCATTCTGTGAAATTGGCATAGACGAGTCCAATTTATGGACTAGGCAACTGAGGCCAGACGCCAGCACTGGTAATTGGTTACTGTTGCCCACGGTGCTTAGCGTATCTTATTCTTCATCCTGTTTAACTGACACAGCAACGAGGCGGGTGGTTCGTTATTCCCGATTCACAGGTGAGAACACTAGCGCTTAGAGAGGCCCGTTTAGTGGAATAAGGGGAGGGGGTTTGAAGCGCTCTGCACGTCCAGTGCCTCCCCCTCCCCCACCCCAAACAGGACCCCAGGGGAAGGGCCTGTCCCCTGCCCAGGCAGCACAGCCTGCAACCTCCAGAGGGAAGCCTCTGCCTTTAGACAGCTACGGAAGGGCCTGGAATGAGCCTGGGGAGGGTGGCAGGGACTTCACTGTCAGAATGAGCCGGTGAGGGCCCCTGGGCTCCAGAGGGCAGTTCCTTCCTCTGGAAAAGGAGTATAATTACTCCCACCTGGCCAGGTCACCGTGGGGTGTGACACGAGAGACCCTGTGTGTAGAGTTGTTGCCCCGTGAGGGTTCGGCCAACCCCACCCCCGAGCCCCTGCCCCTCGCACTGAGCAGGCCACGCCGGACAAGCCACTGTCATAACCTAGAAGCCATGCGGTGTTTTGTTTTGCTATTGGTGGTCTCTTCCGCCGGCAGACAGGGCTCTGCTCCGCGCACTGCCGTCTCCCCCGGGGCTTAGCCAATGGTGCCTCGTGAGCGGTGGGTGCTCCGTCAGCCGTGCAGACTGACGGGGCGGAAACGGCCAGGAGCGTATGGCACCTGTGCTGGGCAAGCCACCAGGACCCAGTGGGCCCGGGGACATTCCATCCGTGAGCCCCGGAGGGCCAAGGGCTGTCTGCCTGGTCACATGTGTGTCCATACTAGGGCTTCTCCCTCCTCTCCAGAGGGAACATCCAAGGGTTGCCGGTTGTGGTGGCTCAGGGAGTAGTCGTGCCAGACGTGAGGATGCTCTTTGACCCCTCCTCCCACTCCCCGCAACCGTGTCCTTTCCTCCGTCTCCAAAGTAAACGTGTCATGGCTGCCTCTCCCCTTCCCAATACCTAATGAAAAGCCTGGGTGTCCACAAATAAGAACAGTATCTGTATCAACTTAAGAAACTGGGCATGTGCCGGGGGATCTCGTAGAGGCTTCTAGCAGGGACCCAGACTAAGACGCCATCCGTGAGGGGCTGGGCCGCCTGGGTGGGGTTTTACGACCTGCTTAGCTGTCCTCCTGGTGCTGACCTGGGCGACGCCAGGGAGTGTCCAGAGCAGGACCTCCGGGGGAGGTCACTTCTGACCCATTTGGACCCCGTGGCAGGCAGCAAACGAGGGTCTCAGAGCCAACTTCAGTGGGAAGACCCGGTCAATCAGAGAGCGGGCAGCGGGAGCAGAAGCCCGATCCCATCCGAAGGCTCACAGCTGACGTGGGCTGGAGGATTAGCCCAAGGGCTCACACCCAGAAGGGGAACCAGCACCGGGAGCACACCGGCCGGGGCGCAGCTGGGTACCACACATCCTAACATCTCCCGCCTTCCATCTGCGAGGAAGATTCCATCAGGGTCTGAGGGTCCCACGTGGAAGCTGGGGCAATCCCCGCATTTGACAAAGGACGGGTAAGAACTCTTCATTAGAGGAGGAGTCCTCAGGAGAAAAATATGGGCCCATGAAAACAGGTGCAGCAGAGGGGAGAGAAGGACCAGAGGCTGGATCGTGTAATCACTGTCACTCCCGCATTTCACAAACACAAAGCAGGTGCTCCATGAAGACAGCAAATGAGCACATCACCCAGAGAATAATCTTCCTCAGCAATAGATTTTACCGGCAAAATTAGAATAGGTGTACTTCAGGCTCCGTAAGGTGCAGGAGAATACTGCTTCTACAAAGGAAGGGGAATTCACGGTGAGAGACCGCGATGAACAAAAATACGGCGGCTGGCTTAAAATTTGCACCTGGATGCAACAGGGAGTCGAACGGAAAGCGTAAAATTCCAGCGAAAGATACAAGGGAACAGATGGAGCAACATTCCCAGGATGCAAAGGAAGAGCCTAAGGACAGAGCAGTACCGAGAACGACAAGGACGAGGGCCACGGGGCGCTCACCTGAGTGACAGGCATGCTCTGCCTTCCACCAGACATGCACAAGTGCGCACACACACATGCACACGTGTGCACACACGGAGGGGCCGGAGGAGGGAATAAAGGAAACAGGCAATAAAATTATAAAAGCAGTAAGCTCGATTGAAAAGAGAGAATCCAGTAGAGTTGAAAATGTGAGCCCTATGGCAATTTTCCTAACTTTCCTCAATGCTTATAGAGAGCGGTAATATTTATGAATTCCCCGAGTAAAGGGTAAAGGTACCCAGGTGCTGGGCTTCAGACACCAGATCTCAACTGCCTGAGCCCCCCACCCCCACCCCGCAAGGGCACATGGGCCGGTGAGCCCTGGAGACCCTCCCATAGGTGCCCTGGGAGTGGTTACAAGGACGTCCCTTACAACACTGTAATTGTGAAAAATGGGGAAACTCCTGAGTGTTTACCAAGAGAGAGTGAGAAGACACCTATGACATGTTCCTGCAGTGGGACATTACACAGCACTTAAAAGTAAGGAACCAAAGCTCATGTATCAGAGCTCAGGATGGCTTCCTTCCATAGTTCAGTGTTAGGAGATTTAGTTACACTGTGTCAATAGATCAATTTCAACAGCCATTTCTAAAAGAAAAACTCCTTGGGGGCACCTGGGTGGCTCAGTGGGTTAAAGCCTCTGCCTTCGGCTCAGGTCATGATCTCAGGGTCCTGGGATCGAGCCCCACATCGGGCTCTCTGCTCAGCAGGGAGCCTGCCTCCCCCCTCTCTCTGCCTGCCTCTCTGCCTACTTGTGATCACTCTCTCTCTGTCAAATAAATAAATAAGATCTTTTAAAAATTTTTAAAAAATAAAATAACAAGATCATACCTAAATGCATCTTATATACATATATAAATGCAACTTATATGTACTATATATGCATCTGGCATTGTTTCGTCTCATGTAAAACTATATGAGACACTAACAAAAATGTATTCTTGGCCACAGAGATAATAAATTTCAAAAAAGTAGAGATTTTATAGGTCATATTCACTTAATCTTAAATCACTGGTATAACTAATGATGAAAAGATTGTTTTTATTTAGAAAAATTTTTTTAAGATTTTTTTTTTTAAGTAATCTCCATACCCAACGTGGGGCTTGAACTCATGACCCCAAGAGTAAGAGTTGCACACTCTACTGACTCAGCCAGCCAGGTGCCCAAATGATGCAAAGATCATTTTTAAAGAGATTGTAATCAATTGAACAAAGAATGAACACATTTTAAATAACCACTGTATCAAAGCAGAAATCAAAACTGAAATGTTAAATCATTAACAAATTATATAAAACTTACCAGATATATTCAAAACTCTTCACAAGAGAAAATAGACTTAACACTTGTTTTTCAGTATAAATAACTTAAACCAAAATAAATAACAATGAAAGAAATAAAATAGAAAGACAATATAGGGAATTTCTAAAAAGTAAAAATCGAAATAAATAAGTAAAAAAATAGTAAAAAATTATTAAAATAGAACTTTAGCTTTTATAAAAGATAAAAGAGCTAACTTCTGACAAGCCTGAATCAGACTAGGGGAGAGTGGAGGAGAAGCTAAAATGCATAATATTAGAAGCAAGAAAAATTATATAACCACACATATGAAAGAAGTGAATTATAGGGGCGCCTGGGTGGCTCAGAGCGTTGAGCCTCTGCCTTCAGCTCAGGTCATGATTCCAGAGTCCTGGGATCGAGCCCCGTGTCGGGCTCTCTGCTCAGCAGGGAACCTGCTTCCCTCTCTCTCTGCCTGCCTCTCTGCCCACTTGTGATCTCTCTCTCTCTGTCAAATAAACAAATAAAATCTTAAAAAAAATAAAGAAATGAATTATAAACGAGTATGATAGACAACTGTATGGCACTAAATTTAAAGAACTAGAGAAAGGCATAATTTTTAGAAGATAAATGACCCAAATGCATCCCCTCCCCTAAAATGAATAAACCCACAACAATATGCAAGATTAAAAGGTTGGGACGCCTGATTGGCTCAGTCAGAGGGGCGTGTGACAAATGATCTCGGGGTCATGAGTTCGAGCCCCATGTTGGGTGTAGAAATTACTTAAATAAATGAATGTTTTTTAAAAAGGTAATTAATGTCTATAACTCAGGAAAACTCAATAATAAAAAGATAAATAACCCAATTAAAAAAGAGCCAAATAATCTGAATAGACATTTCTCCAAAGAAGATTTGCAAATGGTCAAAGAGCATATAAAAAGATGCTCAATGTCTTCAGCCATCAGGGAAGGGCAAATCAAAATGGCGATGAGATGCCACTTCACACCCACCAGGATGGCTAGACTCAAAAAGCAGGATGATAACATTCGTTGGTGAGGATACGGAGAAATTGGAACTTCTATGCACTCTCGGTGGGATTGTAAAATACTGCAGCCACTTTGGAAAATAGTTTGGTAGCTCCTCACATGATTAAACATAGAGTTACCGTAAGACCCAGCAAGGCCACTCCCGTGTATGTGTCCAAAAGAAATGAAAACATACGTCCACACAGAAATATGTAAGTGGATGTTTACGGCCGCGTTATTCAGAATAGCCGACAGGTGGAGACAACCCACATGTCCGTCAGGGGTGAACGGAGCAATAAAAAGTGTTACATCCATGCAATGGAATGTTATCTGGCCACAAAACATAATGAAATTCTTACACAGGCCACAATACGGATAAACCTTTAGAGCACGACATTAAATGAAAAAGAAGCCAGTCCCAGAAGACCACATAATTATGTGATTTGATTAATATGGAACATCCAAAATAGGAAAAACTGCAGAGACAGAAAGTAGATTAGAGGTTGCTGAGAATCAGGGGGTACGGCAGAGGAATTCGGGAGGTGATGGCTACAGATGGGAGGTTTCTTTTTGAAACAAATTGGCAAAAATGTTTTAAGTCGCTTGTGATGATGGTTGCACATATCTGGGAATGTGGGGAGAAAAATTGAATTGTGGGCTTTAAACGGGTGACTCCATAGTTTGTGAATTACATGTCCACAAAGTTGCTAAGAGATGTTAAGACTTAGAAATGCATCAGGTCTAGCTAACTCTGGTTAGTTACATTATTACAATGTTTCCCACTTCCCATGAAAGGAAATGAGGATTTTCGAGAAACAGCAGATTCCTAGTTTGGGACAGGAGACATCTAAGATGAATCTGGAACATCTTGTCATACTATATAGAGAGAAATTTATCAAGTTATTAAGG
This sequence comes from Procyon lotor, assembly GCA_028646535.1. Lineage (NCBI taxonomy): Eukaryota > Metazoa > Chordata > Mammalia > Carnivora > Procyonidae > Procyon > Procyon lotor. Next base: position 23,074,506 of record CM053617.1, on the reverse strand, counting down.
TTACATCAAATGGACCCAGGAGCCAGCTAAAAGAGGTCTCCACTGGCCAAAATGGGACAATTTGAGCTTCAATGACGATAATGATGATAATGGGTTGAAATCTATCAGATATTTGACTCATGAGTTCATAATGATACCGAAAGAAAAAAACTCACAAAATTAATGTGTTTCTTTTGAAGAATGACAGAAAAGCAATTCTTTGTCTTAAAACTTGATAAATAAATGGATAGCATCAAGGATTTATACTGATTTTCTTATATGAGTAGCACCATGGAGTAATCAAATGATAAATGAAAGGACCTATTGCTTTCTCAACTTATTTCAGCTGATAAGATAGAACATCTGGTGTGATTTAAGGGCTGCCACACACCTCCTCCCCGCCGAAACATTTTCCTCGTTAGCCAATTCAGTGTCTGAATGCCTCTTTCAGAAACCAGCCCTGGATCCCAGGCACCAGAGCACTTAACGGGAGCTGGCAGTTGTCCCACAGGACCCATAGGCTTAGAGATACTCCAGAGAGAAAGGCTGGATATAGGGAACTGGGGTCAGTCAGGGAGATATGGGGGGCTCTGGGCATCACGGTCGCCAGTGAGGGTGGGAGTGACCTTGAAACCAACCTCCACATCGCTTTGGAAGAAGGTAACTCCAACTGTATTGAGAACCGCCTTCCCCAGGGTACCTTTCTTGATTCTGCATTTCCTCTTTTGACCTCTTGCCCCTGTCCCAAAGAGCCGGGAGTAGATGACAGCCTTACGGATTCTAGGACAAGTGGCAATGAGCCAACACCTTCAGCGCTTATTGTCAGCCAGACAGAGTTCTTAGCCTATTACCTGCTTAACTCTGCTTTGGTTATTTTCTGCTGTGTCCACAAACCATCTGAAAATTCAGCGGCTTACTTATCCCTCAGAGTGCCGTGGGATTCCGCCGGACAGTTCTTCTGTGTGTCTTCCTTGGAGTATCTCATGCAGGTCCAGTCAAATAACAGCTGGGCCTGAGGTCATTTGGAGGCTTGACTGCAATTCTCGAATGTTCGCCTGGCTGGTCCTCGCTCCTTCTCCGTGTACTCTCAGGCCTCCTCCTCAATGACCTGCTCTGGTGGCTTCCCCTCTAGCAGGAGAGAGCTAGACCTCTTGTACGGCTGCTCAAGGCCATGCCATCCAAGAGGGAAGGAGCACAAGCTGCTAGGCACCCTGAAGACAGGGCTCCTGATAATGGAAACACTCTTTCCATGTTCTGTTAGCCCGAGGCCAGCCCAGGTTCAATGTTGGAGGAGACTACCTAGAACCATCCTTCATTGGCAGTTGTCTTGGGAGGGCAGCTACCATGAACTCATTCGATCCTCTAACAAGTCCTTTGAGATAGTAGCTGTTATTAGCCCCACTCTACAGATGAGGAGACTGTGACAGAGAGAGAGGGAAAATAAATCACCCAAGCCACAGTGAGCAAGCGTCAGAGCTGGGATTTCCAATGAGGCAATGTGAGTCCAGGTGATTTCAGATCAAGGTTATTGCCCAGAGAAGGAAGTCTCGGAAAGTTTCACCAGACCACAGAGCAGGCATCTTTCAAGAGAATGGGTGGGATGCGAAGAGGAAGAACATTCCAGCACCTCAGACAATGAGAAACCCCAGAGCACATTCAGACTTTGCATGTGGCTGAGGACTAGGGTGTAAGGAAGGAGCGACAGGGCCCTGGGCTGGAGCCGTAAAACGGGGCTAGGTCAGGCCTTGGAGTTTGCCCTTGAAGGTGATGGGAATCACTGATGACTTTTGAAGCTGGAGGGGCACAGGTCCGGCCTCGATGGCTGTCTACCCCTCCAGCAGCTGTGAGGAGATGGATCAAGGGCAGCGAGGACTCAGTTAGGGAGCAAAGCAGTTTGCCAGTTTGCCAAACATGGGGTGCCACAGAGGGACAGGCGTGTGTCTCACAATTCCGGAGGCCAGAGGTCTGAGATCCAGGTGTGGGCAGGCCAGGCTCCCTTCACAGGCACGAGGGGAGGACATGTCCTGGCCCCTGTCCTCACTAGTAACTGCTGGCCCTTGGCGTGAACTCTCATGTCTGGGCTTGTCCCGTTTATAGGGACACTAGTCATGCTACGTTAGGGCCCACCCTGCTCCAATATGACCTCATCTTCGCTAATTACATCTGCGATGACCTCATTTCCAAATTAGGACACATGTTGGGGTACTTGCGTTAGGACTTCAACATATGAGTTTGGGGGCGGTCACCATCCCGCCCATCACAGGAAGCTCTGGCATGAGTCCCGGCATGATCTCACGACACTCCCACTCCCTGGGAGTGGGGGCTGGGAATGTCAACGCCACCCCAAATCGGGTTTGCTTTGTAAACAGTAAGCTTAGGGGGCACCTGGCTGGCTCAGTCGTAGAGCACGAGACCCCTGATCTCAGTGGGGTTTAAGCCCCACAGTGGGGTAGAGAGTACTTAAATAAAATCTTTAAAAAAAATAAACAGTAAGCTTAAAAATGGGACAGATGCCGGTTTGAAACCCTTCTCTGACATCTTCTCTGCCTCCTCGGTGGGCTGTGCAATTTGGAGCAAGTACTCACGCAGTACAGACCTCGGTTTCCACACTTGAGTGGCCAGTAAGGGTGGGAGTTTAGCTTTCTCCCTTTGTGGTAACAGGTTCCACATGCATGTGACTTTCCTTCCATCTCATTCCCCCCATTTTTTCACTTTGTCCCCAAGCTCTTGGGGAAGGACTGGAGGAGGCCTGGATACATCGTGAGCCGTTTTCCCTGCTGTTTCCAGTCAGGAGCGCTGAGGATGTGGAGTGAGCCCCGCGTCCGTGGTGTTTACGCCTGAGGTCATGTAGCCCCTTCCCCACACCCTTCTCCAGGGCTTCTGGATCGTCCCAATCTCCCAAGGGCGGTCACAGTGTCCGCCCTTCTGCCCCAGCACCTGCCCTGTGCGGTTTCCCAGTCTGCCTTACAGGTGCCCTAACACCTTAGAACTTGGCACATTTTTTCTCTCCAGGAAGCCTGGCCCCTTCCCTCCGTCCTGCCCCCTCCCAAGTGCCCGACTCAAGAGTGGGGGATACTCTGAAAATCAAGAGATTTGATTACCTCCAATGCCTGCCTGCTAGCTGGGGGTGGGTGTTGGTGGTGACCTGGAAACCTCAGACTCTAGGCCCCCAATGCTCGTCTGTCAGGACCACTCCCTGGAGGGGCTGGGCACACTGGTAGGGGTGGAGGCACAGGGGGCATTGTCGGGGAAGCAGCCAGCTGCCAGACTGGGAGGCAGGGAGGCCTGAATAGCTTCACAGCTCCTCCAGCCTTGCTGAATGGGGGCCAGCCCCTCCCCGGGCCCCTCCCCCGGCGGTGGCGGTGGTGGTCGGGGAATAGATGACATTTTCATTGCAAACTAACAAGGGGAGAAATCCAATTACTTTACAAAAGGGCTCCCGAAGGGGCCTCCCAGCCTAGGGAGAGAAGGGGAGGGGGAGATCTTGGGAGAGGGCAGGAGTGTGTGTGTGTGTATGTGTGTGTGTGAGAGAGAGAGAGAGAGAGGAGGCTCCCATAGAAGCCAGGAGGAAACAAAGCCCTCAGCCCTAGGAGACCTGGGGGATAGGCAAGCAGGCAGGAAAGAGGAAGTGGGGGGCTTTTAATTCATTGCAGTCGGCCAGAAGCTCTGCCTGGGAAGTTCCAGGTCCCCAGAGTGTCTGGGCAGCCAGGCATCCATCTTGGAGCCGTGGGGCTAGTCCAGGAGACCCCCCCCGCCCCCCGACTCCTTCCAGGCAAACCCCAGCCTCTCTGAACCCCACTCTCTGCCCATCACACCAGGGTCTCCCAGACTTGAGTTATCTGGTGCCTACTGCACACTTTTCATCTTTATCATATCCACCTAAACTATCAGTCCTTTTTCTTTTAGCTTATTTATTTTTTTTTAAAGATTTTACTTATTTATTTATTACGGAGAGAGAGAGCCAGAGGGGGAGGGAGAGAGAATCTTAAGCAGGCTGGGCACTGAGCCCGAGACTCCATCTCCCTACCTTGAGATCATGACCTTAACCAAAATCCAGAGTAGGACGCTTAACCGACTGAGCCACCCAGGCGCCCCTCTTTAAAAATCTTATACAAAGTGTATTATTGAAGCTTAGTGTTTAAGAGCAAAAGTTTATATCCTAACTGCAAAGAGAGAAAGGAGACGTTAATTCTAATAACAAACGTAATGCAAACACCCCAATGTTGTTAAACCTCAGCTAGTTAGTGGGGCGGCCAGGGGCTTTGGAGCTGGAAGCCTGAGGCTCTCTGGGGGTGGGTGGAAGCCAGTGCCTGCAACAATCCGACTTTTCCCAGACCAATCCCGAATCCCAGAGGATTAAGAGGATTTTAAAAAACTGAAAGCCTCCCTCCCCCTCCGTTTCAACAGGGGCACAAGCACAGCTGAGGCAGTGGCTGTGGTGGCTTTAGTCCGTCTGCCTTTAACCTTGGTTTGCCCCACTGCTGAGTGGGAAATAGGGGCGAAGTGGGACCCACCTCGTTACTGGTTGGAACTGCTCTCTGTGCTCACTGGGGTCCCGGAAGGTGTGAGGAGCCTGGTTCAGGGGCTCTCCAGTCCGTCGTAGGGGAGGATGTTGGTCCCAGGGCAAGCAGAAAGTCAGGTCTCCCCCTCTCTTCCCTATGGACTTGGGAGAGAAGAAAGCAGAGCCTCTCCTGGGAGAAATGAGCATTTGCTTCCTCCCGCCCTGCCACAGCGAATCAGCCTGTGAAAGCTGGCCAGCGTCCGGCCACACAGTGTGCCCCTTTGCGGCTCCCTCCCTGTCCACTTTTCCCCGTTCCCAGCTAATTAAGCTCTCTTCTCCAGAACACACGGATGGGAGTCCCCTGAGGCACAGGCACCTGGAGGTGTGGTGGATTCAGGATTTTAGAGGTGTCCTTGCCCATGCCTTCTCCAAATCGGAAGCACTGCAGGCTTTTCCTAACCCATGAGGGCATTTTGAAGAGCTCTGGGCAAACTGGGAAGGCTAGGGGAGGAGCAGTGCATATTAGGGGCGTGGCTCGGAATAAGCTCCACCCACCAACCACTGACCAATCAGAGACCCTTCTGGACTTTGAGAACTTACCCAGCTCCCTCCTGCTCCTTCAGGCCCTCTGTACCTTCAGATTGGTGGGCCAGTGGAGACTTGGAAGATATAGTTTTGAAAGAGAGACCCAGGGACACCCCTAAAGGTTCAGGGGCTCTCCTGTCCGTCGGATGCTTCAGGAGGGAAGCAGAGAGGGTGGTCCAAGGTTGGGGTTGTCTTCACAGGCTGGAGCAGGCAAGGAAGCTTAGAAAAGGTGAAAAGGGAATGATCATCATCAATCAAGCAGGAGCCAGTATTTCCTAGACATTTACTCAGCACGTGCCAGGCACTTCCGGGTGGGGGGCAGCTCTTTTGCCCTTCCCTGCTCTAGGAGGTAGTTGAGGCTGGTGACTGGCTCAAAAACACCAACCAGTCAGGACGGAGCTCGCCCTGTATTTCCTTGCTATCTACCCATTTCCAGTCCCTATTCTTCACCTCCCCGTGGTGTTCGATCTTGTTGAAAGCCTTGCCTCTCCATACTCAGTCTTTCTCGGCTCTGGGACACCACTGTCCCCTTGGCATCTTCTTACTGTTCTGAGCATGCCATGTGCGTCTTCCTCTGGGCCCTGCCCAGGTCTCTGCTGTCAGGGTTGTGTATATGCATGTGTGTATATGTGCATTGAATATGTATAGTCTCTAGACGGCAGGTGCCTTCTGGAGTGATGTAATTTTGCCCTGTTGGTCCCATGCATTGAATGTGCCTCGGGTTCATTCCTTAGGCTCCTCATCTATAACCAGTCTCATTGTTTTAATAGTACTTCTTCCTTGACAACCTCCAAACTTACTTCCATTCCTGATAAACCATGGCCTCTGGGACACATCCACCTTGATGTCTCAACTCAAAAACACCAGAGACCATCAATGAAAGTCATGTTCCCTCCAAACTATATTCTCACCATGAAACTCTCTGTCCTGAGATCCCCAAATGGAAACTCTTGGGTCTTCATTGATCCATTTCTGCCCCGACACCTCTGATTCCCCTCCCTGACCCAGACATACCCCCAGCCTGTTGTCATACTACCCCAACATCCAGTCGCCGGGATGGTTCTTCCTCTTAAATGTCTCTGGTATCCGCACCCCATTCCTGATGAGTCCATCATTTCACACTTGACTGAGGCGGGCCCCTAACAAGTGTCACTGCTTGGTTATTCTCCTGCAAAGAGAGCCCTCTACCCCAAATTTTACCATAGAAATCTCCCTATGAGAGAGAAGATGGTACCAGAAGCAGAGGCTGGAGTAATGTGGGGGCCATAGACCAAGGAATGATGGCAGCCTCTAGAAGCTGGAAAAAAAAACAAGGAAACCCCTAGAGCTTCCATAAGGAACAGAGTCCTGCCAACATTTTGGGCTCCTGACCTCAGAATAAGGCAGACCTGTCTTTCTGGCAAAAGCTGAGCCCACTACTCCCTTAGGAAGATTCTCCAAGATCCTTCCAAGAAGGTTCTCAAGAAGACTCAAGCTCCTGTAAGACAAGCCGATGTCACATGAATGATTCAAGGGCACTGACGTTAAGTGGGTGATGTGAACACAAGGGGACAGTGACGGCACCGGTGAGAGGTCCCAGCATCAGCCCTGTGGTTCCAAACAACCACCGAAGCAGAGACTGGGCTGGAACAGCTCCCAGACACGTGTAACACCATTCCCTTCCCCATCTCAGCTGGCGATTACTGCTTCTTTCCCATTGCTCTGGCCAAAAACCCTAGGGTCGGTCATGGCTGACCCCTCTTTCTCTCGAACCCTATCATCGCCAGGGACTCTAGTTGCGTCAGTTGTCACAACAGATCCCTCTGCTGAGCACCCTGGCTCAAGCTGCTCTCTTCTCTCCCCTCAGTCACCGCCAACGAACCCCTAACAGGCCTCTTCTTCCCCTTTGCCCTTCCTTCAGCCTATTCTGTGTGTGGTGGCCAGAGGACCCTTTCCAAAAGCAAACCTGACCACAGTTCTGCTTGAAACCCTGGAACAATGCCCCACCTCCCTCAGAGTAAATCCCAAAGCCTTAGAAAGGCTACACACCTCCAGCCATCCTCCCCTTGTCTCTATGGTGGAGTTTCGCCATGTCTCATCTGAGTTTTGCCAGCCTCCTTGATCTTCTACAGATGGGTCAGCCATGCTCCTGACTCGGGAATTTTGCTCCAGCTATATTCCCTCCCCCGCTTCAATCTTTGCAGATCCTGTCCTCAATGAGGCTACCATGATGAATTGTGTCCCTGCCTTCCCAAAAAAAAAAAAAAAAAAAAAATCTCCCTACTAAAGATTTCCATGCCCTTCCCTCATGGAGAGTCATGTCACTTGCTCTATCCCTGCCATATCCACTTGCTTCTGTACCCACCACCCCACTACAAGCCCTTGTCTAAACACCACTCATCTTTGCACATCTATTCATTCATTTACCCAGCAAATATTCATCAGTTCACTCATTTGTTCATTAATTTCTTTTAGAACTTTGATTTCCCATCAACCGTATTTCCCTTTTCTGTTTAAGAGTCCATAGAACAGCTTAAGACCACTCTGATGTTCCTACCTTTTCAGTGTCCTGAGCAGTGGGAGCTGCAGAGCCATCATCAGTGGCCAGCTGGGCGCGCCAGTCCTCCGCAGGGTGCATGGGTGCCCTGGGCACCTGCATGCCTTCAGACCAGTCTGAGACCCTGGGCTGGGTAGCAGTAAATTCAGGAGTTGGGGCGGTCCATTCACCCTGAAATTCCCCTCGAGTCACTGCCTTTTCAGCAGCAGCCTTCTCTGCTCTTCCTCTTCACTCTTTCCAGGCTTTCTGTAGAAATAGAGATCAGGCGTGACCTCCCATGTGGGTTCACGGGAGATGGTGCCACGCATGCGCAGAACTTCTCGGCCAACATCCACGACATCAGATCCACTAGGTGCGCTTTCTTGTTGTTGCAAGGCATGGCAATGTCATGTAGCACAGGGGAGAGTCTGTTCTGCAGAGCAATGGTAGGTGGGTCAACATAAGAGGACTCTGTGAGAGGCCACTGGTTAGCTCTGGAATCATTCACCCCCAGAAGACACCAGGGAGGCCGCCTGGATCTGGTTGGTGAAGGTTCCAGAGGTGAAGCATGTCTCAGTAGGCATGGCTCCAGGGGCAGCAGCAAACATCACCATAGCTCACTCGCTGGTATTCCTGGGGGATATGGTGCTAACGCCACCTGGGTTTTCAGTGGCAACAATGGCGCTGGCGGTTGGCAGAAGCTTCTCCCAGGTTGCCTTCAGGTTTATGATGTAGATGCCATCACTTTTCCTTTTGCAGATGTTCCATTCGGAAGTCAAGGTTAATGCCACCCAAGTGGGTTCTGCAAGGAATTTGAGGACACCCTCCTCCTTCATTTGCAGGACATCAAGGGCTACAGACCTTGTAGAAATTTCTCTTTATGACAGGAACCCAGAACAATGTTGTATGGACCCCTCTCTGGGTATCATGGGAAGGTCAGCAAATATTGTTTTGATATCACCTAAAAGTCAGACTCTGCTCAGTGTTAAGAAACATAAACATGAGACAGATCCTGGCCCTGCCTTCATAGTGGGTGGAATCCAGTGTCCACGCTGTCCCACATGCTATTCTGCCATGCTGATATCCTCTTTTCCATCTGGAAAATGCCTACTCATAAGTAGATCTTATATTTTCTTCCCACGCACCAATGGATCATTTTGTATACCCCTTAGAGGATATATTGTACTCTTGGAAGACATCTGGACCAAGACCTCAAACGGGATGCAAATAGTCAGACTTTTTGTTGTTGTTGTTAAATGTGACAGAAAAGAGTCAAACCAGTAGAAAAGAGAATTTATTGGATCATATCAACAGAAAATGCAAAGGTGCATCTAGCCTCTGGGACTGCATGGACATCACTCATGTTGAGAGGACTCCCTCCGCTCTTTGCCTCAGGCCTTCTGCCTTGATCTCTTCTACTACAGAGATGGAAAGAAGAGGAGGATGTGTCCACAGGAAACCATAGGCTTGTATCAATCCAGACTGGCAATGACTCAGGGAAAAGCTATCTCTCTTAGCATCCATGTAAAAATCTTGGGGAAGGGCTGTAATCGGCTCAACTTGGATCATGTAATCATCCCTAAACCAATGACTGAGGCAGGGAGATTAAGAGGTCTGATTGGCTGGGCATGGGTCACTCATCACTGTTGCCTGGAGGGCAAGGCACTATGATTGGCAGCCTAAGTGGAACCATACAGAATAGGGGAGGAACAGTTCTCCAAAGGAAAGAAGATGTTATGACTAGGAGGAGGGGAATGATGTGGGGCAGACCAAAACAAAATGCCACTATAGTGAGGGGGCAGAACTATATCCTTGATCCATTATTCTGTCCACTGCACCACACAGCCTGGCAGCTAGATGATCAACTAGGTCATCCTTCAGAGTATCCCTAAAATGGTCCAGGTCCTCATTGTTGTTCACCTTTTTTTTTTTTTTAAATTAACTTATTTATTTGAGATAGAACGAGAGAGAGAGAGAGAGAGCGCACGCACAAGCACAGAGAGCAGCAGGCAGAGGGAGAAGCAGACTCCATGCTGAGCAAGGAGCCTGATTTGGGGCTTGATCTCAAGACCCTGGGATCATGACCTGAGCTGAAGGCAGATGCTTAACTGACTGAGCCACTCAGGCACCCCTCTCTTTGGGGTAGAGGCATCACTCTCCTATTGGAACTGTTAACAGCAAAACAGTTCCTCACTCCTAATGTTTCTTTCTAGATTTTTCTCAATCATAAGGGAGTAACAGGGATGAAGTACCAAAAAAACTGGACAAAATGTATGATACAACAATTTTTAGACAATAGAAATCAGGCAACTCAGGATTGCTATCTTTGATTGAAGGGAGACAAATGAGGGAAGCCCTCTAAGAGATACCAGAAGGGTCATATTTCAATAGTGGGACTAAACTATCTCTGGTTGGTGAAGGTTCCAGAAGCAAACAGAGAATGCTCTGAAGCAAACAGAGAATAAAGGCTACTCTAGTCTTACCTTTAAAAAGCTTTAAAACAAGCCTCTGAAAGACCATACTGGTCTTTTAATGGCATGCCAGAACAAAGTCCAGCTCTCTTTAATGGACTACTAAGCAAATCCAACACTCAGCAACATAAATTTACATTGCATCCAATCAGGAATGACTAGAAGTGCAAGGAAGCCCCCCCCCAAAAAAAAAAAAGAAAAAAAAAGAAAAAGAAAAAAAAAAGAGGTTACCCTTAACAAGGAGAAAAATAAGTTAATGGAAATATATTCAGAAATGACAGGGATGCCTGGGTGGCTCAGTTGGTTAAGCAGCTGCCTTCAGCTCAGGTCATGATCCCAGGGTCCTGGGATCGCGTCCCACATCGGGCTCATTGCTCAGCGGGGAGCCTGCTTCTCCCTCTGCCTCTGCCTGCTTGTGTTCTCTCTCTCTCTCTCTCTCATTCTCTCTCTCCGAAAAATAAATAAAATCTTTAAAAAAAAAAAAAGAAATGACAGTGATCTTGGAATTAGTATTCAAGGATACTAAAGTTACTTATACAAATATACTTGTGCTCAATAATTTGGAAAAAAAACAGAAACATAATGAAGAAAGAAATAGATGATAAAAAGACCCCAATGGACTCCTAGAGATGAGAAATATGGTATTTGAAATGAAAATTTCACCGGGTTGGATAAACAGCTATTTAGACACTGCTGAAGACAAGCTCAGTGAACTTGGAGACACAGCCTTAGAAACTATCCAGAATGAAGCAAACAGAGAAAAGAAGATTAAGAAAAATATCAACAGAGTCTCAGTGACCTAAGAACTATTGGACAAGATCAAATAGTCTGACATACATGAAACAAGCCTCAAAAGGAGAGAGTAGAGACAGAAAAAAAAAATATCAAAAAAATAATGGACAAAAGTTTCCATTTTTTAATGTTTTTAAAATTTAATTTTATTTTTTAAAGAGAGAGAGGGAGAATGAGTGTGGTGGGGAGGAGGAGAGGGAGAGAGAGAATCTAAAGCAGGCTCCATGCCCAGTACAGAGCCCGAAGCAGGGCTTGATCTCATGACCCTGAGATCATGACCTGAGCCGAAATTAAGGGTCAGACTCAACCAGCTGAGCCACTCAGGTGCCCCTAAAGTTTTATTTTATTTTATTTTTTTAAAGATTTTATTTATTTATTTGTCGGAGAGAAAGAGAGAGAGAACACAAGCAGGCAGAGAGGCAGGCAGAGGCAGAGGGTGAAGAAGGCTCCCTGCTGAGCAAGGAGCCCTATGTGGGATTCGATCCCAGGACCCTGGGATCATGACCTGAGCTGAAGGCAGCTGCTAAACCAACTGAGCCACCCAGGCATCCTGCCCCCAAAGTTTCAAATTTGATGTAAAACTATAAAGCCTCAGACCAAAGAAGCTCAATGAACCCCAAGTAGGATAAACACAAGTAAAAATCACACCAAAGAATATTCAATCAAATTGCTGAAAGCCAGAAATAAAGACAAAATCTTGAGAGCAGTCAGAGAATGAAAAAGCAAAAAACAAAACAGGCATCCAGGAACAAAGATAATTACAGCAGATTTTTCATCAGAAACTGTGCGAGCTGGAAGATAACGAAGCAACATCTTTAAACTGCTGGGGGGGAGGGGTGGAACCCTGTTAATCTAGAATTCTATTCCCAGGGGAAATATCTTTCAAAAACAAAAATGAAATGATTTTTTTTTCAATAAATTAAAGGCAGCAGAATTTTTTGCCAGCAGATCTGCTCTATAAGAAATGTTATGGGAAATTTCCTGGAAGGAAAGTGATACCAGATAGAACCTTGGATGTACACAAAGGAATTAAGAGAGCGAGAGCCGATAAACATATGCGTAAGTATAGAATATCTTGAAGATAACTGACTTATCTTCTGTATTTGGAGGTTTGATACTGTATTTGGAGGTTTATAATACCAGTAGAAAATGTTTGACAACAACAGCACCAAGGATGCAAGGGGGTAACGGCAGTGTACTGCTGTAAAATTCTTACGGCATATGTGAGACGGTATGATATTATGGACGGCAGGCGGCGATAATAGGGTATGAAGCAAGCCCGCTGGAAGGAAGTCCTTAAGCGATCACTAAGAGAATAACAAGTGTAGCTACTAAGCCAAAAGTGGAGATAAAATGGAATCTTCATATTTCCTTCTGTGTCTAACGAGCCCCGTTAACACAATGCACCCAGCCTCTCGGCTCTCTCCCCCTCGTTCCGCTCCAGGGAATACTGAGTGTCTTATCTGGTAAATGAATCCAGGCTGAGTGACCCAGCCCTTTCTTCTGGCTGCACGCTACCTGCAAGGCGCACACATTCGGCTGCGCTCTTGTGGTTAGGGCAAGCCAGAGATGCTGCAGGATTGCCTGTGAGTTCGTTGGTAAATCTAGTTCTCGGTGTCCATGTTAGGGAGCCCACTTGTCCGCAATCATGAACCATGTTCTTCAAAATCGTCTTTATCCATGGTAAATGAAAATTCGGTCTCTTGCTGTCTTGCTTCTTTGTCTAATTTCTTATTGGTTTAAAAATTGGTATTTGTGGAGATATCTGGGACCCCCCCAAACCCCCCCAACCCCCCCTCCCCCTCGCCCCATATACCACATCGGGTAGCTTGTCAGTCAAGACCCTGATGGAGCACGGGTGCTCGGCCCCTCCCCTACCTGCCAGGTGTGATTGACCACAGCTGCTCCGACACTGAGTCCCGGGACAGAGAGGGAACATTGATGGAAGAAGTGAAGAGGAAATGCCTGGTTGCTGGACCCCGGGGCTCAGAGAGGACTGGAGGTGCCTTAGGTGAGCCTGGCAAAGAGGGGAGGGCTCAACTTTGCTCCCTTCACCCGCTGCTCAGAACCCCCAGTGTCTTCCCACGACCCCTCCCACCCCCACCCCAGCCAAGCAAATTATGGCAAAGGCACACGCTGGGGTCAGAAAGCCTGGATTCCTTGCCCAGCCAGGCCACTAACTCACAGTGTGACTTTAGTCAAGTTATCATCCCTCTCTTGGCCAATCTGCCTCAGTTTCTCCTTCTAAAACAAAAGGGTTATGCTAGATGATATCTAATAGTGGTTCCTCCCGCCTTTATTATTTCTGTGTCTAGGCCAGAGACTATAGCCTAAGGCTACATTTGGAATTTTTTTTGTTTGTCCTACACTGTGTTTAAATTTTTTTCCAGTTAGTTGGTAACATGGGCAAGATTTCAGATATAAATCTGAATGTCCAGCTCTCTCGAGAAATTCTAAGTCTTCCTTGTTGCCTGGAAGTAAGAAGCTGGGGGTGCCTGGGCAGCTCAGTTGGTTAAGCGTCTGCCTTCAGCTCAGGTCATGATCCCAGGATTGTGGGATCGAGCCCTGCATCGGGCTCCTGACTCGGTGCGGAGCCTGCTTCCCCCTCTTTTCCTGGTTCGTGCGCTCTATCTCTAATGAACAAATAAAATCTTAAAAAAAAAAAAAAAGAAGAAGAAGAAATAAGAAGCTGACCTGAAGTCCCAGCTGGCCCCCTTGGGGGGCTGTGGCCTCTCCTGGTGACCAGTCTCCATTTGGTGTGTTTCCTGTGGGTCCCCATAGCACTGCCTCTACGGCCTCGGCTCCAACGGTAGGGAAGCTGTGCTATGAACCCATGAACCCATGTCTCTGGGTTCCCTTACCACTGTGATTTCTGCTATTTTCTGTAGCCTGTTGGGGTCTCCCTACATGGGCCGGGGTGGACGAGTGACAATATTTTGGAGCTGCCCGGGGCTACCCTAAGGGAAGCTGGACTTAGGGTGGGGGAAAGATGCAGAACTGCGTGGGCTCCGTGGGTCCCTATGTCCCACGGTGGACCCCAATGTCAGAAAGGCAAGCAGAGCCGGAAGGTGCCCTGGCCTCCCCCTGGGTCCTTTTCCTCCCACCCCCAACTAGCGGCTGAGCCAAGAGGCTGCAGTTAAAGCCCCTCCCCTACTGACAGCTTTACAAATCTCCCCCAAACCCCCACTAATGCAGTTAAATCATTGTCAGAGGCACAAGGTCGCGTCGCCAGCTGCCTGCCCCACGCAGAGGCGGCCAGCAATGGTGGTGATGGGGGTGGGGGAGCCGGCAGGAGGCCCTACCTTCCATCCCCACAGCCTCAGATCCCACACTCCCCAGCTTTGGGATCCCCAAAGGACTTGTACCCTCAAGGACTTCTATCCCGAGGGACGCTGAGAAGTAACCTCAGCTCTGGCGGCCGCCTGGCCCAGGGAAGCTTCTCCAGCCACATGGCCAGACACACCTGGGGTTGAGTCTTGGCTGCCCACAGCCGTGTCCACCAAGTAGGTTGCTGGAGGCTCTGAGCCTCCGTTTCTTCACCTGTCGGAAATTTCACCTACTCCGGGAAGTCTTCTGTGACTTCATGTCTCCTGAAGATTTTCTCCTCCTCCAATCTGACTGCTGTGCAGCTCCCCGGTGCTCACCCCCAAGCCCATGAGGTTCCTTACCTGCCCGTTCAATGACTTCTCTCCTCCGGGAAGGCGGGAGGGAAGGCTGGATGACACACCCTGGACAGTGGGATCCATGCTCAATTGGCCTCATTTGCAACCTCTGCCCACAGGCTCCCTTGCTCCTTCCTCTCCCCACTGCAGGAGGGACCATCCACAGGCTCCAATAAACACGGGCGTAAACCTTTAGCGGTATGCACCGCGAGCCTTTAAAAGCACATACTGTCTGGCATAAACAGTCTCCCATCTAAGACATCACCTTCAAGAAATAATAAGAATGTTCACTCAGTGTTATTGATAAAGGGCTAAAAATTGGACATGACCTAAATATGCAAAAGGGGACTTTGATTACGTCTATGATGATACTGTACCCAAACAGCCAGAATATATGTAGCAATTAAAACGATGAGTCGATTGCTAATTCTTTGGCACCAAAAGATGTTCATACTATGTAAGTGTAAAAAGAAGATTATAGGACAAGAACCACAGATTGAATTCTCTGTGTCTCTTCTCTTCGTGTATGTCTGTATTTATGAGTGTGTGTAGACAGATAGAGATACAATATCAACTTCATGTTGACATTGTTATCCCTGGGCAGTGAGATTAATGGGCGATTTATAATATTTTGTTAATGTACCTTTTTGTGCAATGAGTTACTTGGGAAGGTAGAGAAACAAAAACATTTATTTGAAAGCTGAGTGCCCCAGATTGGGCTCGGGGGGCCTCCCGGCGGGCCCCCACGGTGGAGACCGAATGAGGCCAGCTGAGACCGGGGACGGGATGGGCAGGAGAGACGGCAGAGCTGGCTTCCGCCCCCCTCCAGGCAAGCCCGAGCCAGGCTGAATGACGTCCGCTCTGGTTCTTGGCCTGTGTCGGGCACTCGGTCTCCAGGGGGGACCTCGTCTGGCCAGGTGATTGCCACCCCCCCACCAAGCCCGCACCTGCTCCATTAATCTTCCGTGTCCTCACCTGGCCGACAGAGCCCACTCTGTGTGTTGACCTAAGAGGAGGGTGCCAAGGGCCCCGGGAGGGGCTCCCACCCCATACCTGCCGTTGCTCAGCAGCTGGGGCCGGGCTTGTCAATGCTGATGGATGAGCCGGGCAAGGGCTGCTCTGACCCACCACTGTGCCCCCACCCTCCCCGGGCCAGGCGGTTCCTCGGAGCAGGATGGCTGATCCGTGTCCCCGAGCCACACGCAGACCTCCCCTCCAGCGCACATCTGTGGGACCGTAAGTTTTCTCACTTAAACCTCCCCTAAGCCCAAGAACATAGCAGGCCAGATTAGATGAGAGAATGGAAACAACTAACATAGCAATTCACATGACAAGGCGGAGCATATTTCACTACGGCTGAAAGACGTCCGTACCAGATGAAGGGAAACAAGGACAGTATGACAAAAGTAGAGCGTATGTTTTTCTTTACGTCTCTATAAAAGTCTGCAAGGATATCTGCCCGTCGTTAACAGTGACGGGGCTGGGATTCGAACCAGGGCTTGGGGCTCAAACCCCACGCCCATCTCACTCACTGTACGCCCTTGCCTCTTTCTTCCTTCAAGTTCCTACCGCCTCTAGGTGGCCTTCTGGGACTCCTCCCCAAATCTGGTGGGGGCCATCTCAGTCGTTCTAGAAACCCTGCCCTCTGACCAGCCCTTGGGCTGGCACTCTGCCCTCCAAAGCGAGTCCACATTTGTCCTCATTAGCCATACTTCTGAGAGTCCCCAGCTGGTACCCCGGGGTCTTTTCCCCCCGCCCCGCTAGATGAGGTCTCCCTTCTTCCCACCTGGCATCATCCTGATGACATCAAGTCCGAAACCCAAAGCTCACACATTCAAGGGAAAGGTCCATGGCTCCTCACTTAGATCCCATTTATTCTCCTTTTGCCCGCAATCCCACGGAGCTTGGATAACGGGCTCCCCGGGCTCTAGGTGATGGGGGGGTGGGCGCAGCACACTGGAAAGTGGGTGGACAGCCTCCAGAGCCAAAATAGGCGAGGCGAGGACTGCAGAAAGAAGAGCCGAGTCCTCCCAGCAGTCTGGGGCTCTTGTCAGAGAGGTGGGCACATTTCGGGAGCCCCAGGAGCGCCCAGCACCGGACCACAGCTGACGGCTGTGATGGCTCCCTATCCATCACGACTGCTGAGTTTTTACTGTTTCCCACACACTGGGCATGCGGCGTGTGCTCTGTGTAAAGGGGTACAGAAACATGCAGTATTTTTTTTAAAAGTCTATTAGTTCCCCGGGGCCACCGTGACACATGATCCCATATTGGGTGACTCAAAACAACAGAAATTTATTCTCCCACAATTCTGGAGGCCGGAAGTCTGAAATCAAGTTGTTGGTAGGACCCTGCTCCCTCCAAAGCCTCTGGAGGAGACTCCTTCCTTGCCTCTTTCAGCTTCTTTCCTGGCCCCCCTCTGCTTGGGGTTCCCTAACTCCAACCTCTGTCTCTGCCTTCATGTGGCCTTCCTCCCTGGGTCTCAGGATCTGTTTCTTCTCTCTTCTCTATAAGGACTTGTCACTGGACTTAGAGCCCAGCTAATCCAGGATGAGCTCATCTTTAGACCTGTGACTTAATTTCCTCTACAAAGACCTTTTTTCCAAATAAGGTCACATTTATGGGTTCCTGGTGGACATATCTTCTGAGGTGGGAAGTGGGGGGCACTAGTCACCCCACTATAGAGAGATTCATAATCTCAGATAATTACAAAAAAATTTTTTTAAGGTTTTATTTGTTTATTTGACAGAGAGCAAGCACAAATAGGGGGAGGAACAGGCAGAGGGAGAAGGAGAAGCAGGCTCCTAGCCGAGCAGGGGGCCCGATGTGGGGCTCAATCCCAGGACCCTGGGATCATGATCTGAGCCAAAGGCAGACACTTAACGACTGAGCCATCCAGGTGCCCTGGTTATGAATTTTTTAAATGTCCCACTTTAAGGTTTAACCAAACCAACCAGTTTCTGGTAAATTTTTTTTTTAAGATTTTATGTATTTATTTGACACAGAGAGAGAGAGAGATCACAAGTTGGCAGAGAGGCCGGCAGAGAGAGAGAGGGAAGCAGGCTCCCTGCTGAGCAGAGAGCCCTATGCGGGGCTAGATCCTAGGACCCTGAGATCATGACCTGAGCCGAAGGCAGGGGCTTTAACTCACTGTGCCACCCAGGCGCCCTGTGGTAAATGTTTTTATACAGAAAGCTCATGCCCTGAGCAGAGCAGGTGCTGGAGCTCTGGATCTACCTTGAATTTCC
>CM053617.1:23037329-23056253 GCA_028646535.1 Procyon lotor | reverse complement strand
TTTCTGTCTCCGGGGCTTTTCCTTGGAAGAACGTTTCCCTTTTGGAGACCTGGACTGTTTGGGGGGGGTTGTTGGTTCCTTGGCTGGGTTACTTAGGCAGCTACCTAATGTTTCAGAGGCACTTGGGGGCCCTCCGGTTCTCCCTGAGGCTCTGGTAGAGGAGCAAGGGGGCTCAGCTTCCCAGGGCAGGGGCCCTGGGTTCCCGCACCGAGGTGGGCTGATTGCCGCCCCCTGTGGAACAGGAGGGAGCAGGCTGGGACCCAGATGGACATCGGGCTCTCTGGAACTGCAGGGAGACACAAATGGAGCTGGCATCCTTGTCCTTCAGTGTCCATCAGTGTCCTTTTAATTTTTCCATCAGGAGAGGGCATGCCAGGGCATGAGAACTCTTGTTCCTGATGAGGGAGGACAGCCTGCGGTAGAGGGAGCACTGGCCTGGGAGTCTGGAGACCCAGGTCACAGCTGCTGTCTGATGACCAGGATGCTGTGTGACCTCATGGGAGTGACAGCCTCTCTCTGAGTCTCACATTTCCATCCGCCAAGTGAGGGGGTTGGGCCAGAGCCGCGTCCATCTGCTTATTCCCGGTGGTTCTGGAGAGGCTTTGAGGTGGTCCCTGGGGGGACGCTTTCTAATTTAATCGATATGCATGAAATGTGATATGTGCAGAAGAAAATAAATTACTCTCTCAAATCTATGATTTCATAGATATCGATAGGTTAGGTCAGGATCGTGTTTATTTTACGAAGGGTAAGCCGATTTAAAGAAAAATAGTGGCACCGTCTCGTCCCGTGTAGATGCTTAACACGGTCTTTGTATCTGTTGACTTATAAAGAAAAAAATGGGGGTTCTCACTCCATTTACAATACCCTATAGATTACCAAGGGGCTTCCCCATCTCCCGGGGTCTTCTGAGTGACCATGAGGCGGGGGTTAGCGTTCCTGGTTAATGGCAGGGGCAACCAACGCTCAGAGAGGGAAGTGGCCCATCTAAGGTCACACGGCTCCTGAGCGGCGGAGGGCCTCCAGCTGGCCTGCCCTCTTGGGTCACCCCAGCCCAGCCTCGGTGAGTGGTGGTCAGGCGGCCTTCACCTCCTCCCACAGCTGACACTTGGTACCAAGACGGCACCGTTTGTTGTGTGTTTGTTCTCTCCTGCTAATTTTCTGAAAGCAGAGGAGGAGGGAACTCACCCCCTTCCGCCTTCCCCCAGGCGTCTCTCCCGTGCACGGGGAGGAGCGGGCCCCGAAGCCTCGGGGTCCTGTTTTCTGATAGCCTTTCTCGGATGTGTAATCGGTAGGTTCCTGTTATAACCTATATTTAGCCCCGGTTAGCAGCGAGCGAGACATCTGGTGAGGGCATTAATCCCAGGCCGCAGGAAGCTCCCTGCTCCCAGCCTCTGGCTGTGGCCACCGAGACTTCCCAGGCCAAAGGGAAACTCAGACCTGTAAATAGGCTTCCTCTTGGGAAAAATGGAACTTGGATCTTGCTGGCTTTCTCAACTTTTTATTGTAAAAAGATTAAAACTTAGAGAGAAGGCGGAGGAAAGACGCAAGGACCACTCAGACGCCCATCCAGCAAAATCAAAACATTCGGCCGTGCCAAAGTTGCAGACATCATCACGGTTCACTCCAAATACTCCAGGATGCCTCTTCTAAAAAAGAAAAAAAAGAACATTCTTGACTATACCCACCATTATCGTGCCTAGGGAAATACAATGCCCATATTAAAATTTCTCCAGTTGTCCCCAAAATATTTTTCACAGTGCATTTAAAAAAAAAAAAATCAGGATCCAACACTGGACAGTTCCTGCATTGCACTGAATCTCATTTTGATAAAAAAAGGTCCCAGTGCATCTGGAAACGTGAGTGGAAATACCTCTGAGTCCCTGAATATTGTATGTTTCTAAGGCCTGGGAGGACAATCGTGTGTCACCCGCCTGCCTTTGCCTGACCCACCAATCCCCCTGCTGGGGCCTTGCCTTCTCTTTGCTTATTAGGGAAATTCACCAAGTGAACCGGGGAAGGCTTCCCGGGGCTGGATATTGACGTGATGCAGGGCTGGAGGGGGCCTGCATGAGCCCTTGTCCCATTGGAAGCCAGACCGGGGACTCCCTGAGTGTCCACCCCCGATCACCAGCCACACGTGCCGGGCCCGGTGCCAGACCCTGGGGGAGGTGCTCGAGGAAGCTGCCCAAGCCAGGGCTGGCTGCCCACATGCCCAGGCGTTGCTAGATCGTGGACGTTCCGCAAACAGCCCGTGTGTACGAGCAGGTTTTTGGGAAGTCTGCGCGCCCATGGATTTATGGGATGCGGTCTTCGGTTCCCTGGATCTGATGCTTCTAGGAGGGTTGGCGTGGGGTGGGAGAGGCCCCTTCTCTCTTGCAAACTGGACCCTGGTGGCCGAGAATCCTCAAATCAGTAGTTCCGAAATCAAGTTGTGAGAGGGGAAACGAGCTTGGAAAACAAATTTTGTTTTTTAAACCCACAGAAAAGTTGAAAGAAGAGTTTAGAGAACACCTGCATGCCTTCGGTTACCGGTTGTTAACATATCATCTTAACGTCTCTCTCTCTCTCGCTCTCCCCCTCTCCCTCTCTCTCTCAACACTTTTTTGCCAACCGAGCCGAAAGAAAGCTGCAGGCACTGTGACCTCACTCTTAGATACTCCAGCATTTAGCTTTCCAAAAAAGGCATTCTCCCACGTGCTGCCATTGTCCATCTGAAAAAAAAAAAAAATCTCCATAAAATAAAACCTCATCTCCTATGTGGTTCCTGGGCAGACGTTCCCCAGATGCCCTTCAGGATGGATCTTTTACTCAACCAGGATGCCCTTGAGGTTCACGCACTGGCTTTGGCCGTGACGCGTGTCTGGAATCCCCCAGTCTAGTCCATCCGCACTGCCCATGATTCCTTTGATGGCTCCAGGCCGGTGACCGGCAGAGGCCAGCGCTCTGGACCTGCATCTCGGTTTTCTGGTCACTGGGCTCAGGCCACATGTTTCCGGTACAAGCGCTGCATGGGGCTGTGGGATACCATGTTCTTTCAGAGGCGTGACTGCCCCCTCCACTGTCAACACGCATTTCCCCTTGATGACAAGTGTGGGATGACTCTTTGGGCTATGTGAATATTCTCTCTGATGAAAGGACTGTTTTTTTTTATTTAAAGATTTTATTTATTTATTTATTTGAAAGAGAGTGAGAGAGAGAGAGCGCACAAGCAGGGGGAAGGGGCCGTAGGAGAGGGAGAGGGAGACTCCCCATGGAGCAGGCATCCTGATGTGGGGCTCGATCCTAGGATCCCAAGATCATAACCTGAGCCAAGGCAGACACTTAACCATCTGAGCCACCCAGGTGCCCCGCAAAAGATCTCTTGAAAGCAAATCTGACATTGTGACTCCCTCTTTAAATTATTTCAGCTATTTCTCTATTGCAACTTGAAAATGTAGCTCAGGTCTGCCAGCTTCTCTCCCCATCCCCACACCCACCGTGGTCCAGGCCACTACCACATTGGGATGGGGTGACTGCAGGCATTGGGGTGACTGCAGGAGATTCTTGACTGCTTTCCCTCTGTGCCTCCACCCCCCACCCCCAGTCTGTTCTCAGCACAATGGTCAGTCCTAGTAACTTAAAAGTCAGAGTCGGTCAGAGGTTCCTCTGTAAACCTGTGCGCATCCCACGAACTCAGAGCAAAAGTCCCAGTCCTCTCAGTGGCCTCCCAGGCTCTACCTGACCTGTTTCGCCCTGTCCTCTGCCCTCTGACCTCATCTCCTGCACGGTCCCCTTCTGTGCCCCCATGGATGCTCTTCTGTGAGCACAGGAGCACATTCCAAGGTCTTGGAAGCTGCTCGAACATTCGTTCGTAGGTCGCCTAGATGCTAGAGTGGCCTCCCCTACTTCAAGTCTTTGCTCAAATGTCAGTTTCCCTGACTGAGCCATTGAAAATGACAGTCTCCTCCCCCAGCCTCCCTGGCCTCCTTTCCTGTTTATTTCCTTCATAACACTTACAACCATGACATACTGTGTTTTTCTTATTTGTCTCTCCCCAGCTAGAATGTGAACTCCCCCAAAGCTGGGACTTGTGTGTTGGGTTCGCTGCTATAGCTGTGTCCTCGGGCCTCATGTTCCCCAAATAGCTGCTCTCAGAGTGTGCTCCAGCCATCCCTGGGGGAACCCTTTCAAGGGGTCCCCGAAGTCAAAACCATTTGAAGGCCCCCTTTTATAGTGATAACAAGATGTTGCTTGTCTTCCTCACTGTCATCCTGGGGCGTGTTCGGTGGGGGTATTCCGGGGCACCGGGCGGTGATTATGGCCGTAGACCTAGCGAGGAGCAGCCGGGAGACCGCACACGTCTTCCTATCAGTCACATGTTGTTTGCAAAAATGTAAAGTTCAGGGTTGCGTGGGTGGTTCAGCCGGTTAGGCGTCTGCCTTTGGCTGAGGTCATGATGTCAGGGTCCTGGGATCAAGTCCGGCCTTGGGCTCCTTGCTCAGTGGGGAGCCTGCTTCTCCTTCTCCCTCTTCCCCCAACCCCTGCTCGTACTCTCTATCAAGTAAATAAAAAAATCTTTTTTAAAAAAATGTAGAGTTCATGCCACTCTTTGCACTCCATTTTTTTTGGGGGGAGGGGGAAGATATTTTATAAAAAGTGTGCTATTTGTGTTAACATGCAAGTCTACTGTTATTTCTACATGAGTTAACGAATATTTGGAATCTGTCTGTTTTAATTTCTCATGTAGTCAGTAATTAATAGACCCATAAAAACAAAAGCTCTAGGGTCCTCTGAATGTTTTAAGAGTAAAAAGGAGGGGGCGCCTGGGTGGCTCAGTGGGTTAAGCCTCTGCCTTCAGCTCAGGTCATGATCTCAGGGTCCTGGGATGGAGCCCCACATAGGGCTCTCTGCTCAGCGGGGAGCCTGCTTCCCCCTCTCTCTCTGCCTCCCTCTCTGCCTACTTGTGATTTCTCTCTCTCTCTCTCTCTATCAAATAAATAAATAAAATCTTAAAAAAAAAAAAGTAAAAAGGAGTCCTGAGATCAAAAACTTTGAGAACCACTGGCTTAAAAGTCCCCTCAGTAAAGAGATGTTGAATGAATGAACGTTTTGGTTTAACCTGAGCGCCTGGCCTTGGCGGTCTGGCCTTTGCGGGCCTGCCTGGCCTCCTCCCCTCCTCCAGCCACCTGTTCTTGGTTCCGGCTGTGCGGATCTGCTGTTCCCCTGGCACTTTCACAGGCATCTGAAATTAAAAAAATCTTTGCTTGTCTATCCCATGCATTAAATGAACTCTGTTGAAACATCACCTTCTCCAGGAAGCCTTCTCAGATTTCACCGGTCTTGCCTGCCAGTTAGCGTCTCCTCCTATCCGGCCCTTCTGCACACTCTGCCCCAGGTTTTCCCTAACTCTGCTGCATTTGCTGGTGTGCAGGTGTGTCTTACCACATGGAGTTCCTTAGGACAGGAACTGGGTCTTATCTCTGTAGGCCCAGTGCTCGGTATATAATAGGTATTTATTTATTTATTTATTTTTAATAATAGGTATTTAATAAATGTATGTTGAATCAATGAATTCTGCCTTGGAATGCAGAAGAGGGACTCCCCTTTCCCTGAATTATCCTTGGAGCAGAGTGCCTCTAAAAGGGGACATGGCTCCTGGTCTCTATTTGAAGATGCCAGGGTTAGAACCGTACTATATCTTTCCTGGGGAAGGAGCAATAACATTTCTCGGACACCAGAAACTTCTGCATGCCATCCTGCTTCAGGGAGGTTGTGGTTCAACAGGTTACCGTGGACCAGCCTGGGCCCCGAGCACTTTTCATACCGCTTCTGTGGGGAGAGTGTGGTCTGGGCACTAAGCCCCCAAACGTCCTGTGAACCTGTGGAACTAACACATTTGCAGACTTTGAAGTTGTTGAGGTCAAGGATGGGATGTGTGTTGCTGGGTCCTGCCGCCATGCCCCGCAGGCAGTTGATAATAAACACCTGGCCTTATTATTCCTTCAATGGGCGTAATTAACATGATGAGTATCAATGGGCGTAATTAACACGATGAGTAAGGGTAGGGGTGAGGGCTTCCCATTGTTGATTTCATAGGTGATCAGAAGTGGAGAGAGATCCCTGAAGCTGGGGTGATCCAGAAAGTCTTCCCAGGGGAGGAGGGCTTTAAGCTGAGTTTTGGCGGCTGGGTTTTAGCCCCTTACACCTTCACTATTTCCAAAAAACAATTGGTGTCCTACCCACTGTTGCTGTAGGAGACAGTGCTGGGGGGCGCGCCAGTGGTGGAGGCTGGAGTGAGAAGGGCACCTCTGTCCCTGTAGGGCTTTTTCTCATGCTGAAGTGTGACATTCTGGACCAGGTAGGAAAGCAGGGGGATCCCGGGAGGGAGGTCTTTGGGCCACCCTCCGTCTGCTGATGGCCTGGATTCTAGGTGGGGGTGTCCTCTTATGGATGTCCATGGATTTCTGGAGCAGCAGTTGAAGGGATTTTAGGGCTCGTAGCCAACCCTCTTCCTTTTGGAGGGGGGAAACTGAGGCCCAGAGGGGGAAAGGGGCTTGCCCAAGGTCAAATGGGAGCTAGTGACAGCCTGGGATTAAAGTCACCCCTCACCCCCAATGCTCTTTCCAATGTATGGAAAATTGGAAATGTATGGAAAAATGTTTCCCCTTTGTCCTTTGGGCTCTTTGGGGTCATGAGGTCTGGCAGTGGAGGCAGTTTGCGTTCTATAAGGCCCCACACATGCCAGGTACTGACCCTTGCGGTCTGACTGCCCCCTCTCTCTTCCGACTCTAGTTCAGGGGCAAAGGGGGGAAAAGATGAGGCAAGGGCCACATACATCTAAAAAGCAATTTGTTTCATTTTTTCGTAGATAAAAAAAACTGCATCTAACATTAAAAATAAACATGAAACACTTAACTGTAGAGACAACCCTTAATTTACCTGTGGCCAACTCAGCGGGGTGACCCTTGGCCATGGGGCCTCAGTGCCCTCTGCACCCATGCAGGACTGTCCTTCATCTCTTCCTTCCCCTCCTGCTGCCCTTCCCCTCCTGCGCCCACTCCTGTTCAGGCAGCTGCCTCCCCCCTTCTTTTTTTTATTTAAAGATTTTATGTGTGTTGCATAAAGTCCTCATGGAGGACTTATTTCAGAGAGAGAGAGAGAAGACAAGCAGGGGGAGCAGCAGAAGGAGAAGAAACAGGTTCCCCACTGAGCAGGGAGCCTGAGGCGGGGCTCGATCCCAGGACCTCAGGATCATGACCTGAGCCAAAGGCAGACGTTTAACCGACTGAACCACCCAGGCGCCCCGGCAGCGGCCTCCTTTACGGGTGCTCCTTTCAGCAGCCCAGAGGATCAGAGAGAAGTGAGACCACAGGAGGCCCCCACCCACCCCCAACCCTGTCCCCGAAGTTCCTCTTGCCTTCACTTTGGGTTTTTTTTCTGGGAAACGCCCCCGGCCAGTGGAAGAATTGGAGATGCTGGGCCCAGTACCTGGTGGACACAGGGATGTTCTAAAAGGCTCCTGGGACCAGAACTGGAGGCCGTTGTCTAGGACAAAGCCCTCTTGTCACCCCTGTGAGCCTGTGTCTCCTTTGAAAAGGTCCGAGAGGTGGGGAGGCCCGGCCACCTTCCGCACTTCCGCCAGCAGCCCACAGCCCTGAGCGGGGGGAGTCTTCGCTCGCTGGACGCTGTGCGCTGCAGGGAGGGCGGCCCCCGACCAGAGGCAGAGGGTGCAGTGATGGTTTGGCACAGGGCATGCTCCCCAGTGGGCACCCCAGCAGGAAGCACCCCCAGCCCTGCACCGCAGAGCTCTTCCTCCTGACGGGCCCCAAGCCCAGATCCTAGTCTCCATTCCCCACATCTTGCCTCTCAGCTGGAGCTCTGTCCCTGAGCCTAGGACGCTCCCTGCAGGGACCAGGGCTGGGGGACTTCCTGTCCCCGCTGCCACGTCCACCCGCCCGGGATGCATTCCAGGGATCCACGGCTTCTTGTGCTGTGGCCTCTGTTAATGAGCCCCTCCAGACGGAGCCCACTTAGGGCCGAGATCTGCAAAGATAATCGCCCAGACGCCGTGGGAACACAGCCCTGGGAGGCAGTTTCTACTTCTCTTGGTTCTGACATCGTGAAGGAGTCGAGGGAGTGAGAGGTCTGGAGAGGGAGGGGAAGAAAACGAGGTGATTTGCTCTTGACTCTCCTTTTCCCCTCGGCTCTTTCCCCGGTTTTCAGACGGACCACAGGCCACTCTGATCTGTAGCCCTTGGAACGCTCAGTTCTGGAATGCCATCACCAAAGTTTCTTCTTTGGGCTTACAGGCCTCTGACGCAAGAGCACATCTCGGATTCGCTCCTCCAATAGGTTCTCTGGGCCGGTGGTCCCTACACTCGTAGAGGACCCAGTGGTGGGAAGTCCAACTCCCTTGCAGCCTTCAGGGCTCGGCTCCAATGGGGCCCTTCTCTGATTTCCCAAGAGGAAGTAATTCTGCCTCTTGCCTCAGAATATCCGTATCGGTTATCTGTTTTACCACTTCCCACCTGTCTGCCTGCAAACTTTTCCTAAGGAGAGTCCCAGCTGGGTTCGCTCTTACAGTGCTTGGTACATGTGGGGGGTTCTTGATGAGAAATTCCACTCTCTGCCCTGCCTGGGGCTGCCGAACCTTCCAGCTCAGCTCTTGCATAGCCTGAAAAGTGCCGTGTGCCTGTTGGAGTCTTTGAAATCAAGCTTCTCTAACTGTTGGCGACAGGAGGGCAAGCAAAACAGACTGATGTACCCACCTTGCTTCCTAGAGGTTTGTTTTCCAAAGGCCATGGTTTCCAGCCCTGGACCTAGCTGGGGAGCACTCCGGCCTTCTAGAGGCCTTCCCCCATTTCTGCCCAAAAAGTTCGAAGGGGACGGAGAGTGCCATTCATAGAGACGTCCTAATAAAGAAGACACACAAAGAAGGAATAAAGCGTGCTCACGGACGGGCAGGACGCCCTGATAGAGATGCCGGTCCTCCCCAGAGGGACCTGTGCATCCAGTGACCCAGTGGAACCTCAGCAGGTTTTCTCTTGGAATTCGATTAGATGATCCTAAAATGGATTTGGGAGACTCAAGTTCCCAGGATATCTAGCCACTTCGAAAGAAGACAGGAAGGGACTTGGCCTTCAGATGCCCCGACGTGTTACGAAGCTGTACTTGCTAGGGTGGGGAAGTCTGTTTGGGGATTGCCAGTTGGCCGAGGGAAGGGACAAGGAGCCACAAACAGACCTAAGCACGTGTGGGACCTTTGCGTGTGACCGTGGGGTCACGCCAGATGAGCAGGGACAGAACTGGGTAGTCAGTGGTACTTATGACATGAAGAAAGCGGCCTGTGTCCCAGAGCATCCTGGACCAAGGACTGCAATTAACCGGGTTCTCTGCACTTGATGTCAATATTTTGTTAAAAGAAGGAAGTCCCGTCCAGGGTCAGGGCAGAGTTGATGGCAAAGTACCAGTGACAAAGGCTAGAAACTGGCTCCTTTGCCAGCAGCAGGTGATAACAACTGCTGCGTTCCCAAGGGGCTGGCTTTGACTTGGGGGGTTGGGTGGACCCGCATTCCGCAAGCACGGGCCGTCCGTGGCAGTGGCTGGGGCCCGGGCGGGGGCGCTGGGCTCCAGGACCGGAGAGCTGGGAACTGCCGGGTGGCCTTGGAGGTGGGTGTGGCCCTCTTCTAGAGGGGACAGAGCAGACCCTCTATCAGTCTGGGTTGGGGGCACTGCCAGGGCCTCCTGGATCTGGCCTGACCTGCTTTCCTTGGGGGCCAGAGGCGTGGGGCAACACGATGTCAGCCTTCTTGGGCCAACTGACAGAAGAGACTCTTTTCTGCCGAATGAGATCAGGGAAGATGAATTGAATCCTCTCCAGCAAGTGGCCAGATGATGAGGGCCCATGATTTCTAAATAAGGATGGTCACTGTGACTTCAGAAAGGAGCATCGTGTAGAGTGGTGAGGGGCAGCATCCAATGGGGGACATCTAGAGCTGTGCTGTCCCACACAGTGGCCCCCTAGCTATCTGTGTCCACGTTTAAATTAATCACAGTGAAATGAAATTAAAAATGTAGTTCCTGGGACGCCTGGGTGGCTCAGTCATCAAGCATCCACCTTTGGCTCAGGTCACTATCCCAGGGTCCTGGGATCGAGCCCCGCATCAGGCTCCCTGCATGATGAGAAGCCTGCTTCTCCCTCTCCCACTCCCCCTACTTGTGTTCCCTTCCTTGCTGTCACTATCTCTGTCAAATAAATAAACAAAAATCTTTAAAAAAAAATGTAGGGGCACCTGGGTGGCTCAGTGAGTTGAGCCTCTGCCTTCGGCTCAGGTCATGATCTCAGGGTCCTGGGATGGAGCCCCGCATCGGGCTCTCTGCTCAGCAGGGAGCCTGCTTCCTCCCCTCTCTCTGCCTGCCTCTCTGCCTGCTTGTGATCTCTCTCCATCAAATAAAACAAACAAATGAACAAATAAATAGAAATGTAGTTCCTTGGGCACACAAGTCACATTTCAAGAGCTGGCTCGCCACACGTGGCCGGCGGCTAGCAGACGGGGCATTAGCGACATCAGAGAACCTGCCCCGGGCAGCATCGCTCTGCCCGTGATGACTTTGTCTTTTGCCAGGACATTTTGGACCAGTTCTCTCCAGGTCTTCTCGAAAGGCCTGTCTGGAAGCCTTAATGGCAAGCCAGGCACCCAGGCTTTCAGTGGAGAGTCCTGAACCTTCTCCTGTGCTCCGGGTCCCTTGGTTTAGCTGAGCGCCTGGCCTGGAAGGTGAGACCTGTCCTTTCTTGGGCGTGGGAGGGGTGTGAAGGTTAAGGGAGGTGATGCGGGTCTAGCATCCGTGGGCTCCTGTGCGACATCACCGCTCGGTAACTGGCAGCAGGCTTTATTATTTCACAGGTGACAAATGAGGCCCAAAGAGGACATGGCCGGGAGCACTACTGAGCCGATAACGGAGGCCCAGAATGCCAGCTCCTGTCTCACCTCTGCTTCTCCTTCTGCGCAGGAGACGGGCTGATAGGGGCATGCCGAGGAGGGGGTGGCTGTCTGCCCAGGCACAGGTGGGATGGGCCTGGGGCAGAAGGGCTGATGGACGTGAGGTCCAGATGCAGGAGCCCTGCCAACCCCATCTGATTTAGAATCTCTCTGGGGGCTTTTGAGTTTAGTGAGTCCCTAAAGTTTCCGCTCAGGAAAGTGCTTTGTTGGGGCCCAACAGAGAACTCTGGAGCCTAGAGTGTCTCATGAAACCGTTCTGGAATGAAGCAGTTCCTGGGACCTTACAGGAAATGCTGACTCCTCCAGGAAGCCCACCCTGATTTCCTCACATTCCCTGTCTCCCTCTCACCTTTGTTCGAATCCCCAGCTCCCTCTGCCCCTCTCTGTGGTAGGAACTGCAGCTTGCTTCCCACCGACTCGGGAATCTTCGCCCTTTTTTGTGCCAGAAACATTTCATCTGGAGGCTAGCAAAAGTAAAGATATGACTTCTTTCTCCATCTCCAGTTCCAAGACCTGCTGAAGTCCACCCATCGGACTGTCGAGGTCATTTCCAGCCTCTCTGACCCCTATCTTACGCCAGTCTTACCCCTATCTAGTCTTGTGACTCCTGTGACCTCCGGGTCTGGAACCTAACAGGTGCCTAGTGTGTGCCTTTTAGGGCGAAAATGGGTCTTGCGGGTCCACTGTGAGACTTGCATGAGCTGGGGATGAGCCAGCCGACCGGTGGCCAGATGCTTCTGGGAGGAGGAGACACAGGTGCTGGAAAGCCTCCCAGGGCCTCCTGCTTCCAGCACCCGTGTGAAGCTAGGCCTCTTCCTACGGGGGAGGAAGCTGGCTCCAAGCTGCAGGGCTCTGCAGGATCCTTCAGGCCTGTTTATGCCGGGCTGCAGGGCTCCTGAGCGCCTTGTTGAAGACATCACAGGGCTTGCAAAGCCTGGAGCTTTGGGCCTGGGCTGGGGGCTGCCAGCGGCATCCCCCCGCTTGGTCTCAGAGGGGCATGGCCATGTGCTCCCCACCCCTCCCCCCAGCTCTGTCTAGCTGAAGTTGCAGAACAAATGAGCCACTTCTGGCTGGGGCTGGAGTGGTCTCCCGCAGCCTCGCAGCCTCGGGGAAAGGCTATAATTAGCAGAGAGTTCTGGACGGGATTGCGTGCTCCCGTGCTGACAGTTCATTTTATACTTAAATGCAAACATAAACGGATGTCATCGGAGATGTAAATATCACTGGAAACCTCGAAGTTCCTGGGAGGGGTACAGCGGCCTCTCCCCATGCTCACGGCCCCTTGAGCACTTGAGGGAGGAGCCCAGAGCAGCCTGGGCTGCGTGGGAGCCCCTCGGGGCTTGTCGGGCTGGACCAGGAGAGGCTAGTTCTCGTCTGTGCAGGTTCAGTTTTCACAGTGCGGGCGGGGGTGGGGGAGGGGGAGTCGGGTTGCTTGGGTTTGCTTTGCCACAGGAGTATTTCCTATGGCTTTAGCAGTCTGGGAATGTTGCAAGGCTGACGAGCAAGGAAAATGCGATGCTTTGCACCAGGAAGGAGAGGGCACCAAAGGAAGTGTTGTTTCCTGTGGGCAAGGCCATCCTAGAGTGGGTCCTAGGGCTCTAGGGAGCTTGTAAAAATAGAAGAAGCCACTTCATGCCTTTATGGAGAGGGCTGGGGTCAGTTCCGCCCTGCTGTTTTGGAGATGGTTTCCAAAGCAGGCTACCTTAGCCCGGAAGCATAGCCTTAGGCAGGCATAGCGAGGGACACAGGCTAAGGGCCAGGAGAAGATGTCAGGGCCTCGGGCCCTCCTGCCCCGGGGAATTTTTTTTTCTTTAAAACAGGAAACACAAAATTCTCAGAAGTATATGGAATCAATTTTGAAAATATTAAGATGTGGTCTCGTTGGGTCAGCGACAGCGTAAGAATGACAGTTTTCACCCAGAGGATAAACCCCACCTCTGTCGCCTGCACGTACGCTAGGTCCTTGTGTATTTAATTCGGTCCCTGCCTGGGCTCTCAAGACTTCCATCTGTCCGTCTGTCTGTCCGCGAGGGGTCTTTTTTAACCATGATCTTCAGCTTTGGGGTAGAGGGATCTCTGGGCTCGGCGTCTGGTTCAGGGTTAGGGTTGAGTGAGCGATTCCTTAGAAGTCCGGTAATTCAGAAAGGGGAGAAGGGACTGTTTTTTCAGCTGCTTAGTCTTGTTCTAGGAGACCCCCAGGGCTTAGGCCGGCCTTGAACAACGGTCTCACCCTGTTCTGGGTTTTGGAGCGTGAACTGACCAGATAGCCTCTGGCCAATCTTGCTCCTTCAAAGGTAGACTTTACTTCCTTGGATCACCATTTTGCTGTAGAAAGGTGTGTGTGTGTGTGTGTTCTGCCTTATAAATTTAAACATTCCCCCAAGTGGGTACTTTTGATGACATCATTTCATGCACGGCTTTCCTGATATGGTCAACTCGTCCCCCAGGGCACAGCTTTCTGGCCATCGTCTGTCATCCGGTGTTTCTAAGTTAGCTCGTTCTGTTTGACTTTCAGCATCCTGGCCACCTGTCAAAGCTTCGGAGAAAGCAGGCCCTTCCTTTTCCCCAGGAAAGTCTTAGTACTCTTCAGAGGGAAGTCAAGGGGATCTGTTGGGAGGGCCCGTTAGAGCCGATATAGGGCCAGTGAGGAACTGGACAGACAGCCTCCTTCTGGCTCTTGACTCTAGAATATCTCACCAGCATCCTGTCGCTATTACCCTCACTTCCTTTGCGTGGAACTTAGCTGGCCTCGCTGCGGCTCTGGTTTCTGCCCCACACCACCTTCTCCTGGTGGGGAAGCCCAGCATATCTAGCGATGTGTCCTTGCCCTCAGGAAGTGTGACCCGGAAACTCAGAATCCTTGCACAGGCCGGAGATGGGGTACACAGCGTCAGACCCAAACCCAAGGGGATAGACTGGGAAGTCTGGCAACGCACATTAATTGTAAGCCCTGACTGTTCTTCCTAAATGTCAGGACTGTCTTGATGCTGGGGATACCCCAAACAGTTGGAAAATCCCTCCTGACTTGGAGCTTAGAGTCTCGTGGGGGAAGACAGATAATTACAGAGCAGAAGAAAAAAGCTGCCTGCTAAATACTGGTCAGGGCGGAAGAGAAAAATAAAATGGGGAATGGGATCGGGAGTTTCAGGGGGAAGGATTTTCTACTTTTAAATAAGATGGCCCCAGGGAAGGCCTCACAGAGCAGCTGACAACTGAGATAAGACAAGAGGGAGGTGAGGGAGAGAGGCACGTGGATGACGGGAAGAAGAGCATTCTAGGCAGTGGGAACAGCCTGTGCAAAGGCCCTGGGGTGGTGCCTTTAGTGTGTTCCACCAGCAGTAAGGAGCTCAGGGCTGCGAAAGCCGAGGGAGTGAGGAAAGGCAGTGTGAGGTGAGCTCAGACAGGTCGTGTGGGCCTGTTGTCTGTGGTTAGGGTTGTGGTTCCATTCTCAGCGCACGGAGAACCAGCCTGCCTTGTAAGCATTTGCCTGGTCACTCTCGTGTGGAAACTGGGCGAAGGCGGCTAGTCAGGACACTGCAGTGGGATCCCAGGGCAGCAGCAGAGCCCCAGACTTGTTTCAGGCTCGGGGGTAGTGTCAGCTGATGAAAGTCCCTGAAAATTTAGGACGAGACTTTTAGGCTGAGAGACGAGAGGGGCCCGCCCAAGGGCTTTGTGACCTGGTTTTTCCTGACACAGTGCGACTCAGTCATCCTTCCACGGTTGGGAAAGTTGATCAACAAGGAATTTGCCTCCAAAATCCCCTCAAAACTCCTCCTGCGCCAACCTCCCGCCTTCCTGAGGGTCCTCCTGCAGATACATCCCACACTTAGGGGGCTGCGTGCAGCAGCTCCGAGGTGTCCCCTGGGGCACCCGCCTGTGTTGTGGGCGTCCCAGGGGCCCCAAGCTCATCGGTACTTTCCTCTAAAGAGGGTCTGTGCCACTTTGCTCGGGCTGCCCGTGTGCTTCAACCGCAGAAATTCATTTCCTCACAGCTCTGGAGGCTAGAAGGCCAAGGTCAAGGTCTGGCAGGGTTGATTTCTCCTGAGGCCTCTCTCCTTGGTGTGCAGATGCTCCCCCCCCCCAACCCTGGTGTCCGCTCTGTGTGTGTCTGTGGCCTAATCTCTTCTTCTAAGGACACCGGTCCTACTGGATTAAGGCCCACCCATGACCTCATCTTAACTTAATTACCCCTTTAAAGGCTCTATTTCCAAATATAGTCACATTCTGAGGTACTAAGGGGGTGAGGAGTGCAGCGTCTGAACTTTGGGGGAGCCCAGTTCAGCCCATATAGCAGGTTCCCTCATGTAGGGTCATCTGGGGTGAGCCCCCCCCATGGCGGGCACCTGAGCCCCCCGATGACGTAGGATAATCGAGTGATTGCCAGTCCCTCTTCTCTCTCACTCCCCGCTTTCTTGCTGCAGCTGATTGGAGCCCTGGTCCTGTCGGTGGGGATCTATGCGGAGGTGGAGCGGCAGAAATATAAAACCCTTGAAAGTGCGTTCCTGGCCCCGGCCATCATCCTCATCCTCCTGGGGGTCATCATGTTCATCGTCTCCTTCATTGGCGTGCTGGCTTCCCTCCGTGACAACCTGTGCCTTCTCCAAGCGGTGAGTGGGCCCCGGGTGCCCCCCAGCCGGTGGGCGGGTGTTGGGGGGGGTCCTTGGAGTCCCCCGGAGAGCTGGTGAGACTGCCCCCGGGCCCCTGGGCAGCCCCTTTTTTCCAGTCCTTGCCCCAAACCAGACTTTCTAGAGGGTTTTCCGGATCAGCCTGCTTGTCCCTGTTGGCCCGAGAGACACCAGGCCACCTTCCACTTTGGCATGTCAAGGCTGATCTGAATATTCTTACTGAAACCTGTGTTGCTCTAGCCTCCCCATTGCGAGTGG
Organism: Procyon lotor; assembly: GCA_028646535.1. Lineage (NCBI taxonomy): Eukaryota > Metazoa > Chordata > Mammalia > Carnivora > Procyonidae > Procyon > Procyon lotor. The sequence continues at coordinate 23,040,388 of CM053617.1, read as the reverse complement.
GAGAAACCATACTAGAAGGGGAGCAGGCAAACCCTGACAACATTGGTGGTGAGTCGCTGGCTCACGTCATCAGCAAACCCACACTGGGACCAGGGGCTTAGATGGCGCCCTTGGGCTCTCTCTCTCTTGCCGCCTTCCAATCCTCAAGCTGTCTTTGCAAGGGTCACCAGTGGCCTCAGACCAACCCGCTCCGGATTCAGGGTATCTTTCCTGGCAACTTCCGGCCCAAGTCCAAGGACTCTGCTGAGCCTGCTTGGGCCAAGTCCCTGCCCGGGGGTCAGCCCCACTCGGCCCCCTTTCCGTGACGTGAGGAATGGCTGCCCACAGCTGCGGGGACTGCGTCGGCAGATCCGTTCACTCTGCACCCACGTGTGTGTGTGTGACCTCACTGTCACCCCTCACGTGGGAAGCTCCTCCAAGCCCGTACAAGCAGGGTCCTGGGGCTGCCTGAGGCTGGAGGTTGCTGGCATCAGTTTGGACAACGGCTGCCCTGTGATAAGGGGCGGCGGGGAAGGGGGGGCGGGATGTATCCCTCAAGCCTCAGACATCGCGTCACCCACTCTGAGGGGGTCTGGGAAGTGGCTTCTGAGCGGCTCTGTGGGCGGAGCTGGAGTTGCTGCTCCAGCCTGCCTGTGGGGCCAGGCCGGCCTCTGGGGCAGCCGCGTGAGGACCCGCTTTCCTCGCGGGGGTGCTGGCAAGGGGCAGGGGGTGTTTTTCCACCCAGACTGTGTTGAGGACTCCTGAGACAAGCCTCCGTAGCCATCTGGCCTGGACCAGCTGAGTCACCCTTCCTGACCGCGGACTGGCTCCAGAGATGGGTTTTCCCGGGGAATATCTGTCCCCATCCTGTGTCCTCACAGGAAGAAGGAGCAAATGGCCCCGGGAGCCAACAAGAACTCCCGCGGACTTGACCTTGGAGCAAATGGCGCTTCGCTTGCCCCTCTAGGTGAATCTCTGAATTTTGTTTTTTCAGTTCATGTACATTCTTGGGATTTGCCTCATAATTGAGCTCGTCGGCGGCGTGGTGGCCTTGATCTTCCGGAACCAGGTGGGCCTCTGATGCGGGTGTCAGCCACCTGTGTATGCTGGGCATCCTCGTGCGTGGCCTGGGCTATACACTGGGGTGTGCGGAGAGCGGGGTAGATAATTCCTTGGGGAATGTCCATTCTGCTGCAGAGATGGGCACTGAGCAAGTAAACCAGAGAACAGGAACACAGGAAAGGTGACTGGGGTGGATGAGTGAATGCGGAAAGAATGAAAAGAACCTACCTGCTGAGGCACAGGGGGAACGAAGGTCCAGGCAGGGGGAACCACTGAGGCAGAAAGGAGCTTGGCAGATCTGTGGACCAGCATGCAGACCGCTGGGCTGAAGCCGGTGGGTGATGGGGAGGGACAGAAGGCAAAGTCGGAAGGGCCACCAGGGCAGATCTCGGAGGTCCTCACAGGCCATGGTTTGAGGGCTCGGAGTTTTTTTCTCAAGGTAGTAGGAAGCCTTTGGAGAGTTTTACAGGAAAGTGATGTGATCTGATTTACAGTTTACTCACTACTGAGTGGAGAATGGACTGTAGGGAGGCAGTGGGGCTGTGGGGGGACCAGCTGGAGGCTGTGACTGTGGTCCAGGGAGGAGGGGCTGATGGCTTGGCCCTGGGAGAGGTGGCAGAATCAGGGCCCCTTTGAGCTGGCAAGGATCTCGGGGCTTCTGGTCTCCCAGTGCCTCATCCTGGCTGTGTGACCTTGGGCAAGTCATTTAGCCTCTCAGCTCCTCAGGTTCCCAGGGGATTATGATTCCTCGCTCACGGGGTTTTGGGTGAGGATTTGAGGAGAGATTGCTTGTGAAGGACCCAGTGTGGTTATGGCCCCTGGTGGACCCTCGTTATATAGCGGCTCCTCTGTCCCGAAGCCTGGAGAGAGGAGAGACTGGCCCAAGGTCCCACAAAAACCTAGTGGCTGTGTGGGATTGACTTCCAACCCAAGGCTCTGTCGTTTCTCCCATGATCTCATTCCTCTGTCTTCATCCCGGTTTTGGTGTTGGAGGTGGGACGTGGGGAGCAGGGTGAGTTTGCGTAAGCTCTGTCCTGTCTGTCCACTTCCCTGCCTCCAGCCAGCCCCTCCTGGACAGCTCGGTTCCCGGCACCCTTGGACGTTCTGCTGAGCAGGCGCTGGAGGGCTGTGGCCGTGTTATCTCTTGTTGGAGGCTGAGCCCAGGGCAGCTGTCGCTATCTTAGATGCAGGCGTGTACAGAGCCCTCCAACGGCCTGGATTTTCACTCCTGCCAAGCTCCTCGTGGGTGCAACTGGATCCCCACCCGGGTGGGGACACAAGAGGACCTAAAACACAGGCCTGTCTATACCCCTGGAGTCCAGGGGACTTCTTCCCATTTTATGAACCGCAGGAGACGGGTAGGGAGATTCCCATCATATCAACAGAGTCATCATATCAATGACTCCATAGAGTCAGTGAGGCACAGAGAGGTTAGGAAGCCCTCCCCAGGGCACACAGCAAGACAGAGGCAGCTCAGTCTTCGGTTTCAGTTCTTTTTTTCCTTCGCCCCCAGCTCTCCTAAGGCGTAATTGACAAGTAAAATTGTACCGTAGTTGAGCCGTACGATGTGATGATTCGATACACATACACTTTGTGAAATGATCTCCACAATCAAGATAAATAACACGCTCATCACCTCACATGGGAACTTTTCTTTTGGGGAGAATGCTCCAGATCTATCCTCAGCGAATTTCAAGTATATAATATAGTATTATTAGCTAGAGTCACTGTGCATACAGTAGATCCTCAGAACTTACTCACTGTATAACCGAGACTTTGTACCCTTGGCCAACATCTCCCTATTTCCCATCCCTTGCCTCTGCTAGCCACCTTTCTGGCTCTACAGGTTTGACTTCCTTTTTTTTTTTAGATTCCACACACAAGCGATACCCTGCAGTCTTTGTCTTTCTCTGTCTGGCTTATTTCTCTCAGCATAATGGCCTCGGGGCTGACCCATTTTGTCACAAATGTCAGGATTTCCTTCTTTGTTTAGGGCTAAATAATATTCCATTGTGTGT
>CM053617.1:22991431-23036829 GCA_028646535.1 Procyon lotor | reverse complement strand
GGGGGGGCTGAGTAGTGCTTCCATTTCTCATGGCCCTTGACCGTGGGCCTGGGGAAAGGATGCTACCTGCCCACAACCACAGCTGTTACCGATCTGTTCACCAAATTGTAGGTTTGAGAAGATGATCAGCGGCCTGTACCTGGGCGAACTGGTCAGGATCATCTTGCTGAAGATGGCCAAGGCGGGCCTCCTGTTTGGCGGTGAGAAGTCCTCTGCTCTGCACACTAAGGGCAAGATTGAAACAAGGCATGTGGCTGCCATGGAGAAGTAAGCTGCCCGCTGGGTCCCTTCCCCTGGCGTCCGCAGTGGGTTGGGGCAGGGAGCCAGGGCGGGTATGCTCCTGGCAGTGGCCCAGCAGGAGGGACCATATCCATCCCGATCTTCACCAGGACGGCTTCAGACCTGGGCCCAGCTTTGGGCGGGTTAGCAATGCCTACTGCCTCCGATGCGGCTTCTTGTTGGTTTCATCGGCCAGGGAGTCTGGGGTTGGAGGTCTACTCCTTTCTTATATTTTGCTGCCTTCTTCCTCCCCGAAGTGGTCACTTAAAACATTTTTAGGGTTCCAGATCCCTTTGAGGAGGATCTAATTCAAATCCTGGACCCTTTACCACAAAAATGCATGTTCGGACTCAATTTTGTTTACAATATTGGGCATCCTTGGGCCCATTAGAGCCCATGCATGTCTAAGTCAAGAGCTCCTGCTATGTCAAGAGGCTTCTCTACTTGGTACTGTTGGGGACCGGCCTTGGCTTTGGTGATTGGAGGCCTCATGCAGAGGTCCCTGCAATGGGGTGGTGGCTGGTGAAGGCGGCTGGCTGCAGTCTGCTCAGGGGCCAGTTCCTCAGGCTTAGAAACCTGGCATTGGGGCGCCTGAGTGGCTCAGTCAGTTAAGCGGCTGCCTTCAGCTCAGGTCATGATCCCAGGGTCCTGGGATCGAGCCCCACATCAGGCTCCTTGCTCAGCGGGGAGCCTGCTTCTTCCTTTACCTCTGCCTGCTGCTTCCCTTCTTGTGTTCTCTCTCTCTCTCTCTGACAAATAAATAAATAAATAAAATCTTTAAAAAAAGAAAGAAAGAAAGCCTGACATTGCTCTGAGCTTTGTACTCAGTTTAGGTTCTGAGCTCCGCAGAGTGACCTCTGGTTCCTGCCATGTGGGGGGCATGGCGGGGACCGAGTTTCTGTGGACAGCAGAGTAGTACAGGGCGGTTAAAAGGGTGGGCTTTGGGATCGAACTGCCCGAGTTCGAATCCTGACCCTCGCACTTACTAGCTATGTAGCTGTGGATAAGTACTCTGCTCTCTGCTCTCTAAAATGCTTTAGATTAGCTGTCAGATCTTCAGACGAGGGCCCGGCACCTCGTGACAGCTCAGTGATGGTGGCTGCTGTGGCCACTGTTGATACGGTTTTCATTATTATATCACGATGTGCCCGCTTGCTTATATTCCCAATCCCGAGAGGCGGGAAAGCTGGTTCCCCGAGGGGACTTCCACGGGATGGAGAAACCTGGTCCTCTCGTTGCCATCCCCCGGCCAGGTACAAGGAAGGCCTTGCCAATACGAGAGAGATCCTGACCGATCTGGGCCTGGAGCCTTCGGAGGCCGACTGCATCGCCGTGCAGCACGTCTGCACCATCGTCTCCTTCCGTTCGGCCAACCTCTGTGCCGCGGCCCTGGCCGCCATCCTGACGCGCCTGCGGGAGAACAAGAAGCTGGCGCGGCTCCGGACCACGGTGGGCGTGGACGGCACGCTCTACAAGATACACCCTCAGTGAGTGCTGCCCCCCCCAGCCCCCCCAGGAACAGAGACCCAGCGCGCTCTCCAAACTGTGCTGCTTCCCCCGTGGGGCTGGAGCCAACCTGCTCCTCTCGCTGCTGAGTTTCCAGGGGAAGGAGCGGCCCGTATGCCGTATGCCTCCAGCTGGCTCGGTTATTTTGGCAGGGCGGGGGGGGGGGGGGGGGGGGGGGGGGGGGGGGGGGGGGGGGGGGGGGGGTGTCATTCTTAAAGAAATACTCTGCTAAACTCAGTTGTCCGACTAGAAGGGGATTCGCCCAGGTGCTTGCTTATCCATCTGTCCGTCTATCCATCCAGCTATCTATGACTATTGAATACCTACTGAGATCAGAGAGTAAAATACACTCAGTTACAGATGGGGAAGGACCCAAAGGGCAGAGGTTGCCGAGTTCACAGGAAAGGTGCTGGTAGGCAAATGCAGGGAAATGAGAATTTCCCAGGAGGAGGGAGTGGGAGAGCCCCTCTGATAGAGGTGGTATTGGGAGTCAGGCAGGTACACACTGGAAAGAGCTGGGGGAAGGACCCTTTCCCCTTTGGATGCAGATGATTCTCAGCTAATATATTATGTGTGGACACGCCCCATGGATTGGAATATTAGTGATAAAATAACCACTTCTTTGAGGCTCCAAGTGTCCCTTCCAGGACCCTCGCTGCCCTAGCCCCTCCCCCCAGTCAGCCCCCTGCCCCACCATCATCCGGCAGCTAAAGGGGTGAACCCAGCCCAGCAGGGCTGCTCAGGACACCCATTCCCCTGCCACACCCATATCTGTCCCCACTGGCCAGGCCTGGCCCTTTATGACCGTTACACATTTTGCCATCGCCCCTGCCTTCAGATACCCGAAACGCCTGCACAAGGTGGTGAGGAGACTGGTCCCGAACTGCGACGTCCGCTTCCTCCTGTCGGAGAGCGGCAGCACCAAGGGCGCCGCCATGGTGACCGCGGTGGCCTCCCGTGTGCAGGCCCAGAGGAAGCAGATCGACCAGGTGCTGGCTCTGTTCCGGCTGACTCGAGAGCAGCTCAAGGACGTCCAGGGCAAGATGCGGACCGAGTTCGAGTACGGGCTGAGGAAGGACACCCACCTGATGGCCACCGTCAAGATGCTGCCCACCTACGTCTGTGGGATGCCGGATGGCACAGGTGGGCTGCCACAGAGCTCTCACTCCTTAAATCCAGTTAGGCTTTAGCTTTTTTTTTTAAATTTTTAAAAAAGATTGTATTTATTTCTTTGAGAGAGAGAGAAAAAGGGAGAGAGCACAAGCAGGGGGAGAAGGAGAGAGAGAGAGAGAGAAGCAGACTTCCCACTGAGCAGGGAGCCCGACTCGCGGTTCGATCCCAGGACCCGGGGATCATGATCTGAGCCGAAGGCAGACGCTTGACCAACTGAGCCACCCAGGAGCCCCAGGGTTTTAGTTTTAAAAGCCTTGGATTCCTGTCTGTAATGGAGGGAGGGGGAGTAGGGTAGAAGGTCAGGACTCCTGATTCTATTTGCCTTGGTGGATCCCAGGCATTTGCAATGGACGAATACCCAAGTGAGGTTACACGCGTGTGTCTCCATAGTTGAGAACGAGGCGTGTCCCCCATGCTGCTGGCAGCAGAACACCCAGATATTGTCCCCCCGAGCTGCCATCTGGATGCTTGGACTCGTCCGGCTTCTCTCCTGCCTGCTTCCCTGCCTCTCTTCTTCCAGGGCTTGGCTCTTCCTCTCTGCTCTCATTGCTTTCTACCCCTGGCTTTCCTTTCTTTCTTTTTTTTTTCCCCAAAGATTTTATTTATTTATTTGACAGAGAGAGAGAGATCACAAGTAGGCAGATGCAGACAGAGAGAGAGGGCGAAGCAGGCTTCCTGCTGAGCAGAGAGCCCCATGTGGGTCTCGATCCCAGGACCCTGAGATCATGACCTGAGCCGGAGGCAGAGGCTTTAACCCACTGAGCCACCCAGTCGCCCCTGCCCCTGGCTTTTCTGACCCTTGATTCTTCTCTGTGCTCAGCCGAGAGGAGCCACTAAACAAGGGGGTCCGTTCTTTAGACAAGTGACTTCACCTCTTTGAACCTCAGCAGCCTCACCTGGAAATAATGACCTTTGTAAAATGCTTTATATCTTGTAGTTTGTTTTGGAATCTTTAGTTTCATCTCATCCTCACAACCACTTTGTATGTTACACAAAGAAAAAATGATTCCCATTTTATTGCCGCCCAAACTGAGACTCAGAGAGGTCAGAGGACATACTCAAGGTCACACAGCTGCACTTGGGATCTCTCAACAACAGAAATCTTTTCCAGAACCAGTATCCTTTGAGTCTACATGGGAAAGAAACTAAGAGCAGTAAAAGACACCATTCAAGTGTTTATTCCTTCATCCCTTTCATCCTTCTGCCTTCATTTTTTAATTTTTTTTTTAAAGATTTTATTTATTTGACAGAGAGAAACACAGCGAGAGAGGGAACACAAGCAGAGGGAATGGAAGTGGGAGAAGCAGGCTTCCCGCCGAGCAGGGAGCCCAATGTGGGGCTCGATCCCAGGACCCTGGGATCATGACCTGAGCCGAAGGCAGACGCTTAACGACTGAGCCACCCAGACACCCCCATTTTTAAATTTTAATTTAAAAAAATATTTATTTGTTTGAGAGAGAGTGAGAGAGAGAGCAGGAGAGCGGGGTGAGGAGCAGAGGGCGAGACAGACTCCCTGCCCAGGGAGCCCGAAGCGGTGCTCAGCCCCAGGACTCCGCGATCATGACCTGAGCCGAAGGCAGATGCTTAACCGGCTGAGCCGCCCAGGCGCCCCTTCCTTCATTTGTCAAAGTTCCATTAAGCACCTACAATATGTCAGGCTCTGGTCCAGGCATGGCTCGGAGGCTGGGGGGCGGCCGCACTCCCCTGGCTTGGGAGCCCCCAGGGAGAAGGCTCCAAGTCGGCTCCGTGTTGGCCGCCCCTCTTCCCCTCGGTGCCTCTGCAGCAGCCCCTGCTCTGCGGGTGCTGTCAGGGCGCAGCTCCTACTTCCTCCCCCCCACCCCCCACAGAGAAAGGAAAGTTCCTGGCCTTGGATCTGGGGGGAACCAACTTCCGGGTCCTCCTGGTAAAGATCAGAAGTGGACGGAGGTCGGTGCGAATGTACAACAAGATCTTTGCCATCCCCTTGGAGATCATGCAGGGCACCGGCGAGGAGGTACAGGCGGGGCGGGGGAGTTCCGCGCCCCGAGGTGCCCACCTGCCGCCCTGTGTCGCTGCTGGCTGGGGACGACCACCCCTCTCTCTCTCCCCGCAGCTGTTCGACCACATTGTGCAGTGCATCGCTGACTTCCTGGACTACATGGGCCTCAAGGGAGCCCAGCTGCCTCTGGGCTTCACGTTCTCATTTCCCTGCCGGCAGACGAGCATCGACAAGGTAGGACAGCCCTGCAGATTTACAGGCGGCCCAGCATGCTTCCCTCCTCCCCAGAGGACTCTCACAGGGTCTCGGGTTTAGGGCAGCCGGGGAACCATAACCAAGCATTTGAACCATTTAATGTTTTCTGCTTCTTATGTTCCGTTTTCGCCTTTAGGAAATGGCTCCTTGTATGTATACACACTATTGTTAATCACCACGCTATAGGTATGTCAAACAGAGGCTCAGAGAGGTTAAGTCCGTTGTCCAAGTGGCCACGTCTATAAACAGTGGTGGAAGGTTCCAACCCAGGACACTGGCCTGAGAGCCCAGGCTCTTGCATTTTGCCCTTGGGGGAGACCAGGACCCAGAACCAATGTCCTGGAAACTTCTTGGCTAAAATCCACAGTACACCCACATATGTATATATAATGAAAACACCAAATCAAGAAGTAATGTCCTTATCATACACATTATACTCATTTCTATCCCATCTCATTTTGCGTATGAGAAACTCGAGCCACGTGGGTCTCATCTGATGGGTCGGCACAAAATCAGAGCTGGAACAGGTCTCTTCAGGGCTCCGGGAGCGCCGCGGAAACCCCCACGCCAGCAGCTCCTTCCCGCCCTAATTATTCAGAGAATGGGGAGACAGGGGTTCCAAAGGCTGAATTATCTGGTCAGACGGCTAGCTCTCTTAAAATTAAAAATGCCAGAAGGCTAAGAACCAGAAGATCATTTCTCAAGGTTCTATTTCTCAAACATGTGCCGAGAAGGAGTGATCGAGGATGTTCACTACAGCACCCCTTTTTAATAATGAAACGTGAGAAATCGCTCCTGTCGCAGCGACGCGGAGGGTGGCTAAAGGCCGGGCACTCATAAGGAATTACTTCCTCGATCGATCTGCATTTACCAGGCACGCACGCAGTGGTGCTCGGGGCTGGCCACGGTTCTAAGTGCTTCGTGGACACGACCCAGCTGACCAGGAGGAACAGAGTGCGGGGTGCGGGCCTGGAAGCACGCTGAGTCTTGGCTTCTCCACTTACTGACTGTGTGACCGTGGGCAAAGTATTTAACCTCTCTGGACTTTGGTTTCCTCATTTAAAAATCGGAGATAAAAATAGTACCCATTTCATAAGTATTCTTTATTTCTATGCAATTACACTTGAGGAATATTCTGCTCAGTGAAGGCACGGGGCGGATCCACATTAACTGACCTGGAAAGGTCTAGAAGATACATTATTATTATTATTTTTTTAAGATTTTATTTATTTGACAGAGAGAAACACAGCGAGAGGGGAACACAAGCAGAGGGAATGGCAGTGGGAGAAGCAGGCTTCCCGCTGAGCAGGGAGCCCGATGCGGGGCTCGATCCCAAGACCCTGGGGTCATGACCTGAGCCGAAGGCAGACGCTTAACGACTGAGCCACCCAGGTGCCCCTAGAAGATACATTATTAAGTAGGAAAACCAAATTCCACTCGTCCACACACAGTGTGAATTTATTTTGAAATACATGGAAACGGAGAGAAAGAGGTCTGTCTGGAGGGAGTCCTATCAGCCTGATTTACTTCTCAGGCTGTGGGGGGGATGGGAAATTAAAGGGGACTTTGTCTTTATCAGTAACACTTTAATTTTTTACAAGGGTGACATATTACAGTATGACCGCTGCCATTAAAAATTAATACACCATTAAGGCAGCCGTGTGCAGCTGTCCACAGTCCTGAATGATCAATGAGCCCCCAGGCGCAGCCGCTCCTGCTGACCCAGGATACTGGGTCTCGAAGCCTCTCCCAGGAGTTCTGACAGGTTCATGGAGACACTGTTAAGAGGGAGGGAGAGACAGATGGACAGCTGCGAGCAAAGCCACTGATGGCTAGGGAGAAAAAAGAAAGACTTTTAAAAGAACATAATTTTTGTGTAATTGCAACTAAGAAGAAAGATTTTCACCTGGGGGTGTGAATCTCCGAGGTTCTATATACACCTGCCAGGGAAGGAACAAGGGAGCCGAACTTCCCAAGGACTGTGGAGAGAGGGAGGGAGACCAGGGCCGAGGGCCCCAGGATGAGATGGCCACCTAAGCCCCCGGGATGGGGGTACCGCTGTCCGAGCCGCCAGCCCCTCTCGTGGCCTAGACGCCCCAGTCAGACCTGCCCTCACCCCACCCCCAGCTTCAGGCTGCGGAGTCCGAGGCTAGACTAACTCTACCTCCGGCTGGGAGTATAATCTTGGGCTTTCGTTTAAAAATGAAAAATACTTTTTCTCAGTGTTATAAAAATCACGCATGCGAACTTTGGGAAAACTGGAAAATATGGGCACACAGAAAGGAAAGACTAAAAGGGACCCATAATCTTGCACCCAGAGAGAGCCCCTGTCAAGTTCCTGGTCTAGGCGTCGTTGCATAGCTTTTACTAGATGTGTGTGTGTGTATGTGTGTGTGTGTGGTTTTTAAAAGAACAACATCTGTATTTGTTTAGTGTGTGTTCACTTTACAGTGTGTGGTGACCATCTTATACTACCGTTCGATGTTCTCTGACAGCCTGATTTTTTATGACTGTTTAACCTTTTCTACATTGATGCACGAGATCATAGATCTATGTCATTGCAACGATAGGCTGCCCCCAGTTTTTCACTGTGGATCTGTGCTTTGATGGACACGTTGTAGCTTTTGTCTCTAATCACATCTTAATCTGTCCTTGGCCGAATTAGACATGGAATCACCGTGACCCAAGCCTAGTGACTAGCAGCCGACCACAGCACTCTGCATCTCTTTGATGCTGAGGTTGGGTAGTGGTCCCAGCAAACTGCTGTTCAGATGAATTTCTGCTCCTCTCTTTCAGGGAACACTCATCGAGTGGACCAAAGGCTTCAAGGCTACTGACTGTGAAGGGGAAGACGTGGTGGACATGCTCAGGGAAGCCATCAAGAGGAGAAATGTATGTTACGGTGTGGAGGCTCATGCCCGATCTTGCGCCTTCCCCCAGGCCCCTTTGCTCTGCCATCCTGTGCCCCCGCCTTGGGCTGATATGCCCTCCCGAGACTATTGGGCGGGCGCAGCCTACTTTAAGTATGGCTGCTTCCTTTGCAGGAATTCGACCTGGACATAGTTGCGGTTGTGAATGACACCGTGGGGACCATGATGACCTGCGGTCACGAAGATCCTAATTGTGAGATTGGCCTGATTGCAGGTAAGTGGTCAGGCGCGTCCCATTAGCCTACCCCTGTCTGATCTTCTGGTGGTTTCCTTTTCACATGGTGTGGGGCCGGGGGAATAGGGGTGGGGGTGGGTGGAGCGTCATTCCATTGTAGACGCTCTAAAGCTAGCTTTGTGCAAGGCAGAGATGAAGTTAAGATCAGGATTCTAGGTCTCCTAATTTCTTTCTTTTTTTTTTTTTTTTTTAAAGATTTTATTTATTTGACAGAGAGAAACACGGTGAGAGAGGGAACACAAGCAGAGGGAATGGTAGTGGGAGAAGCAGGCTTCCCGCCGAGCAGGGAGCCCGATGCGGGGCTCGATCCCAGGACCCTGGAATCATGACCTGAGCTGAAGGCAGACGCTTAACAACTGAGCCACCCAGGCGCCCCTAGGTCTCCTAATTTCTAAAACTTTACTTAATATCTTTCTCCTCAAGAGCCCTAAGCCAACGTTGTCCTTTTGTTGAGGAAGGAGAATGACACAGAAAGAGGAGACTTGCAAATTAGGGCATTGGGGCAGATTATCGAGTGGAAAGAGACCACTGTTGGCTTGGATTTCCATGCAGCTCCAATGTTCATCTCCTCCATTAGCTGACCTCTTCTGGCTGTGGGTCCGCAGGATGGGGAGGAGCTGGAAAGGGACCTAGAAGGGAAGGGGGTGGCCTGACGTGTGATATAGGCATTTAAGGGGACTTTGGGAGAATTCTGGCAGTGATTAAGGGTGAGATGGATTTCAGGGGGGCTGACTGTCTAACTGGCAAGGGGATGGGTAGGATTTGAACAGGTAAAGACGGAGATGATGAGCATTGCAAGTGACAGGCACAGGTTAGTAAAGATAGAATCGGGGAAAGTTGTTCCAGTTGGCTGTGGGGCTTCCCGAAGGGGAGCAGTGGGTAGAACAAGGAGATGGGGATACAGTGAGATAGCTCCAAGGCCAGCTAAGAGGTTTCATCTCACTGGAACTCTTACCCACTTGGTGAGGACCAGCAGGTCATTCACTCTGCTTGGACTTGAGTTTCCTCCTCCGTGGGAGGGGTCAGGCTAGAATTAGGAGGGCACAGGGGTCAGGCTTGTTTGTCGCCTGGGCTGTTGCACTGAGAATAGTTCTGAGATCAGGTCAGGGGCAAAGGAGAGAGAAGGCGGCCAATGTTGACGTCTCCAAGACTGGGTAATTCCTCATGGTCCCTTCTAGCACCGGCTGCCAAGTGTGACCTCTTGGGAGCCCATTTCGTGTGCCTATAGCTTAACAGTAATGGTGAGGAGAAGGCTGTGACGTGGTGGTGCGGAAGGGGGATGGAGGTGACTCTCATGTGCCTCCTCCTGTGTGGAGGAAGCATCTCACTGTTTTGTTTAGAACAAACCTATGAGGCAGGGACTATTTCCTTTTTATAGATGAAGAAGTTGGATCTCTGAAAGATGAGATACTTGTCCGTGATCCCCTAGTTATGCGCGGAAAGCCGGAATTCACACCCAGTCGTATCTGACTCTAAGCCAAAATTCCTCTCCACGGCCCTCCGCTGCCTCCTTAGGACCTGGCGATGTGTCTCGAAGACTAAAGCCCCTTCACGATTCCTTTTAGGAACAGGCAGCAACATGTGCTACATGGAGGAGATGCGGAACATCGAGCTGGTGGATGGGGACGAAGGGAAGATGTGCATTAACACGGAGTGGGGAGGATTTGGAGATAACGGCTGCATAGATGACATCCAGACCCAGTACGACAAGAAGGTGGATGAGGGGTCCTTGAACCCTGGCAAACAGAGGTGAGGAGGGCGGATGTGTGTATTTAAGCGGGTTGTGCAGCGTATGACTTTATCAGACCCCGGGGCGGGGGGTGGGGGGGCGGGAGGTGGTACTGTATTCATATCATAGCTGCTTTAGCTTTGTATTTTTATTACTACTCCCATCAGAGGTCAGCGAAGTGTCTTTTGGGAACAAAAGCAAAACACAGGACAAATTTCCAAGTAGAAAGAAGGGGTGACTAACTACTGTAAGGTAGCATAAGGTCTATGGGTGGCTTTGGAAGTGATTTAGACACGGTCACCGAGTTCACTCCCTGTGGGCCACGTGCCACAGAGCAGAGCAGAGCAGGGGGGTGCTGACTTGGTGGGAGTCCTAGGAGATCCGTGTAGAGGTCAACATCCTCGGCCTCTCAAGGGTTGCCTACCAGGTGGGTGACCTCTGTTGTTCTGGGGCCTGGGAAGTGACAGCGGGTGTCAGACAGGAGCACACGGGTTCCCAGTCATGTCCCACCAGGGGTCACAGTCACTGAGGAGGGAGAGCCCAATTCCTAGCCATACTGAAGATACGGAAACCAACGAATGATTCTTTAAAAAAAAAAAAAATGAGTACATTTTCGCTTGTGTTCTCATCTAGCTTCTCGAGTAAAAGAGAAAGGGGTAGGTAGGGATAGAGGTAACATTCGAGGAATTGATAATTAACTCAGGCCCATGCATGACAGCAGGTGTTGGCAAACTTTTTCCGTAAAGGACCAGATTGTAAATGTTTTACTACCAGGCCATATGGTCTTTGTTACAACGAAACTCAGTGTCTTCGTATATAAAATAAGACGAAAATATAGATTTATCGTAATGATGATATCCCAGCGGGGAAGCTGAGCAGATAGGATATGTAATGGGGTATGCGGGCCACAGACATCTTGCTGACTGTGGAGCTGAGAACCCTGTACAAGAAGACACTTGGGGGGGCGCCTGGGTGGCTCAGTGGGTTGGGGCCTCTGCCTTCGGCTCAGGTCATGATCTCAGGGTCCTGGGATCAAGCCACATGCATCAGGCTCTCTGCTTCAGCGGGGAGCCTGCTTCCCCCTCTCTCTCTGCCTGCCCCTCTGCCTACTTGTGATCTCTCTCTGTGTCAAATAAATAAATAAATAAAAATCTTAAAAAAAAAAAAAAAAAAGAAGACACTTGGGCAAGGCAAGGACCAGCCTTAACCATACTTGGTCTTCCTTTAGCACTAGTCTTCGTGGCTGGGAGGAAGATGAGTTGTGGGAAGCCCAGCTGAACCAGAGATTGCTCCAAAAAGAAGGGACCTTATCTCTGAATCCCAAGTTGGGGCATTTGAGCATCATGGCTCTTCTCAAGGGACAAGGGCCTTCTTCTTCTTCTTTTTTTTTTTCTTCCGATTTTATATATTTATTTGTCAGAGAGAGGGGAGAGGGAGCACAGGCAGGGGGAGCAGCAGGCAAAGATAGGAGCAGGCTCCCTTCTCAGCATGGAGCCCAATGTGGGACTCGATCCCAGGACCCTGAGATCATGACCTGAACCTAAAGGAGACGCTTAACCGACTGAGCCACCCAGGCAGCCCAGCTCCTCGTCACTGTTAGTAACACTGTCTCACAGGCCTGTGCACAGAGCCTGGTCAGTGCCCGCTGGTTACGAAGTCCCTTTTCCCCTTGCTCCCTCCCTCAGGGAGCTCACAGCCTGGTAGAAACGGGGGGCTTGGCTCCCTTCAAACATGTTTAAAGAACCCCTGGTGTGTGCAGTTTAAATATAGTATTTCATGGAGCAGAATCTCTAATGGAACAGATTTCTTCAATGCAAAGCCAAGGGGGACCTGGTAAACCGTATTTATAACACAAAGCCAAGGAGAATTGGGCCCTGGAAAGGGACTCGCCCAGGCCCGCTGTGGACCAGATGCTGGCCTCCCAGCACTCTTATGGGATCAGGTTTTTGCTCTCTGTTTTGCATGGGCCCGGCGCTTGCTCATGCGCCCAGCACGGGGCAGTGCGGGGACCTGGCTGCTTCCTGGTCCACACGGCTCCAAAGGCTGGCTGTCCCACATCGTGCAGACTTGTGCATTGCACGCCTCTAGGCTACTGCCCACTCCGAACCACTCCAAGCCAGGCCGCAGTTGGATGCCAGCGATATACCTTCCATACCCAGACCCACAGTCCTTTCGCGAACCACTCACCAGTGCTGATTTTCCTGCTCATACCAACCTTATCCCTATTCTCCAAACAGATACGAGAAAATGACCAGTGGGATGTACCTCGGGGAGATTGTGCGGCAGATCCTGATTGACCTGACCAAGCGGGGTTTCCTCTTCCGTGGGCAGATTTCGGAGCGTCTCCGGACCAGGGGCATCTTTGAAACCAAGTTCCTGTCCCAGATCGAAAGGTGATGTGGGATCAAGTTCACCTGCTCGGTGTGAGAGGCCCTGACTGAGATGTGCCGCTGTCAGACTGGGATCCAGCAGACTTAAATTTAAAAATAAAGACACGGAGGGCCTGGCTGGGCAAGGGGTTTCTTTCTAGAGCTGCTCTGTCTCTAGCTGCAGGAGGGACCGTAGCACACAGCCGCAGGGCCCGCCGCGTGCCTGGGCCTAGCGCTTCCCGAACTGTTACACGGGAGTTAGCTTAGGCTAAAAAGATGCTGTGTCCATAATATGAAAGAAAGCGTTTTTAAAAAATTACCCATATGCTCACGACTAACTAGAACTGTTTTGATTTTTGCATATTCCCTTTGAAGTTTTTCAATGTGTGTAAACATATTTTCATAATTGCAATCATACCACACATACCATTCTGTGTATTATTTACTTAGTGTCTGTGCACGGCAGTTTGCAGTTCTAATTCTGGTTTCTATTTTATTTTTTATTATGAAAGTTTTTAACGTATGTAAGAGTAGAGGGAGTGGTAAAATGAATCTAGTGTTTGCATCGCCACCTTCAACAATGATCAACTCACAGCCAAACTCGGCCCATTAATATACTCCTGCCCAAGCTGGATTAATTAATTAATATCCTGCCGGTGTTTCTATTTTCCAAATTGCCTAAAAATAATGGTTTTTTACAGTTCATTTGTTTGCGTCCATATCAAAACAAGGTCCATACGGTGCAGTTGGTCGATATGTCTTTTTAAAAATCTCTTTTTATACAGGGGCGCCTGGGTGGCTTAGTGGGTTAAGGCCTCTGCCTTTGGCTCGGGTCTGATCTCAGGGTCCTGGGATCAAGCCCCGCATCGGGCTCTCTGCTTGGTGGGGAGCCTGCTTCCCTCCCTTCTCTCTGCCTGCCTCTCTGCCTACTTGTGTTCTCTCTTTCTCTCTCTCAAATAAATAAATAAAATCTTTAAAAAAAAAATCTCTTTTAATGTATAGGTTTCTCCTCTTGTTTCCCCTTGGGATATATTTGAAGAAGAAACTGTCATTGTATCCTAGAAGTTTCCTGTGTTCTAGATTTTGCTGATTTCAACATTTAGCATTTTCCTCTCCCTTGTATTTCTTGCAAACTCACAGGAAGACCAAGATGCCTGATTAGATTCAGTACTGAAGTTTGGAGAAAAATATTGAATTTTCTGTCTGTCTGTCTTTTATGATGTTAGCAGTCATTGAGGCTCGTTGCCTAGATCTGTAATTGTAAAATGAAGGCAAGTTAATGCTAACCCTCCTGCATTTTCTAGCATTTTCTAGCTGGAATAAGAAACTTTTTCTTCTAGAAAAAGAAACTTCCCCATCTCAACTCTTTGGTGTAATTATCATTTTAAGTAGCTGCGTAATGTTACATTATATTGCTATACTGTAATTTACTAAACTTTCCCTTTAGTATAAGATGTCTAGCTTATAATTTATGGATTTCCGCAATTCTGAGCAACACCATAATTATTCTTTTTGTGTTATCATTTGCATCTCACAAATTATTTCCTTAGGAGTAGAAACATTTGGTTAAAAGAAGCATTTCCCTATGGACACACTTTTAAAAAGATAGTTCTGGTTTCCACCACCACCAGTGATGTACAAACGTGTGGGTTTCACTGCTTTTCCCAACAGCACTGATTCTTTTTTTTTTTTTTTAAAGATTTTATTTATTTATTTGACAGAGAGAGATCACAAGTAGGCAGAGAGGCAGGCAGAGAGAGAGGGGGGGAAGCAGGCTCCCCGCTGAGCAGAGAGTCCAATGCGGGGCTCGATCCCAGGACCCTGAGACCCTGACCTGAGCTGAAGGCAGAGGCCTTAACCCACTGGGCCACCCAGGTGCCCCAATAGCACTGATTCCTATCAGAGGTTTTGTATTTGGAATTTCTGTCAATTTGCATTCATTCAGTTAATTTTACTGGTCTTTATGGCCAGATGCCAGCAAGCCAAAAGTCACTTTGGGAGACGAGGAAAAGTCTTTAGAAGTGAAAACAATGTACTTAATGAGAGAAATCTGCCTGGCAGATCTTGTCGTCTAAGGAGAGGGAGGTAGAATCAATAGCAGCAGCAGCAGCCGCAATTTTGTGTTTTTGGAAATGTTGATCAGCAGATAACCAGCATCCTTTTTTTGTCTGGCTTCCCATTAGATTAAAAAAATGTAAGTTAAAAGTCATCACCTTTGATGACCAGAGGGATCCTCTTTTGCTGGATTGGGGGTGGGGGAGGGGGGGCAAATGGTTTCGTCTTCCTGTGCAAGAGATAAGCAGATGGACTGTCTCTGCCCACCAGCATCTGAATAGATCTCCTTCTTCTCTGATTTCTTTTTCTGCACAAAGACGAACATTCAAAAACAAAAACATACCAAGATCGTATGGCACATAGCATCTTATCATCTATTTTTTCACTTAATATGTCGCGAACATTTGCATTAAATATTCTCATGCAAGCTTGTCATTAGGATCTACAAAGGATTCTATAATCTGTCTATACCACCATTTACCTGTTGAATCCACTATATATCCAGACAGGTTATTCCTCAGTTTTCCTCTCTCGATAACATTCTTCTTCCCTATGTATTCCCTGAGACAATCAAGGATATCATTTTACATCGTTTAGCTTGGAAATCAGAGCTCTGTAAGTTCCCTGGGAGATAATCAGGGTCTAGGCTCGACCAGCCTGTTCCCACGGCAGGTGCTTATGTGTTTATGGTCCCACGTGCGGGTTCCTGTTCACTAAGGTGCTGATCTTACATTGTTTATTAATTTATTTACTTCCCCACTGAATGTACACAGCCCTATGCTGGTTACTGTTGAGAATACAGTCTTACCCTCAAAGGGCACGTGGTCTAGTTGGGAAGAGAAAACAGAAAATCAGAAAAAGTTAAGTAGCAGGGAAGTTGGTCTCCAGGTGAACAGGGCCTGAGTCTCGGGAGCCGGCATGGCCCGTGGGCGAGGTTAGCCTGGGTGTGAGAAGGCGTGTGCTGGAATCCCTGATCTCTACTCTCTGTGGGTGGGTCTCTGGCACCCTGACCCTCAGATTGCTCTTCGGAAAATGCACACCCGATGTGTTGGTTGCTGAATCTAATAAGAGCTTCTAGTGAGATAATAGGTTTGAACCTGCCTAACACAAGAGGGGCTCACACTGTATTTTTTGAAGATGGTGGGGCTTCCACGGGGGGCAGGTCTCAGGCTTCCTTGGGTCCCAGCTTCTGCAGCATTCTGCGCTAACTCAGCCATTGCCTGGATCATTTTTCCCTCCCTCTTCCTGGGGCATCAGGCGCTGGGGGGCTGTGAGCCACACCCAGCAGGGTCAAAGGCCCTGGGAAGCAGGTCCTGACCTCCCACTCTGCTTGCCCACAGCGATCGGCTGGCCCTCCTCCAGGTCAGGAGGATCCTGCAGCAGCTCGGCCTGGACAGCACATGCGAGGACAGCATCGTCGTGAAGGAGGTGTGCGGAGCCGTGTCCCGGCGGGCGGCCCAGCTCTACGGCGCGGGCCTGGCTGCCATTGTGGAGAAGAGGAGGGAAGACCAGGGCCTCGAGTACCTGAAGATCACCGTGGGAGTGGACGGCACCCTCTACAAGCTGCATCCGCAGTGAGTGCGCCCGAGAGGCTGGGATGGGAGGGCGCTGAGGCCCCGTGTGGACTCCGCTGCCTCTAACAGGCAAGGTGTGAGCCTGGAGGTCTCTCTCTCCTACTGGTTAGGATGTGGGAATGTTTGCCATCCTCTCTGGACCCTGCGCTCCTCAGGGGGATGACAATCTCCACCTCGTGGGGCTCAACAAATTCAAGTGACTAGTCCTAACGACTCCCACCTGACCTCACTCGGAAGCAACGAGAACTGAATATTTTGCACCACACAGAGCGTTTGTCAAGTATGAACGGGTTATAATTTTCTTAGCTTGGAGTCAGTGGACAGAAGGATTAATGTGAGTTTGAATCCCGGGTCCACCACTTAGAAGCTGGGAGACTGAGGGCCAGTTTCTTACCCTCTCTGAGCCTCAGTTCTTTTTTTTTTTTCCTCCCAAATATGTTTATTTTTTCAGTGTTACAAGATTAATGAGCCTCAGTTCTTAATCTGTAAAATGATGACAAAAATCTTATAGGTTGTCATGAGGACAAAGTTAAACAGTGTTTGTAGAGTGCATGGCACATCACAAAAGAGTCAATCATTAAAGCTGTTATTACTTTTTTGAAAGCCATTATTTTTTTTAATGTTTAGCATTTTGTTTTGGTAAAAAGAAAAAGTGTTAAGTTTATAAAAATTCCCAATCATACTGAACGAATATACGGATGTTGTACTCCTAGATCATTAGCTCTTCCTATGATGATGACTCATTATCCAAAGTAATGGACTGGTATCTTTTCTTGTTTTTCTCTTTAGGATCACTTATTATTTTTTTTTAAAGATTTTATTTATTTGTTTGAAAGAGAGGAGAGACACCACAAGTAGGCAGAGAGGCAGGCAGAGAAAGAGAAGGGGAAGCAGGCTCCCCGCTGAGCAGAGAGCCTGATGCGGGGCTCGATCCCAGGACCCTGAGACCATGACCTGAGCCGAAGGCAGAGGCTTTAACCCACTGAGCCACCCAGGCACCCCTAGGGTCACTTATTTATTACTATTATTATTATTATTTTTGCATTTGTCTCATTTGCTTTATTAATGGAAAAATGACAAAGGAAATTAATTTTAAAAAACCCAGAATTTTCTGATTTACTATGTTGTCTACTGTCAACTGTTAACTACTTCCCTAGAATCATATGGGCTTTTAAAATCTTAACTCGTAGCTTATTGATTAGAAAATGTCCCACGGCCAATCTAACCACCAAGGTCAATGTGCAGAAAGGCAGGGTTTGGGTGACTAACACTTCACACTGCTTTCCCTCTGTCGCCCACATCTCTACTCTAATGCTTACGGCTTATCTGTAGTTTAAAAAGAAAGGAAATGGACCATCTTCTCAAAAGAGAGTAGACCCTTCATGTTGAGATTTTAGGTATAAGAAAAGTGGAATTATAGAAATAAAAATGGATGTAGAAACAGAACTTCCTGTCCTCTCAAATGAGACCCCTGGATAAACATCTTTATTTAACTTGGTCCATGGTGCTTAGATTGCTTGTGAAGTGATATATATATTATGGAGTATGGCGGTAAAAGACTATCATTCTAGCAAAATTAGTTAAAGAATATTTTCATTACTCTGGTCCCACAAGAATCACTTATTTCTGATGTGGTACCAACAAGCCTCTCTCTTGAACCAAAACTTGACCAAGGGACAAAAACCATGTGATCATTTCTCTTTTTTTTCTTTTTTAAATTTTTATTTATTTGTTTGTTTGTTTACTTGTTTATTTGAGAGAGAGAGCAGGGGGAGAAGCCAAAGGGGAGGGAGAGGGGCAAGCAGACTCCGCTGAATGCAGAGCCTGATGCAAGGATCAATCTCATGACCCTGAGGCCAGGACCAGAGCTGAAATCAAGAGTCAGATGCGGTGCCCTCTAATAATTGTCTTTGTTATTACACTTTGTATGTATAGTCTGTATGTAAAACACCGCTAATAGCCTCTGGCTTTAGTAGTTGCTCAATAAAAGGTACAAGTAACGCAGCTCTTCAGCAAGCACTAGAGGAGCCTGGGGAAGTGAGCTGGAAGGAGCACACTGGTTTGGAGTCATTCATAAATATGTCGATCACGTGTGTAAGTGCTGATGATGTTTTTCTCTCTCTCTCTCTCTCATAGCTTCTCTCGGATATTGCAGGAGACTGTGAAGGAACTAGCTCCTCAATGTGACGTGACGCTCATGCTGTCCGAGGACGGGAGTGGAAAGGGGGCTGCTCTCATTACTGCTGTGGCCAAGAGGTTGCAGCAGGCCCAGAAGGAGAACTAGGAACTCCCTCGGGCGCCTCGGCCACTGGCCAGCCTCTCCTCCGGCAGATGAGCTGGTCGGGGACCAACAGGCCCACTTCCAGCTGACTTCACATTCTGGATGGCCGAGAGAGAACCCCGGGTTCTCGGGTACTCCTGGCACTGTGTTACATGGTGCTGTTTTCAGGGGCATTCAGTGACACTTCCGATTGGCATGTTGGGGCCCCAAATGGGCCAACTTGTAAACTCAAAGCATTTGGGCCCGAGATATCCCCCTTCTAGCAAACTTTTCAGTTGAGGCCTGAGCTGTTAGTTCTCTGTGGCTTTGGGTCCTGTGGCTGAGGGACTTAGAAGCATGTCCACAATCTGCCCCCATGGCCTGGCTGGCTGAGCTCCTCACTGAGATGCTGCAGCCATTGCTTGGAGTAGGTTGGGTCCTGACTCATGGATGCACATTTGAGGAGGATAGGGATTCACGTAATAAACTGGAGATCTAATCTAACTTGTCCTTAACTCGTCATGCGACTTAGAATATGGAAGGAGAGCAAAGACTTCGGAGTATCAGCCCCAGGATGAAGAAGGGTTGGTTGCCAGGCAGCCCCGCAGGAATCCTTTCGTGCTTAAAGTGAGTTATATGAGCATCTGTAGGATTTTGTTTCTCATTGTTGCGTGTGTGATGGGGAGAGGTGCCGTTTGGGGCACCTGTTTTCATTTTACATGTGGTTTGTGTTGCTACTCTGGGTAGTTGTTTTCAAGACTTTTAGGGATATGAAATCCAGTAAATGAATAAAAAATATTTGATTTCCTAAGAATCTTTGCATGAGGTATCCATATTTCACTGGGGAGGCTCGCTCGCTAACTTCATGCCCTGCTCATGGAATAAGGGACACTGACATTTCTGAGGGGATTTCTCTTGCCCACACTTCTTCCCACCAGGGGGAAGTATGTGGAATAGCTTCTATAATACCTTTAACAATTTATCCAAATCTCACTTGAACTAATACTTCTCATGACTGGGCATTTACCACGTGATCCTACGGCCCTTGCTTTTGAACAGCTAAACTTGACGCGAGGTCCTTTGGACTTCCAAGCTGACTTCTACCTCGCTGGAACTCAACCCTCCCCACCTGCCCCATTAGCCTGGATTCTCCCCTCCAGAGCTAAGTGGAGCTGGCCTGTCCCTGACCATTTCCCTGCTGGATGTCTTTGCTTTTTCTTGATTCCCCCATCCCCCATTACTCCAAACCTGTGACTTCCCACCTCATCACCAAATTACCTGTATGTGTCTCTCATCTGGCCTAGTAGATTAAAAGCTTCTTGTTAAATACATTTTTGTATTGCTCCAGGGAACCCAAGACGATGCTGTTCTTAGTAAACACTTACTAGACGGAGACCTGATCGAAAAATGAATGATCGAAAAATTTCCAAGAAATTTTCTTTGGAAACAGTAGAGGTCATTATCATGGGCTGCAGACCGAAGAGAATAATATCCCAGGTCATCCAGGTTGATTTTATTTTGATTTATGTACTTAATTCCTGGTGATAATCGTCACCATTTGTTGAAGCAGAATGTTCGGACAGATAGAATGGAGGAGGCTGAAGGAGGGTAAGAGGGCGGCCAGCTGGGGCTGGGCACAGATAAGGGAGCTGAGGTTCCCTAGGAACTATTGGTTCATACATTCAGTAAACGTGTAGAGACTGCTGTGGGTGGGGCCCAGAGGTACCAAAATAAATTTTTTTGGTTTGTATTTTAAGGTTATACCTCTCTGGGGGATGTTGTATGGACTTATTGAAATTATCTTTTTGTATTTTGAAGTTATACTTCTTTCAGGAAATGTTCCACCTTATCAGATTTTGTCTTCATCAAACCGGAACCTTGTAGTCCTTGTTATCTCTCCCCGGTTCTCCAATTCCTTGGTAAGACGCACCCAGCCCCCAGTCCCTCTTCCTCCTGCCTCTGCTGGGAGTCTTTGCCTTTGCCCTCCCGCTGGGACGGGTGATCTGGCCCGGAGCGGCAGGTGCTCAGGCCACCACATTGTCCCACGGCTGGTCCCTTAATCTGTGTTTGGCAGGTTTGAGGAGCTCACCGAGGTCTGGGCTATTACCAGGAAAAGAACCCCCCTGGTATCTAGGCAACCTTGCACATTCTGACTAATTGATGGCATCACAGGATGTTTGAATCAGAACGGAACTACAGAGAGGGCACACAACCATCTTGCCGTCTTTGGACAGGCCAGCCCCTAAAACACCAGGGGCAATGGAAGGCTAACTTCTCCCTAAAGTTTACTAGGCAAGACCAGCAGCCACACCAACAAGGTAAAGCACCCTCATGTGGACCCAACTTTTTCTCTTAGGAAGAGCCTCTTAGTCTACATTTCTACCCTGTGGTTAGTTTCTCCCAGTAACCTTTTGGATAAAAAGAGCTGATAGATTTAAGAACTAGATTTTCCCCATGATTCTGACTCTCTAGAAGAAGGGACCTCATTCCCATTTGTCTTCGGAAATCTTGGGTACGCTTCTTCCCATTAGCTGGAATGGGGGCTCTGTGAGAGTAAGGACTTGGATCTCATCTTTCCTCTTTTCCCCAGAACTTACTACAGTGATTGGCATTGAGTAGCCATTAGATAATTCTCTACATGGGTGAATGAATGGATGCTCAAACAAGTGTGCGGCTGAATTTTTGCTCTCCCTTGAATCTCTTCATTCTTTAGCCTCTCCCAATGGGACCTGTGCCTTATACACATGAGATACTCTATAAATGATCATTCAGTGAATGCCAAGCCCTGTTCTAGGCACTGAGGACCCAAAGGAATAGAAGATAGCACTCCTGCTTTATTAGAATTCACATGCTAGCAATGAAGGAAAGATGTATAAATACCTGCAATACAATATGGTAAACAGGAACAAGAGAAGAACACTATTCCTTAACGATGTGCTGTGTCCTTTAGATCAGGAACTCTCAACCTGTGTGGGAGTGTGTGTGTGTTGGGGGGGCACACGCACCAGAAACCCCTTTGGCAATTGTGTAGAACCTACAGATCCTTTCTCATAATGCTTCTTTCTTTAAAAAAAAGATTTACTTATTTATTAGAGAGTGAGAGAAAGAGAGAGAGAGAGAGAGCAAGGGAAAGGGAGAGAGTTTTTTAAATAAAGATTTTATTATTCATTTGAGAGAGACAGCATAAGTAGGGAGAGAGGTGGAGAGAGAAGCAGACTCCCCACTGAGCTAGGAGCCCAACTTGGTGCTTGACCCCAGGACCCTGGGATCATGACCCGAGCTGAAGGCAGATGCTTAACCAACTGAGCCACCCAGGCACCCCTGGGGGAGTGAAAGAGTCTTAAGCAGACTCCATACTGAGCATGGAACCTGATGTGGGGCTTGATCTCACGACCCAGAGATCACAACCTGAGCCAAAACTGAGAGGTGGCTGCCCAACGAACTTTACCCAGTTCGAACAGGAGCCCCTGTAATGGTTCTAAATGCCTAAAATACATGGGAGTACAAGGGAAGCCGGGGGTATTGAATTACAATTATTAGGTTAAAGTGGTGATTAAAGTAACATACGTGCTTATTTTTTATTGCATTGTAATGAGATTCAGCAGGAACCTGATAACAACCAGAATTCTGAAATCCTGATGAGGGTAAAGAGTATTTTAAGACATTTGTAACAACAGCACAGATCGGAAAATGTCCATGGTTTCTCCCAGAGACAAAGTCCCAGGTGCTGCAACCAGTTCCGTGGTTTGTTACCTGCATCCAAAATGGAACGGGGATGCTGGATTTAATAAGTCCCCAAGAAGCTCAGGAACTCCCCACTTTGGGGGTCTGTCCCTTGGGGGCCTAGGTTGATAATCCCCGATTGAAATGTCCTACTAGACCTGGCACTTAATCAGGGAGAGCATTTTAGATGGCAGAGAGGCAGTGTGGTTTGGACTCAGAAGAATCAGGCATGTTATTCAACCTTTCCGAGCTGCAATTTCCTCCCATAAGAATGGAGGCTAAGAGAGCAACGTAACGAGGTTATGCCAACTACACAAACTAAATATGTGGACTTGATGATCAGCTGTGAGCCACTTGTTCACGTGTGAAGTAGTTATGTTATGGTTGTTGCTATTGTTACGGGGCCTGTCTTATTGGTATGATCACCTTGAACATCAACCTAAAGGTCCTTCCGAGCTGATTGCCCAGGCACATGGAGGGGTAAAAAAAGTGGCCATTGGGAGAAATGCATTTCTCACAACCCCTTCCCTCCACCTCCACTGTCTTGATATATTCCCTCTCGTACTGTTCCACAATTGAAACTCCTCGTGAACCATATTTTGTTAGAGGAACGATGGGACTTGGGCCAAGTCAGGGGCGATAGGGGGATCTGGTAGCTCATATTTGGGGTGAACTGAGAGGGCCAAGTAGAGTAGGAGAGTTGGATTCCTTCCTGGTCCAGCCAAGGAAAGAATGATGCTGGTGAGAAAATGAAGCTAAAAATCTTCCCTTTTTTTTTTTTTTTTTAAATATTAGAATTAGAGAGAATTTCTAATAAATTAGAAAGAGAGATAGCAAGAAAGATTGGTTATTGATAACATAGGGAATCAGAATGCTTTGGGAGATTGACCTAAAAAGCAGCGATGCATTGACGGCACAGGGCAACTTCGGCTCGGGGGGCGGGGTGGGCATTTACATCACTGTCTATAGTGGCCCAGTTCCTGCCGACTTACCTCTGTGACAGCCAGCATGGTCTAGAGCGGTGTTTCACAAAGTCAGCCAGTCTGGGGTCATTCTTTCCTCTAACACCCCAATAAAATGGGTCAGTTCTCTATCCCACACACTGCAGGGAGGCAGACAGGCCTCCCTGTCTCCTGCACTCATATTTCAACATTCCCAAATGGAATGCTTCCATCTTCCAATTACTCCTCTTATTCCTGCCTCCATTTTGCTTCCACTCATCTTAGTTGATGTCACAATTCCCGCAGAGCTCCTCTCTCTCTCTCTCTCTCTCTCTCTTCCCCTCTCTCTTTTGTCTGATGTACAGAACTGGCCCTTCTCTTGGATTCCACAAACACCGTTAACTCAAGGCCAGTGTATGGAACAGACCAAGCTAGGGGCTTGGGGATTGTGGAATGGTGTTTCCTATCCTTCACAGAATAGGAAACAACTTAAATATGAGTATTAGATATCAAACATCTATGACTGTCTCCACCCCAGAGGAATTTTTCACTGGCTGTCATTCTCCATGGGCTCTGCTGGTTACATGGATTATGGATTCTCCTCAATTCCTCTGCAGGCTTCTTTCCCGTATCCTTCTCTTCTCAGAATTCTGGACTCCTTCCATAAAATGAAAAATTCTTATGCTTTTGTTTCATAGAACTAATGACTCTTCTGTAGTATCGACCCAACCCTTCACCAGCCCAAGGGACCTCCGCTTTCCCAGCCGAAATGTCCCCATTGAGGTATTTGAATAAAAAGAGGGATTTTCTCTCTAAAAGGAATTATTCTGTTTTCTTACAGTCAAGCTATAGTAACTTTTTTCCTTGACATCCAGCAAACTGTCTGTATTTTGAAGCAATGACATCATTACCACAATCAAGGTAATAAACATATATGGGACATCTGGGTGGCTCAGTCGGTTAAGCCTTCGGCTCAGGTCATGATCCCAGGATCCTGGGATCAAGTCCCACATCGGGCTCCCTGCTCAGTGGGGAGTCTGCTTCCCCCTCTGCCTCTGACTCTCTCCCCTGCTCATGTGCGCTCGCTCTCTCTCAAATGAGTAAATAAAATCTTAAAAAAAAAATAAACCTATCTATCACCACCAAAAGTCTCCTTGTGACCCTTTGTAAAACTTCCTTTCTGCCCAGCTGCTCTTTCCTTTTACTCAGTTAACTACTGAGTGGCTTTTTTTCCCCTGCATAATTTAGTTTGCATTTTTTAGAATTTTATATAAGTGGAAGCATTTGGTTGGTATACTTTTTAAATCTGGCTTTCTTCACTCGGTATACTTATTTTGAGACTCATTCATGTGGATGCAATTTCATTCCTTTGATTGCTTACTATTCCATTGTATGGATATACCACAGTTTCTTTATCCATTCATCTATTCATGGATTTTTGGGTTGGTTCCAGTTTTGGGTTATTACAAATAAGACAGCTATGATCATTATATATAAGTCTTTGTGTGGACCTATACTTTCATTTCTCTTGGGTATAAAACCGTTTAAAAAAGTTAGCATTTTGGGGCACCTGGGTGGCTCAGTTGTTAAGCATCTGCCTTCAGCTCAGGTCATGATCCCAGAGTCCTGGGATCGAGCCCCACATCGAGCTCCACATCAGGCTTCCCCCGCTACCACTCCCTCTGCTTGTGTTCCCTCTCTTGCTATGTTTCTCTCTGTCAAATAAATAAAATCTTTAAAAAAAAAAATTAGCATTTTTTTTTTGTTTCTTAACCAATCTTTCTTTATCCTCAAGGTCAGAAGGATTTCCAACAGTATTGTCTTCTAAAAACATTTAAAGTTTTGGTTTTGAGGGCACCTGGGTGACTTAGTGAGTTAAGCACCTGCCTTTAGCTCAGGTCATAATCTCAGGGGTCCTGGGATCGAGCTCTGTAGTGTCAGGCTCCCCTGCTTGTGTTCTGTTTCTGTCTCTCTCGTAAGTAAGTAAGTAAGTAAGTAAATAAATAAATAAATAAAGTCTTTCCCAAAAAATAAAGTTTTACTTTTGAGGGGTGCCTGGATGTCTCATTTGCTGGAGCATGTGACTCTTGATCTCAGGGTTATGGGTTTGAACTCCATGTTGGGTGTAGATATTACTTAAAAAATATATAATGATTAAGTTTTGCTTTTGACATTTGTTCTTAATCCAGGTGAAGATGATTTTTACATATGGGTAATTTACAAACCAATTTTATTTTCCCCCCTTTAGGTAACTAGTTTTACAAGCTCTATTTCTTAAATCAGCTGCTCTTTTATCACTGACAACATGACAGCTTATTAAATTCCACGAAAACCAAAATTCAAAAAAGCCTCATGGTAACTGTATTGATCTTGCATTGCCTCTGTAGATCAACTTTGGGAGAATGATCTTTTTTTTTTTTTTAAGATTTTATTTATTTATTTGACAGAGAGAGACACAGAGAGAGAAGGGAACACAAGCAGGGGGAGTGGGAGAGGGAGAAGCAGGCTTCCCGCTGAGCAGGGAGCCCGATGCGGGGCTCGATCCAGGACCTTGAGATCATGACCTGAGTCGAAGACAGAGGCTTTAATCCACTGAGCCACCTAGGCATTCCTGATTTAGGTTTTTCCTAATGTTCTCCAAAAAGCTTTGTAATTTCCTACATAGGTTTTACACTTTTTTATTCTTAGGTTTATTCTTAAGTAGTTTATAGTTTTGTGGTACAGTTTTGTGATTAAAAATTCAGTCCTGAAAGAAAAAATTTAGTTCCTAATTGTCTGGTTGCTAATGCAAAGAAATGCAATCGACTTTTATTATTAATCTTATATCCAATTACCTTACTAGACTTTTCTATTCCTTGTAGTAACCTTGTTAGTTTGAAAAAATATGAAATCTATGGAAAATGGACAAGAATGTTACAATGAACTCCCATATCCTTTACCGAATTTCATTGGTAGATAATATTTGCCAGATTTGTTTCATCTCCCTCTCTGTGTAGATACATATGTAATGTAATAGGGATGACTTACTACTCCTATTCTAGTTTTGCAAAATCACTCAAGAGTGAATTACAAAGATCGTGACCCTTCACTTCTAAATAATTCATCATGTATCTATTGAGAACAAGGACAATCTCTTACACAACCACAGTAAAATGATCAAATTTGGGGATTTCCTCTTATTTTTGATTTTTTAGATTAGTTTGGATTTTATGTATAGACCGTCATATAATCCACCAATATCATCGGTTTAATGTTTTTCTTTATATTTCTACACTTTTAATTTTGTTTCTTGTCTATATCACCTAAATCTTACAGTAGCATGTTGACGTGAAATGGCAGTGGTGAGGATATTTGTCTTATTCCTGATTTTGAGGGGTATATAACTACACATTTCTTCATTTAGAATGATTTTTTTTCATATGCATGGTTAGCGTTTTATTTTTGAAGACTGGGTCTGAAACATCGCACCAACACAAGCTGTACAGTAAAGTTTAAAATAGTTGTATAGGGATCTGTTATAGCATATGTAATGACTGTTCACTTGACGAAATCCCGATCACAGAGCTTATGATACACCTAGTTGGCAGCAGCCCCTGGGCTTTCCAGACACTCGGCATTTTTCTCTTATCTGCACAGACTTCTCATCAGCTGCCTGCTGCTTTGTGATCTCAGAGTCCCTCTGAGTTCCTCAGAGTCCCTCTGCTTTGAGATCTGCTGTGTGATCTCAAGAGTCCCTCTGCTTTCTCTTAGAGGTAGAAAAGGTACACGCCTTTCTTTTTCCCTTGCTAATTTCCTGGGATCTCTTCTTGTTTTCCTGAGGGCAAGTCCTTGTTGATTTCCACAACCCCTGCCAGCAGCCGGACTGAGGTGGAAACAGAGTGACTAGGAAAAGCGGGGCCAGGAGGTGGGGGAGTAGGGGGGTAGGGGAGTGAGGGAGAGTGGGGGGTGGGGATGTCCCTTTCACACTCAGCAGCAACCCCCACCTGCAGATCTTGAAGCCTGAGCCCATGCAGGCCCTCCACGAGGCAATGCCTCTGCTCCATCCTCTTAGAATGATTCTTAGGTGTTTTAAGAGTACCTCTTATCAGCTTAAATAGGTTCTCTTTTAGTCAGAGTTTGCTGAGACTTTTTGTTCTCTCACAAACAGGTATTGAATTTTATCAAATTATTTTACTACACTATTGACGTAGTATAAATTCCTTTTCTCATTTGCTTACAAAACTGAGTGACATCTATTTAATAATATTAAAGCATCGTTGCAATGCTGGGTAAACCCATCTTGGTCATGGTGTATTATCATTTTTATGACTGTTGGATTTGATTTGTTGATATTTTATTTAGAATTTCTCCATCTATATTTATGAGTGAAATAAGCCTCTCATTTTTGTTTTTCATACTGTCATTGTTTTTGTATGGGTATACTAGCCTCATAGGGTGAATTTTTATTCTCTGAAAGAGTTCATTAAAAGTTCTGTAGGATCCACTTCAAAAGCCATCTGGGACTTGTATTTTCTTTGGGTTAAGATTCTAACTACCGCTTCAATTTTTTTGAATCATCAGACTACCCGGGCTTTCCATTTTTTCTTCAGTAAGGTTGATTAGGTTATATTTTCCCAAGAATTTATATACATTGTCATATTTTTCAAATATAATGACAATTTTTTTTATTTAGATATAATTCAAACAACATAAAATTTACCTTTTTAAAAAAGTACAATTCAGTATTCTTTTTTTTTTTTAAAGATTTTATTTATTTATTTGACAGAGAGGAGAGAGATCACAAGTAGGCAGAGAGAGGTGGGGAGGAAGCAGGCTCCCCACTGAGCAGAGAGCCCGATGCGGGGCTCGATCCAGAATCCTGAGATCATGACCTGAGCTGAAGGCAGAGGCTTTAACCCACTGAGCCACCCAGGCCCCTACAATTCAATGTTCTTTAAAGTATCAACAAGTTATGCAACCACCACTACCCTCTAATCCCAGAGTGTTTTCAGTGCCCCTAAAAGGAACTCCATACCCATTAGTAGCCATGCTCTCTTCCTCCTGAGCACCAGCCCAGGCAAACACGAACCAGCTTTCTCTTGGATGCACCTGTTCTGAACATTACATGCAATGGAATCACACCATATGTCCCCTTGTGTCTGACGTCTCTCACTTAATGTTTTCAACTTCCGTTAAACACCAAATGATATTCCATTGTATGGATACACTGCATTTTGTTTATTCATTTATAAGTTTATGGATCCACATTTGGTTTTTATGAGTAACACTGCTGTGAACATTTGCGAATAAGTTTTTGTGTGAACATATGATTTTAATTCTCTTGAATATACATCTAGTAATAGGATTGCCGGGCCATATGGTAATTCTATGTTTTAACTTTTTGAGGAACTGCAAACTGTTTCCCAAAGTGGTTGCATCATTGATATTCCCATTACAGCAGTGTGTGTGTGTGTGTGTGTGTGTGTGTGTGTGATGGAGCATTTTTACCACCACATCCTCAACACTTGTTATTGGCAGTCTTAATTACAGCCTAGTAATTGTTAGGAAGTAGTGTCTCCCTAGGTGTAGATTTGCATTTCCCTAGTGACTATTGACATTGAGCGTCTTTTTTATGCTTATAGGTCATTTGTATATCCTCTTTGGAGATATGACTGCTAAAATCCTTAGCCCATATTAAAATTTGGCTATTTCTTTTTTAATTGTTGAATTTTAAGTGTTCTTTATATATTCTGGATACTAGACGCTTCTCAGAAGTATGACTTACAAATAATTTCTCCCATTTTGGTGGCTTATCTTTTCACTTTCTTGATAAATATCCTTTGAAGCATACAAGTGATACTTTTGATGAAGTCCAATTTATTTTTTGTTTGTTTGTGCTATTGGTCTTCTATTTAGAAAACTTTTGCCCGACACAAGGTCAAGATTTACCCCTATGTTTTCTTCTCTGTGTTTTATAGTTTTAGTTTTTACATTTAGGTCTTTTACACATTTTGAGTTAATTTTTGTATGGTGTGGGGAAAGGTCCAACATCATTCTTTTGCATTTGGCTATCCATTGTCGAATCCCAGCACCATTTGTTGAAAAGACTGTTCTTTCTCTTTCCAGAAAAGACTGGATTCCTGGCACTCTCATCAATAATCAATTGATCATAAATGTATGGGTCTACTTCTGGACTCTCAATTCTATTCTGTTGATGTATATGTTTATCATGTGGCATGAAGTTTTAACTAATGTTCTCTCATTATTTAAAAAAATATCTAGTATATCTCTAGTTATGTCTCTGTTTTCATTCATTACATTATTCTAAGCCTTTTCTCTTTTTGTTTGTCAATTTTGCCAGAGACTTTTGTTTTTGTTTTTAAATTTTTAAATTTATTTTTTTTAATTAACATATAATGTATTATTTGCCCCAGGGCACAAGTCTGTGAACCGTCAGGCTTACACATTTCACAGCACTTACCATAGCACATACCGGCCCCAATGTCCATAACCCAGCCACCTTATCCCTACCCCCCCCCCACCTCCCAGCCACCCTTAGTTCGTTTTGTGAGTCTAGGAGTCTCTTATTTGCCAGAGACTTTTTTGTTGTTGTTTATTTATGTCTACTTTGTTTGATACTAAGATATTTGCATCTAATGGTTAATGTTCGCATGTTATATTATTTTCTGTCCTTTTATTTTCAACAATGTGTACCCTTATATTTAAATGTGTCTTTTGTAAACAGCATTTCTTTTCTTTTCTTTTCTTTTTTTTTAAGATTTTATTTATTTATTTGACAGAGAGGAAAGAGATCACAAGTAGGCAGAGAGGCAGGCAGAGAGAGAGGGGGAAGCAGGCTCCCTGCTGAGCAGAGAGCCCGATGCAGGGCTCGATCCCAGGACCCTGAGATCATGACCGGAGCTGAAGGCAGAGATTTTAACCCACTGAGCCACCCAGGTGCCCCTGTAAACAGCATTTAGATAGATCTTATTTTGTCTTGTTTTTATGCTATCTGGTAATTTCTGTTTTCTAAATGGAGTGTTTATTCTATTTACATTTTGTGTAACTACTGTTATGGGTAGGTTTAATCCTATCCCCTGATTGCTTTGTTTTTTATTTGTCCTATTTGTTGTTTCTTTATTTCTGTTTCCCTGACTTCTTTTGAATTAATCAAAGTAGTTTATTATTCCATCTTATTTCATCTACTGGCTTTTAAATCATACTGATTGCTAAATGCTTTTACTTTCTTTTGAGATAAACTCTGCACCCAATGAAACGAATAAACTAAAATTTTCCATGTGGAGAGTTTCAACAAATGCATACCCTGATACAACTTAAATAGACAATATTATCTTCACCCTGGAAAATTCTACATTGTTCGAGGTGATACTCTTGGGGTTTACGATGTAGATTTTAATGTATCACAGCCTACACTGACTTAGTGTTTTACCATTTCATGGATAGTGTAAGAACCTTATTGTATAAATCTATTTACCTTCCTCCTGCCCTTTATGCTATTGTTAACATATAGTTTACATAAATATTTGTTTTAATACCTACAGTAATACTACAGTTATTGTTGTTTTAAACAGTTGATAGCCTTTTTATATTAAAAAATTATAATAATAAATATAATATATAATAACATAATAATAATAAAATAAAAATAATATATAAAAATAATAAAAAATAATATATAATAATAAATATATTAATCCACTTGGCTACTTTTTCTTTCATTGTATAATTCCATGATTCCTTCTGAGATTCTCCTTCAACTTGGAAAACTTCAGGTTAGCATTTCTTGTAATACGGTATACCATTGGAAGTAAATTCAACATTTATTTGTCTGAAATGTCTGGGGTTTTATTTGTTTGTTTTGCCTCATTTTGGAAGGATATAGATTTCTAGTTTGGCAGGTTCTTTTCTTCCAATATATTAAGGATGTTATTTCATATTTTTCTGGCTTCCATAGTTTTTTGTGTGAGCATGTGCAAGGGCACACACATGCACGCGCGCGGGCACACATGCACACGAGTGGGGTGGAGCAGAGGGAGAGAGAGGGAACCTCAAGCAGGCTCCACACTCATGTCAGAGCCTGACATGGGGCTCAACCCAGCAACCCTGAGCCAAAATCAAGAGTCAGGCGCTTAATGGACTGAGCCACCGGGGTGTCCTTAGCTTCCAGTTTCTGTTGAGAAGTTAATCACCATTCTTATTGTTCTCCTGCAAGTAATGTGGCTTTTGATTGTGGACGTTTTTAAGGGTTTCCTTTTATCCTTAGTCTTCAGCAGTTGAACTACAATGTGGGTGGGTGTGGCTTTCTTTTAGTTTGTTCTGTTTGAGATTTGCTGAGAGCCTCTTTAATCTGTGGTTTCAGGTCTTTGTTGGATTTTGAAAATTCTTGGCTTGTGACTCAGTATTTCTCCTCTCTCCTCCCAGGACTCCAATATACCTGTGCTCGATTATTTTTATCCTGTCTCACACATCTTTCATGTTCTATTCTGTTTTCATTAACTTTTCTCCCTCTGTGCTTCAGTTTGTATAATTTTCACTAACCAATCTTTAAGTCCACTGATTTTTTTCTGTTGTATCCAATCTGCCATAAGCCTAGCCAATGAATTCTTTCTCTTTCTCTTTTTTTTTTTTAAACAAAATACTGCATGAGAAATGCTTAGCAGAGAACATGACTAGGGAGTGCCCACAATAAATGATTATCACTGGGGCACCTGGTGGCTGAGTCATTAAGTGTTTGCCTTCAGCTCAGGTCATGATTCCGGGTCCTGGGATCAAGCTCCACACTGGGCTTCCTGTTCAGGGGGGAGTCTGCTTCTCCGTCTCCGTCCGCTGCTCCCCCTGCTTGTGCGCTTGCTCTCTCTCTCTCAAATAAATAAATAAAACCTTTTAAAAAATGATTGTCATCAGCATTAGATTAATAGAAAATGGTTTTTGCTGTGTTTTATATTGATATCCAGTTTTACTGGGTAATGGTAATAGAATGTCTTACAGAGTAGGATGAAATAAAACAAGTAGTATTTAAAATTTTTTATTGAGATATAATTGACATATAACATTATATTAGTTTTAGGTATAAAACATAATGATCTGATTGGGCACCTGGGTGGCTCAATTTCTTAAGCGTCCAACTCTTGATTTCAGCTCAGTCATGACCTCAGGGTTGTGAGATTGAGCCCCACATAAGGCTCCACACTCAGGGATGAGTCTACTGGAGATTCTCTCCCTCCTTCTCCCTCTGCCCCTCCCCATCCCACTCTCTCTCTCTAAAAATAATAAATAAATAAATCTTTAAAAAATATAATGTCCTGATATATATATGTGTGGATACACACACATATATATATACATATACATATATATATACATACACACACACACACACACACACACAGATTGCCACAGTAAGTTTAAAGTTTAGTTAAAATCCATCACCACACATAGTTAACAAATTTTTTTCTTATGATGAGGACTTTTAAAGTGTACTCTCCTAACAACTTTCAAATATACAATCCAGTATCTGTTAACTATAGTCACCACATTGTATATTACATCCCAGCACTTATTTATCTTAGGACTGGACGTTTGTACCTGTTGACCACCTTCACTCATTTTGCCTACCCTCCTCCACCCCTTACCCCTAGCAACCACTTATCTGTTCTCCGCATCTATGAGTTCAGGTTTTTTAGATTCCACATACAATTAAGATCATATAGCATTTGTTTTTCTCTGTGTGATTTCCTTAGCTTAACATAATATCCTCAATATCCATCCATGTTGTTGCAAATGGCAGGATTTCCTTTTTAAGGCTGAATAATATTCCATTGTATATGAATACCACATTTTCTTTATCAATTCATTCATTGATAGACACAGGTTGTTTTTATATCTTGGCTATTGTAAATAATCCAGCAATGGACACGGGAATACAGATATCTCTTTGAGATAGTAATTCCATTTCCTTTGAGTTAATACCCAGAAATAGAATTGCTGGGTCATATGGTAGTTTTATTTTTATTTTATTTTATTTTTTCCCCAAATAATTTTATTTTATTTTTTCAGTGTTACAAGATTCATTGTTCATGTACCACACCCATTAGTTTTAGTTTTAATTTTTTGTGGAATCTCCATCCTGTTTTCTGCAGGATCTAAACCAATTTATATTCCCACCAACAGTGCATGAGGGTTCCATTTTCTTCATATCGTCTCTGACACTTATTTCTTGTCTTTTTGATAATGACCAGTCTAATAGGTATGACATGATATCTCACTGTAGTTTTGATTTGCATTTCCCTGATAGTGATGTCGAGCACATTTTCATGTACCTGTTGGCCATTTGTATATCTTCTCTGGAAAAATGTCTATTTGGATACTTGTCCATTTTTTAACTAGATTTTTTTTTTTCCTGTAGAGTTATATATGTTTTTTAAATATTTTGGATGTTAACGGGGTACCTGAATGGTTCAGTCGGTTGGGCTCCCAACTCTTGGTTTCAGCTTAGCTTATGATCCTAGGGTCATGGGATGGAGCCCACGAGGAGCCTGTGTTGGGCTTCATACTCAGCAGGGAATCTGCTTAGCTCCCTCTCCTTCTGCCCCTCCCCAGGCTCATGTGCACTCTCTTCCTCTCTCTTTCTAAAATAAATAAATAAATAAATAAATCTTTATAAAAAATATTTTGGATACTAGGGCCCTATCAGATATATGATTTAAAAATATATTCTTTCTTCTTTAGGTTGCCTTTTCATTTTATTGGTGGTTTCCTTCCTTTGCTGTATAGAGCATTTTAGTTTGATACAGTGATAATGTCAAAGAACTTACCCTTTGTTTTCTTCTAGGAGTTTTATGGTTTCAGGCCTCAGGTTCATGTCTTTATTAATCCTTTTGGAGTTCATTTTTGTGTATGGCATAAGATAGTGCTCCACTTTCATTTTTTTGTACATGGCTGTACAGTTTTCCCAACATAATTTATTAAAGGTACTATCCTTTTCCCATTGTATAGTCTTGGTTCCTTTGTTAAAAATTAATTGACCATAAATGTTTATTAGTCCGTGCAGATTTTATATTTTTTCATGGTTTAGTCTTAATAGTTTTGTTTTCTAGGGATTTATATCTTCTAAATTTTCTAATTTGTTGGCATATAAATGTTTGTATTAGTATATTATCAACTTCTGTATTTCTTTGGAATCTATTGTAACATCTCCTCTTTCATTCATGATTTTTATTTATTTGAGTCCTTACATTTTTTTCTTGGAAAAATCTAGCTAAAGTTTTGTTTGGTTTATCTTAAAAAGAAAAAAAAAAACCAGCTTTTAGTTTCATTGATCCTTTCTATTGTCTCTTAATGTCTTTATTTCACTTATCTCCACTCTGATTTTGTTATTTTCTTCATTCTACTAACTTTGGACTCTTTTGAAATAAATTTACACTGATTTAGGTGTAAAGTTAGATTGTTTATTTGAGCTCTTTCTTGTTTCTAAATGTAGGTGTTTATCATTATACACGTCCCTCTTAGAATTGCCTTTGCAGCATCCCATTAGTTTTGATACATTCTATCTCTATTTTATTTTGTCTCAAGATTTTTTTTTTTACTTCACTTTTGGTTTCTTTTTTGAAATATCATTTAGTAGCATGTTGTTTATGCTCCATGTATTTGTGAATTTTCCAGTTTTCTTCTTGTAATTGATTTGTAGTTTTATACTATTGTGGTCAGAAAAGTTGCTTGATATGATTTCAGGTCTTCTTAAATTTATTAAGACTTGTTTTGTGGCCTAACTTATGATCTGTCTTGGAGAATGTTCCATGTGCACCAGAAAAGAATATGTATTCTGTATTACTTTTGGTTGGAATGTTCTCTATATGACTGTTAAGTCATTCTCTTTCATTCTTTTTTTTCTTTTTTGCTCCTCTGATCAGATACATTCCACTGCCCTGTCTTTCAGTTTGCTGATCCTTTCTTCTGTTTCATCTAATTTGATGTTGGGCCCTTTTTTTTGAATTTTTCAGTATAGTTGTATTCTTCAGCTCTATGATTTCTGTTTGGCATTATCTTATGTTTTATTTTATTTAATTATTGAATTTTTAAATTTTTTGCATTATCTTACATTTTAAATCTCCTAGTTGAAATTCTCTTTTGTTTCTGCATTGTCCCCCTGAGAGTGGTGACCATCTTTATGAGCATTATTTTGAACTCTTTATCAGGTAAATCCCTTATCTCTTTCTCATTAACATCTTTTTCTGGGATTTTACATTGTTATTTCATTTGGAATATATTCTTCTGTTTCTCATTTTTCTTGACTCTCTGAGTTGGTTTCTATGCATTAGATAATAAAGCTATCCCTCCTAGTCTTGAAAGAGTGGCCTCATGTGGGAGATGAACTTAATCATTCAATCCTACCCTTGCTGTTGGTTGTCTCTCAAACTTTTGTAATTGTCCAAGAAGGCTTCTTTGTTCTTGGTGGCTCCTAGTTGTTGAGGGCATGCCAAGGCATGTCAGTGTCCCAGAAGAAAGAATCTCGGTCAGCATCTAGGTGTAGGCTGATTGGAAGCTCTGGTCTCAGGCAGCAGCTTTTAAGGTGTGCAACTACACCTCTTTCAGGGGACTACTGGGAGATGGGCATTTCTCTGTTTCCTCTGCACCGATCCCTGGGAGGATAGCCTGGTTAAGAACTGTTTCTGTGTTTGCTAGGGTCCTTTTGAACACATGAACACAAGCCATTCTGAAGCCAATCAGAGCCAGGCTATCAAGAGTTGTATCTTTTCTGGGCCACGGCCACAAAAACCAGGGTGCCAGACTTACTCACAAGCTCCTTTTATGGAGACACAAGAGACCTGGGGCAGGGGAGTGGAAGAATGTTAACATGGCACCTGCCAGCCTCTCTTTCCCTGAAGGGGTTTGCAGTTGGTTCCTAGATATGTGTTGAATTAGTGACCCTCAGGCTGTAGTCTTAAGATCTTTAAATAGGCCTCATGTGGAAAAACTGGATATTTCAGTCTACTGCCTCTGCGCTGTGCCCTAAGGGGATGCAGTTAAAAACTGTTTTGTTTGTTGGTTTGTTTGTTTGTTATAGTTCTGTGAGACCCTGGAATGTAAGGTCTGTTGACCACCAGAGCCACATAATCCAAGGGGTGTCCCCTGGGCGGCAATCGAAAAACCTAGGGCACCAGATGTGTGTACAAGCTTCTTTTTGGGATACACTAGCAACCTGGAGTGAGGCATAGGATGGGTGTAAAGATGGATTAATTACTTATTAATTTAAAATATTATGTTTTATCAGGTATAGAATATCCATGAGTTTTTCTTTTTCTTTTTTTCTTTATTTTTAGCAATTCCTTTGTGGGCATTCTTTATCTTTTCATCCATTTTGTCCACCTTCTCCTTTATTTTCTTTAACATATTTATAATAGTTATTTTAAAGTCCTCGTCTACTAATTCTAATTCCAATTCTGGGTGACCCGTAAGACCGTTTTTATTTTCTATTTTTTTCTCTTGCTTACAGGTCACATTTCTTACTTCTTTGCATTATTTCTCTCTCTCAATCTCTCTCTGTCTTGTGTAATAATAGCCACAGAATCTGAGTAGATGTTATTTTTCCCAGAGAGAGAACAACCCTCTCTTCTCTGAGACAGCTGAAATGATAGACTCAGTGCTTCAATCCAGTTTGATACTGAGCTGGACCAGTTTACTTTTAGTTTCCAATATCTGAAGATGGATGCTTAACTTGTGTTTATTGCAGGCCCTCTTTTCAAGCAGACTTCTCTTTCTCAAACATAATATTTTAGGAAATCTTCCCCTGAATTTCCATTCTAACCCTTAGACTCCTCTATTGCCTAGAACATAGAAAAAATCCAGCAGGGGAGCACTGGCAGGTGGGGAAACCAGCTATATGTGCTTGAGGCTTCTTGAGATTCTACTTTGTCGAGCCAACTTACATGGCCATTAAAAGCTGGCTTTTTCTCTCATTCTCTCTCTCAGAAGTTTCACCTTTCTGACAAGTCCAATTTCTATCAGTCCGTGCCCAGACTCAGCAAGTACCCTCAGAGAGGGAAGCAGTTGCAAATCTCCATTGACCTTAGAGGAGTTCTTTCCGCCTTGGAATTTAGTTCCATCTTTTTATCTATAGCTCTCAATGTCTCTAAAAAGAAATATGATTTTTTTCAGCTATCCATTTTCCCCCCAATTGTTACAGTGAATACAGTGATCTGCTGCTCCGTCTACATCCTAACCACCAGTTTCACATATTTTGAATTCTCATTATGATTTCTTATTTTATTCATTATTTAAAAGAGCTTCTAAGTTTTTACTTTCATAATTTCCAAAAATATGAAGTTTTAAAATTTATCATTTTGTTGTTAACTTCTGCCTTACTTGTGTGTTGATCATAGGATATGGGGTTGGCAAGCTTATTCAGTTAAAGGCCAGATAATAAATATTTTAGGATTTGTGAACCATATAGTCTGTACCATTGTAGCACAAAAGTCACTATAGACAATATGTAAATGAATGAGTATGACTATGTTCAAATAAAACTTGCTTTGTAAATATTTTATGTGTGCTTGAAAACAATACATAATCTCTGTTAAATAAAGAATTCTAGGGGCACCTGGGTGGCTCAGTGGGTTAAAGCCTCTGCCTTCAGCTCAGGTCATGATCTCAGGGTCCTGGGATCGAGCCCCACATCGGGCTCTCTGCTCAGCGGGGAGCCTGCTTCCCCCTCTCTCTCTGCCTGCTTGTGATCTCTCTCTCTCTCTCTGTCAAATAAATAAATAAAATCTTTAAAAAAAAAAAGAAGAAGAAAGAATTCTATATATGTCTATTAGATTGAGCTTGTAATTTTGTTGTTCAGCTCTTCTGTGTCTTTGTTGACTTGGCTTGTTTGCTTGACCTAATGACAGAGAGAAATATATTTAAATCTCTTCTTAAAATGTGGAATTGTTAGATGCTTCAAATAGGTCCAACAGTTTTTACTTTAACTATTTAAAGGTCAATTTTTTAAAAAAAGATTACTTATTTATTCGAGAGAGAAAGAGAGAGCACGAGCTAGGGGGAGGGGCAGAAGGAGATGGAGAAGCAAACTACCTGCTGATCAGGGAGCACAAAGCAGGTCTCGATCCCAGGACGATCATGTCCTGTACTGAAAGCAGACGATTCACAGACTGAGCCACCGAGGTGCCCCTAGAGGCCAGTTTATTAAAATTTTAGTATCTTCTTCATAAGTTAAAATTTTAACATTCTTATAGTGACCCTCTTTGTCTAATAATGCCTTTCATTTTATAGTCTGTATTATCTGATATTAACTCATCAGCTTTCTTTTGGTGAATAAGTCACCTGATAGATCTTTTTTCATTGTTTTGCAGTCAACTCTTCAGTCACGCATCAGACATACTTCTTCAAAACAGCATTTGGCAGTATTTTTATTGTTTAGTGCATTTACATTTCTATGACTATTAATATATTTGAACTTTTTTCTACTATCTTTGTTTTTATGTCTATTTTAATTTATTTTGACCTATGTTTCCTTTTACACATATTTCATTTTTCAATTTTCTTCTCTTTTTTTTGGGTGGTGGAATTGAGAGGTTGATAGATATATCTTTTTCCAAAGAAGACAAGTATTTTAGCACGCTTTCATGTACTTTGATCTCTCCTACTCCTACAGAAGAGAGTATAGAATCTTAGTTCTATGTTGTTATTGATAAACTTTCACTTATTTGACTACTTCCTTTGAAAGTATTTTTTTTTTTTTTTAAAGATTTTATTTATTTATTTGACAGAGAGAGAGAGATCACAAGTAGGCGGAGAGGCAGGCAGAGAGGGGGAAGCAGGCTCCCCGCTGAGCAGAGAGCCCGATGTGGGGCTCGATCCCAGGACCCTGAGATCATGACCTGAGCCGAAAGCAGAGGCTTTAACCCACTGAGCCACTCAGGCGCCCCTGAAAGTATTTTTAAGTAGAGACTTTATGTCGCAAGTGGAAGATCTATATACCTAAAAATATTTTTACTATGCCTTCATACTTAAGTGATAATTTGACTGGATGTAAAATTCTAGATTCAGGAATCCTTTCCTTCAATTCATTAAATTCATTGTTTTCTTTCTTTTTTTTTTTTTAAAGATTTGATTTATTTATTTGACAGAGAGGAGAGAGATCACAAGCAGACAGAGAGGCAGGCAGAGAAAGAGGAGGAAGCAGGCTCCCCGCCGAGCAGAGAACCCGATGTGGGGCTCGATCCCAGGACCCTGAGATCATGACCTGAGCCGAAGGCAGAGGCTTTAACCCACTGAGCCAACCAGGCGCCCCAAATTCATTGTTTTGTTTTTTTTTTTAATTTTATTTTTGCTTTTGAGAAGCCTAATGTCAATCTAGTTCTTGTTCCCTTTTGGGTGATTTGGCATCTCTCTAGAAGCTTTTAAACTTTTCTCTTTGCTTTGTCTACAATAGTCTGTAATATGAGGTGGATATTCCCTTATATCTTTTGCTTAGCACTCTATGGCCTTTTTCTTTTTTTCTTTTTTTAAGATTTATTATTTATTTGAGAGAGAGAGAGAGAGAGAACAAGTGAGAGGGGCAGAGGGAGAGAAAGAGAGAATCTCAAGCAGATACTGACCTGAGCACAGAGCCCAATTCAGGGCCAGATCTCATGACTCTGAGATCATGACCTGAGCTGAAACCAAGAGTCAGATGCTTGACAGACTGCACCACCCAGGTGCCCATTTATGGTCTTTTCAATCTAGGTCCTTCATTTTTTTTCTTAATTGTTGGAAATATTATTTGTTTTTTCTTCAAATATTTTCTATTTTTATTTTTCTCTTTTTCTAGAACTCCTATTATCCAAATGTTGACAGTTCTACTTCTCTCTTTCATACTGTTTTACTTTTCTACTTCTTTTATTCTTTCCTTACTACTTACTAGGAGTTCCTCAATCTAATCTTCCAACTCAGCAATTCATTCTTCATAGGTATCCACTC
The DNA here is from genome assembly GCA_028646535.1 of Procyon lotor. NCBI lineage: Eukaryota > Metazoa > Chordata > Mammalia > Carnivora > Procyonidae > Procyon > Procyon lotor. The sequence continues at coordinate 22,996,863 of CM053617.1, read as the reverse complement.
TAATAGATGTATCCATCTATTATGTTTTGCCTTTTATTTTTTTTTAAAGATTTTATTTATTTGACAGAGAGAAACACAGCGAGAGAGGGAACACAAGCAGAGGGAATGGTAGCGGGAGAAGCAGGCTCCCTGCTGAGCAGAGAGCCTGATGGGGGGCTTGATCCCAGGACTCCCAGATCATGACCTGAGCCGAAGGCAGACGCTTAACGACTGAGCCACCCAGGCGCCCCTGCCTTTTATTTTCTTAATAGTGTCCCCCAAAGAGCAAAAGTTTTTAATTTTAATGAAGTTTAATTTGTTAGTTTTTTCTTTCATGTCTCATGCTTTTGGTCACACACACACACACACACACACGTATATATGCCTAATTTTCTAGTATGTTGTTTTTAAACTCTATATTATGTTTTTCATGTATAATACCTCCACATTCTTTAAATAATTTCATCGTATTTCATGTTATTCTTCTTTATCTCAAGTATATCTATCCTTAAATTTTTTTTTATTTAAATAGTTAAGTATATCTATCATCTTTATTTTACATTCTTGGTCTGCCTGTTCTAATATTTCTGCTTCAAATGGTATATATTGCCTGGCTTGTGGATGTTCTTTCCAGGTAGTTTTGTTCCTCAGATATCTAATTAGCTGCCTGGTCAGTTTCTTCACCTAAGGGTTATCTGCTGCTCTGTCTTGGAATGTGTACCGGGTTAGAGCCTAAAGCTAGAGCCTGGTCTGAGGCAGTCCTAGTGTATTCATGGAGATGGCAGAGGCAGAGCTCGAGGATGTAGATTCCTGGGACCCAAACCACAGTTAAACATTCCTGTTAGCCCCGTTTCCCTTGGTCAGGGTTTTAGGGATTGACCTTTATTTTTTAACTTTTTAAAATAAAGATGTTATTTAATTATTTATTTGATAGAGAGAGCGAGCACAAGCAGGGGGAGCGGCAGGCAGAGGGAGAGGGAGAAGCAGGCCCCTTGCTGAGCAAGGAACCCAATTTGGGGCTCGATCCCAGGACTCTGGGATCATGACCCGAGCCTAAGGTAGCTGCTCAACCAACTGAGTCACCCAGGTGCCCCAAGATTGACCTTTAGTCTCTTAGAAAGAAGTGGTACTAGGAGGGAATATCTCACTGGGTTATCATCTCCCAGCCCTTGGAGATAGGTAAGTAATACCCGAGGCTATTTGGGCCTCACCTGCTTTTCTGTTCTGTTCCGCTCAAGCCTTCTGCCCTAATCTTACTCCAAAGGCCTCTGTACTGGGTGGGATCTGAGATATTCCTGCCCCGAGTGAAGGAGCAGGAAGTGACTGTCTCAGGTTATGTGCAGGGAGAGGCAGGAGCAGATTTTACATCACTTTGCTCTAACCTTCCCCATCTTTCGCCTACACAGTCAGACATTTCCTGTGGTGCAGTGGATCCACGTGGATACGGTTGTTGTTTGCGGCAGTGGTAATACAAATTGGATTTTTACTCTACACCTTACTCTGTATCTAACTTTTTTGGCTTAACAATACATCATGGATAACCATTATGATTTATGTCATCTTTTTCATTTTTTTTAAGGTTTTATTTATTTATTAGAGAGAGAGAGAGAGCACAAGCAGGGGAGAGGGAGAAGCAGACTCCCTGCCGAGCTGAGAGCCTGATGCGGGACCCGAGGTGAAGGCAGACGCCCAACTGACTGAGCCACCCAGGCGCCCCATCTTTTTCCTTTTTTAATAGCTTCTTATAAGCCTAAATGAAATACTAGTCACCAGGCACCCTAGTGCTGATAAAAACACAGTATGTTTTGGGGACGCCTGGGGGGCTCAGTCGGTTGAGCAGCTGCCTTCAGCTCAGGTCATGATCTCAGGGTCCTGGGATCGAGTCCCGCGTCGGGCTCCCTGCTCAGTAGGGAGCCTGCTTCTCCCTCTCCCTCTGCCTACTGCTCCCCCTGCTTGTGCTCGCTCTCTCCGTCAAATCAATAAATTCTTCAAACAAACAAACAAACAAACAAACAAAAAACACTGCATGTTTTGTAGTTAGCTATGGAGGGACGGGGGAGGACTGGGTACAACGGTCAGTGTGATGGTGGGATGAAGCCCGAGGGGCCAGAGGAAAGGAGACTCACATTTCCCAGGGAAACCGACAGGTTAGCCAACGTCCCAGGTAAAATCCGTCTTCTTAAACCACCAGGCATTTCCTCTTATAACTAAAGCACTTACGGTAAAGCCCTTACTGCTGACTCGACTGCGGCCTGGCTCATTTTTCTTGGGTGTGTGTGGGCTTCCTCTGCGTTTTGTCTATGAGCTGTTGGAGGACTTCATGGTTTGACTCTGCTCCCAGCCCCCACCCCCCGACCCCCATCCTCTCCTTCCTGTGCCTGGTACACGGAAGGCGGCACTTACTGGGTCGGACTGGGAATTCATCCCTCCCCTGAGAGAGTTAGAGCGATGTCTGTGGCCAGTCCCTGGGCCCCAGATCCTCATCTGTCTAGATTCCTGAGTCTGCTTGAGGTCGGGAGACGCTTCTGGCGGGGAGGACAGGGTGGACAGTCCCGGGTTGGGAGCTTGGCATCTACCCCGTTGGACAGTGTCTGGAGTGGTGTGCAAAGGAGAATTGAGTTGTAGATCAGCTGGGAGGTTACTGCGATGGCCCTGATGCCCTCAGCCTCCCGGGCACTGGAACCCTGTGGGAGCACATAGCTGGCATTTTTTGCTTGAGATAGGAAGTCTTTTGCTTCCTCTGCAAAGAGGCTTGAATGCAAAGGACTGTTGTGGGAGGATGGAGTCTTTCTCGTGGTCAAAATGAAACAGAGATCTGGCTCCGGTTGTTACGAGGTGGTGGGCAAACAAGCTCTGCCTCCAGCACTTGGTGGAAAGCCAGATTAAGAGCTCGCGTTCACATTGTTGTCCGACATCACAGGGAACATAGAGAAGCTGTGATTCCAGCCTCAGAGGAGTGAACTTTGATCTCAAGGTGACTCTCCAAAGACCGTCTTTGTGCAAGAAGTGTCAGAGACCCATTTCATAGTAAGTTTCTTTCAAGGTTTTGTTTCAGTGGATGGTAAGTTCCCTATCGTCACTCAAGGGCTGACGTCATCTCCGGAGAGTGGTGTCCCCGAGAGCCTTCCCAGGCCTGGGAGGCACTGACTGGTGGGGGGATGACCAGGCTGAGACACAGGGCCCTGGGTTGTATTTCTTCCTGAGCCTCGGGCTGGCTCTCTCTGAAATGTACTCATCAACTTCCTGCCCTCTTCCCAGGCCATGGGGAGAGAATTTGAGTTGCTTTTTTTCATACTCTGCCAAAGTTTGTTTTCTCTAAGTTGGGTCTCTTGTTAGCATATTCTTTGGAGTAGAACTTGTCTCGGCTTGGGGTCCTCAATTTGAAGGAGAAATTGGCTATTGCTCAGCCCAGCTGACGGAGACTGGATGGGCAGAATGGGTAAGTGAATGTCGGAGTGGCCCTGTGATTGGCTGGCTGGGATGAGGAACCTCATTGTAACACAAGAAATGTACTCTGGGGACAGTTTTCTCCCGAAACTGCGCAGATCCTGGCTGTGAAGTAGTTAATACACACAAGCATGGGCGGTTTATATGGTCCAAGTCACGAATGCAGGACTTGAAAGAAAGCACATGGGAGGGGCCCAGTGAGTTGGGGAGCATCCAAGGCTCGGGCCAGAGCTAAGAGTCAGCCCCTTGTGACCTTTATTTAACATTCTTCAGACTGTGGGCCAGTCTGCACAGCCACCCCCGAGTCGGACTGCCCAGCTGAGGGGCGCGTGTACTTGACGTTGCTATCACGTTCACTTTTGCTTTAATAAAAGCATGTATAAGTCTGGGGTCTTCTCTCCTATTCAATCGGCCAGTGATTGTGTCTTTGCTAAGAACGACCGATCAGCGTGACTGTCATCCTCGGGAGGTTGTGGGGAAGGAGGAAAGGGTTTTCTGCAAGAGTCCAGAGAACTAAGGCCAATGGAAGGAAGTCAGAGGGAGACGTATTTCATCTCAGACACAACTGGCCAATAGTGGAAAAGGCTGCTTTTAAGGGCGAGATACTGCCTGCCGGGTCTTGTCTTAGATGGGGGAGAGAGTGGGACATGATGTGCTAGGATCTTTACAGCTCCGACAATATGCCTTCACCTCCTGGAGACTCATCTCCCGGGAGATTAACTTCTGAATTGCTAAAATCCTTGTCTTTGGTCCCCACCTCCAGTCCCATCAAACAACTGGTCCCATTTCTCACTATGGCTGCAGATTCTTCATTGGATGTTCTCTCAAAATATCATCCGTGAATTCCTCTTTCATGTGGAGAGCACGAGAGAGGGGGAGAGGGCTGGATCCATTCTACTTTTGATGAGTGAATGCATTTGGCTGTAGACATAGGGAACGTGGTCTCAGCTTGAGCAGGTGGCTGAATGGCCAAGAGGGCTGCTGCTTCTTCTTTTTTTTTTAAAGACACGAAGCCTTTATTTACTTATTTATTTATTAAGATTTTATTTATTCATTTGACAGAGAGAGAGATCACAAGTAGGCAGAGAGGCAGGCAGAGGGAGAGGGAGAAGCAGGCTTCCCACCGAGCAGAGAGCCCGATGCGGGGCTCGATCCCAGGACCCTGAGACCACGACCCGAGCTGAAGGCAGAGGCTTTAACCCACTGAGCCACCCAGGCGCCCCCCAAGAGGGCTTCTTAAACACAGATTGTTGGCTTCTTCCCCAAAGTTTTCAGTTAGATATATATGCACCTGAGAATGTGCATTTTTAGCAAGTTCTCAGATAATGCTGCTCCCACTGGCCCAGGGGCCACACTTTGAGAACCACTGCCCTAGAGGGTAGAGACCCAGGCCGACCTACTTTCAGCCGGCCCAAATCTGCAGGGGGTGAATTAATAAATTTTAGGGCATTTCCTCCTCACCTACCATCTTCTCTTCCTCTTTTATTAAGTCTCCCTTGTCCCTGCCTCAGGGGCTTCAAAGAAAACTCTAATCCAGACCAATGTGTCCCAGATCCAAAGTCACTTCCTCTGGGAAGCCTTCCATGAATCCCCAGGATTAGATGCTGTGGCTTCCTATACGTCGTCATGATAGTTACCAGACACAAGTCACAATTTATAATGGTAATTCATGTGATTTCTTAATTAGCATCTCTCTTTCCAAGAGACTATCAGGAAAGGTCTCTGAAGGTAGGGCTTAAGAGCCATAGGAAAGAGGAAAGAGGTAAAGTGGCTGAGTGGGGGAAGAGTGGTGGGTTATCCCCAGGATTATGGAAGAGAGTGGAAGAACAGGGGCTTTTGTCCCCCAAAGAAGTCCTCATGAATGGAAGAGGAAGGAAGGAGGTGGCATTCTCCAAGATTTTTGGCTCAGATCCATCCCAGCTCTGGCTGGCACCAACCAGACATTTGTCTTCTCTAATTTTTCCATCAGCCGGAGTATTTCCAGTCTCTCCTTATTGTGAAACCTG